>JARHVA010004003.1:807500-1255000 GCA_037957365.1 Torreya grandis
ATAGCTCAATGTCAATGACATAGAAGAGTGTTTGATATGTGGCATACCTAATAATGATGGGAAAATAAATAGTGTTAACTTATTCTCTCTCCACATTATCATATGCATTATTGGTAATGATTTTTGCTTCTAGCTTTGATTCAGAGTACCTGAATTTCTTGATCAATTTGAGCATGAAAATATTTAGTATCGACCCATTTTCTATGAGTACCTTCTTGATTTTATGCATGAAAATGATAAACTCAATATAAAGGGGATTGTTATGGGATGGTCCTATTGGTGAGATATCATTATGATCAAAGGTGATTTGTTGACCTGAGGATAAATGTCCTAAAAGTGTTAGGAATTGTGAAGGTTCAGTGTTAGTGGGGACATTTGCCTAATTAATTAGTTTGTATATAATATCTTTATGAATAGTAGATTTTATTAGAAGATCCAAAATGGATATCTGAGTAGAGTATTTTCCAACTATTTGATAAGGTTGTATTATTTTCTAGCAGTGGATGTGGAAGGTTTGATTTGGATGGAGGACCTTATATTTGATTTGTATTGGATTTTGATGCAATAAGAATTTGGATGGTGGATTTGGGGCATTGAATAATAACAAAATAATTGTAATATTGAATGGGATTTATGGAATGGGATGCAAGAGGTTTCAAGATAATGATCTTGGTATTCATAGTTGTGTTAGGTTATTTCTAAGAAATGATTTTGATAGTGTCAATGTGATTTTCAGTAATTCATCCAATGACATTATCATAATTGGTTGAGCATTATTATAATCTACACAATTGGTGTGGGTGTTTTGATCTTAGTTTCGTTATTGTCGATTATTTTGATCGTGCTTTAGGAATGGATCCTTGAATATTCCCATGTTCTACTTTTGGGATGATGATGCATTATTATATACTGCAATGTCACCATGATATAATAGATCCTGAACATAATGTATGATCTACATGCATCTATGTGTAGGATGACCTTTGAATATGTGATAATCACAATATTAATCCTCTTTATACCGTGTTGGTTTAGGTTGACCCTCTTCAAAGGGTTTTGTTTGAGGATATACAAGCATGTTTATCACCACAAGTTTTTGGAAAATAGTTTCAAAGGGTTCTCCAAAAGGAGTGAACATTCTGTATTGATATTGTTGTTTAGATGGAACTCATTATATAATGATTGTTAGATTGGATTGGATGTTTTAGAAATTCCATTGCTTTAGTTGAATATTTTGTATATGTCTCGACTTTGTGACCCCATTTTCCACTACATATTTATTCTTGTTGAAAACATTAGTTTTTTCTATTTGTACATGGGTACCTAATTGAGCACCAACTTGAGGTCAATTTGGAGATTATTTAAATATCCTAACAAAACCTTTGTCAATGAGGGCCTTCTCTATTTGTACACATTTATCATTGATTTCATCAAACATGTTTTCACAATGCACTCATAGATGAAAACCCATTTTTGGATTCAAGTTTAAAGAAAAGATGTTGGCTAATTTTTTCTTAGGAATTGAATGAGTAAATATGTTGGATAAGCTTCTCCATCTTTGCAAAAAGGATGATAATCTTTCTCCATTTCATTGTTTATAGTTTCAAAGGTCCATTAATGTCAACTCGTGTTCCATATTGTATGAAAAATGCCTGAAAAACATTTTTGATAGGTTGACAAAATTAGTTACAGACCCTTTGGGAAAATAGAGAAATCATTTGACCACCCAAGATTTGAGGGAATAACCTGAGTATATATATGTCATTATGTAAAACTTATTGACAAACCATGAATAATTCATTGACATGGTCGCTTAGTTATCTTTCCCTTCATACTTATCAAACTTAGGTGCCTCAAAATGAGAATTAAAATGTGTATGTAGAATGTTTTTGTCAAATGGGTGTGGACATAACTCCTCAAATTTGAACTTATTGCTTTGGCTCCCTATTTTTAGTCTTAGAAGAACATCTTTCATCTCTTTCTACTCTTAAGTAGATGAAGGGATTTGAGGTGGATTTGATGTATTGTGATATGTGAATGTAGGTGGTGTTGATGTAGAAGATTGCACTCGGGGCAGGAGGCCTAGCTCCTGCCTTCTCCTCGTAACATGGAAACTCCCCTCTCACCTATGGGATAGGCGAAGCTGGAGGGGAAAGTCTCTAGATAAGGGCTAGCTCCTTTTGATGCATCATGTTGTTTCCAGCAATAGTTAATAGGTATATAAATATATAGATATAAAAAGGGGGGATGAAAAGGGAGAAAGAGAATGTAGGAAAAAACAAGCCTACTCTAAAGAGGTGATGCACTAAAATAAGATCAACCTTCACACATCCACACTAAAACTAGACAAACACAGACATACTCTACACATTTGGCAAAATGGACCAGGCTGTAAAAGAATAGCAGAGAGGCTTTCATGAAAACATAGGAGATAGAAAATCACTTAGGTGTTTTGGAATACACACTGTAAGTGATTCCTTCTATTTTGGTCTTCTCAAATGTCAGCTCTTCTCCTTTTAGCTATAGAAATGGTGCCTTGTAGATGACAGGTTTACTGGTGTTGAACCTGTGAGAGCATCAAGAAACAATGACTGGACACAGACAAACACTCAAGGCATACTCTGAAACATCTATCCAAAATGGAGGTAACAGACTGCATTTTATTTGATTCAGGTGAAATTTTTCTAGGGCTGGGCCTTTGCAAAAGTGGAAAAATTGATTCTTCTCAAAAATGAAAAGTTACAATATATAGAAGAAAAGGAGAAAGAAACTTGGTGCTTCTTTGACAAGTTGGCCTGTCGTGTCCCATTAGAAAGAAGCAAACACTGTTGTGTTGTCATCATTCTAGAAGAAGCCTACTGGAACCATGTTGTATAATCACCAAATTTGACTTTGGCATTCGAGCTTTAATGTGGAAGTGTGGATCATACCTCTTTTTTGTCAACAGACTAAAATTTGTCCCCTTTTAAATGCACGGGCCGTTTTACTTGTTGTTTGTGCCATTTGGGGACTATCAGGCAATAAATCACTTGCACTTTGCCACTTGGACCGCCTTGTCACTTCTGCGTCATATCATTTCTCCTTGCTTGTCACTACAATTTGTCTTTTCTCAATTTTGTCTTTCTCACTCTTTTAGCCCTTAGGGGCGATCTCTTGGCTAGTCGCTGCATTCCTTGGGCTTTTCCATGCTTGACACTCAAAAAGTTCAAAAAACAAATGGCTAGTTTATTGCATTAAAATTGATGGCCTTTGGGATGTCACCGTCCTTGTCAAAAGTCATCGGGTCTTTTCCTTTGAACTGTGGCCTCCATGAACTAAACCCGTTGAACCAAAATGGTTCAACGGTTCAATGGTTCAACCAGGCATGTCGATGAGCCTTTAAACTGAAGCTGATGAACTTTCTGCCTTTGAACCATTGATTTTGAACCAAGACCATTGAACTTCTGCCTTTGAACCATTGAACCCAGCTATGAACTAAATTCATTAAACCTGCTGAAAAAATGAATTGGCCTTAAATAGCAAGGGAGAAGTTGACCCAAATTTTGCTTGTGGGCAAAATTGGTCAATAGATTGGTGACTCACAGGGGAAGCATGCCTGCTATGCTTTAGAACTCAGTTGCCTTAAAATCCATTGGGTGCAGAGTCAGGTGTAGCCATGAAAGAATTAACAACAGCCTGAAAGATCGAGAATCACACATGAAGCTTCTACCCCCAAGCAAGGGAAACACACAAGGCTAAAAACACTACCTGCGCAAACTACACTTAGGGAAAGTGGGAAAGAAACTAAAAACAAACTATTATGTAAAGCTAACCAAGAAAATTCACCTACCTCCTGGATCAAACGGAAAATTTCTTAAGTCCCCTTCCTGGCAAGAAGACTTATGGTGCCAGGCAAGTAGCTGAAGGAAAGTGAGATTTGGTGACTTGTTCCTCTTGCTGATCACTTGGTTTGGCTAGAATCTGAGTGGATCTAATTCAAACATGCTGCTGACATATATATACTCTACTTGTCCATGGAAGCCTATTGAATGTTGGTCCTTCAAATTGGTGCTCTTCACCAAAAAATTTGTGGCTGTTAGCTTATCACCGTTAGCCCTTTGATATGTATAGATCCTCTACAGTGTATCATGGTCTGACCTGTTTCCTTCTGCTTCATTGTAGGCTCTGTCAGACTCATCCTCTGCTCTTTCAAGGCCTTCCTCAAGGAAGACAAACCTCTCCTTTTCCTCCTAAAAGATCAAGATCTCTAGATGTTCAAAGATATTCTCCTGATCCTCCTCCAACTTAGGCTTCTCCGCGTAATCATCCTCATCATCAAAACAGTGAGGAAGTTCATCAAATAGAGGGGAAGAAAGCTCACCATGCATTTGTTCCTCCTCGTATTGCTAGAACATCTGCATATGTGTAAGACCTACATCTTCTCCACTATTGATGGTGTCTTCACAAGAATCATCAATGATGATTTCTTCTTCATCGTCGCTCATGACAGCCTCTTAAAGGACTGCAGATTAGATCTTTTGCTCCTCACTCACCTCCTACAGAATAGGTTCCTCCTTGAGAAGGGGTGAAGTGGAGAAAACATGTGGAAGAGTAGGCAATCCTTGAGCTAGAATCCAATGATTCTCCTCCTTCCACTTGGTCAACACTTCATCAATATCAGGTGTGGCCTGATAGCTCTCTTGGAGGTGTGTGGACGGGCTGGGTTCAGATAGGTCCACCACACGTTGGTTGAGGAATCTCATTTGGGACTCTAACTCTACAATTCTCTTGGCTATATTTTCTTGAAGGAGCCTTCTTGGAGATCACTAGCGTTATCCTCTTCAAAGCTCTGAGTTGGTTCCTGGCATTCCTTCCTCCAACTTGGAATATGCACATCATGCTGAAATATTTTTGGAGGTTGAGAAATGCAAGGAAGAGACTGTTGATGCACTGGAAGAGTCTCTAGAAGAGGGATGTGCTAGCGGGTGGTACTCCCCCCAATGGAAGATGCACAATATAAAGAATTGGGAAGATTGATCTCCATGGGGGGTTGCTCTGATGCCCTTTGATGTTGGAAAGCCAGGCACACGAGATTGGGAGCAGATGCATTTGGTGAGCTGGAGTGAGCAAGTGCTATTTGATAGAAAGGATTTGGCATAAAAGAAGGTGCTTTCTTTAGATTAGGAAGGGGTGTGCAAGGCTGACTACCTTGGACAAATGAATTTCTCCATTTTGTTTCCTCTTCCATGGATTGTGAAGCTTGTGCTTGCCTAAATAAACACTCCTCTTTATACATCAGCTCTTGCTGATATTTGTAATGCTCCTCCTATCTGTTGATCTCCATTATCTATCTCTCAAACTCCAACGCCACCTCCCTTATCATTATAGGGTAACTAGGAGAGTTGCTTGAGGGGACACCATAAAGAGGCTGAGTCTGATCATGGTAATATGAAGGTATATAAGGTCCATGATTTTGTGCAAAGGGATTATACATAAAGAAAGTAGATTTTTGATGGCACCAAGCTGCTTAACCAGTAGATTCCACTCAGAGTCACCATTGGTGTTTGATACAAAGCCTCCAAAGGCTGGTCGATTAAAGAACACACCAAAAATTCTTCAACTCTTTGGATAAAACATGTCCTAGTTGGTCCCACTGGGCGTGCCAAAACTGTTAACATAGAAGATTGCACCTAGGGTAGGAGGCCTAGCTCCTGCCTTCTCCTCACAACATGGAAACTCCCCTCTCACCTGTGGGATTGGCTAAGCTGGAGGGGAGAGTCTCTAGATAAGGGCTAGCTCCCTTTGATGCATCATGTTGTTTCAAGCAAAAGTTAATAGGTATATAATATATAGATATAAAAAGGGGGGGATGAAAAGGGAGAAAGAGAATGCAAGAAAAAACAAGCCTACTCTAAAGAGGTGATGCACCAAAATAAAGATGAACCTTCACACATCCACACTGAAACCAAACAAACACAAACATACTCTACACATTTGGCAAAAAGGACCAGGCTACAAAAGACTGGCAGGGAGGCTTTCATGAAAACACAGTAGATAGAAAATCACTAAGGTGTTGTGGAATACACACTATAAGTGACTCATCTATTCTGGTCTTCTCAAATGTTAGCTCTTCTCCTTTTAGCTTCAGAAATGGTGCCTTGTAGATGACAAGTCTGTTGGTGTTGAACCTGTGAGAGCATCAAGAAACAATGACTGGACACAAACAAACACTCAAGGCATACTTTGAAACATCTATCCAAAATGGAGGTAATAGATTGTATTTTATTTGATTCAGGTGAAATTTTGCCAGGGCTATGCCTTTGCAAAAGTGGAAGAACCGATTCTTCTCAAAAATGAGAAGTTACAATATATAGAAGAAAAGGAGAAAGAAACTTGGCGCTTCTTTGACAAGTTGGCCTGTTGCGTCCCATTGGAAAGAAGAAAACACTGTTGTGTTATCATCATTCTAGAAGAAGCCTACTGGAACCATGCTGTATAATCACCAAATTTGACTTTGGCGTTCGAGCTTTAATGTGGATGTGTGGATCACGCCTCTTTTCTACCAATAGACTAAAATTTGTCCCCTTTTAAATGCATGGGCCATGTTAATTGTTATTTGCACCATTTGGGGACTATCAGGCAATAAATCACCTACACTTTGCCACTTGGACCACCTTGTCACTTCTGTGCCATATCATTTCTCCTTGCTTGTCACTGCGATTTGTCTTTTCTCAGATTTGTCTTTCTCACTCTTTCAGCCCTCGGGGGCAATCTCTTGGCTAGTCGCTGCATTCCTTAGGCTTTTCCATGCTTGAAGCTCAAAAAGTTCAAAAAACAAATAGCTAGTTTATTGCATTAAAATTGACGGCCTCTAGGACCTCACCATCCTTGTCAAAAGTCATCGGGTCTTTTCCTTTGAACTGCAGCCTCCTTGAACTGAACCCGTTGAACCAAAATGGTTCAATGGTTCAACCAAGCGCACTGATGAGCCTTTAAACTGAAGCTGATGAACTTTTTGCCTTTGAGCCATTGCCTTTGAACCAAGACCATTGAACTTTCACCTTTGAACCATTAAACCTGGCTATGAATTGAATTCATTGAACCTGTTGAACCCAAAATGAATTGGCCTTAAACAGCAGGGGAAAAGTTGACCCAAATTTACCTGTGGGCAAAATTGGTCAACAAATTGGTGACTCATAGTGGAAGCATGCCTACTATGCTTTAGAAATCAGTTGCCTTAAGATCCATTGGGCACAGAGTTAGGTGTAGCCATGAAAGAATTAACAACAACCTGAAAGATCGAGAATCAAACATGAAGCTTTTACCCCCAAGCAAGGGAAACACGCAAGGCTAAAAACACTACCTGCACAAACTACACTTAGGGAAAGCAGGAAAGAAATCGAAAACAAACTATTATGTATAGCTAACTAGGAAAATTTGCCTCCCTCCTGGATCAAAGGGAAAATTTCTTAAGTCCCCTTCCTGGCAAGAAGACTTATGGTGCCAGGCAAGTAGCTGAAGGAAAATGAGATTTGGTGACTTGCTCCTCTTGTCGATCACCTGATTTGGTTGGAATCTGAGTGGATCAGATTCAAACATGCTTTCAACATATATATATACTTTGCTTGTCCATGGAAGCCTGTTGAATGTTGGTCTTCAAATTGGTGCTCTTCACCAAGAAATCTATGGCTGTTGGCTTATCACCGTTAGCCCTTTGATATGTATAGCTCCTCTACAGTGTATCATGGTCTGACCTGTTTCCTTCTGCTTCATTGCAGGCTCTGTCAGACTCATCCTCTACTCTTTCAAGGCCTTCCTCAAGGAAGACAGACCTCTCCTTTTCCTCCTCAAAGATCAAGATCTCTAGATGTTCAAAGATATTCTCCTGATCCTCCTCCAACTAAGGCTTCTCAGCGTAGTCATCCTCATCATCAAAATAGTGAGGAAGTTCATCAAACAGAGGGGAAGAGAGCTCACCATGCATTTTTTCCTCATATTGCTGGAACATCTGCATATGTGCAAGACCTTCATCTTCTCCACTGCTGATGGTGTCTTCACAAGAAGCATCAATGATGATTTCTTTTTCATCGTCACTCATGACAACATCTTGAAGGATTGTAGATTAGATCTTCTGCTCCTCACTCACCTCCTGCAGAACAGGTTCCTCCTCAAGAAGGGGTGAAGTGGAGAAAACATGTGGAAGAGGAGGTAGTCCTTGAGCTAAAATCCAATGATTCTCCTCCTTCCACTTGGTCAGCACTTCATCAATATCAAGTGTGGCCTGATAGCTCTCTTGGAGGTGTGTGGACAGGCTGGGTTCAGATAAGTCCACCACATGTTGGCTGAGGAATCTCATTTGGGAATCCAACTCTACAATTCTCTTGGCTATATTTTCTTGAAGGAGCCTTTCTTGGAGATCACCAGCATTATCCTCTTCAAAGCTCTGAGCTAGTTCCTAACATTCCTTCCTCCAACTTGGAATTTACACATCATGCTGAAAGATTTTTGGAGGTTGAGGAATGTAAGGAAGAGACTGTTGATGCACTAGAAGAGTCTCTAGAAGAGGGACGTGTTGGTTGGTGGTACTCCCCCTAATGGAAGATGCACAATATAAAGAATTGGGAAGATTGATCTCCATGGGGGGTTGCTCTGATGCCCTTTGATGTTTGAAAGCCAGGCGCACAAGATTGGGAGCAGATGCATTTGGTGAGTTGGAGTGAGCAAGTGCTATTTGATAGAAAGAATTTGGTGCAAAAGAAGGTGCTTTCTTCAAATTAGGAAGGGGTGCGCAAGGCTGATTACCTTGGACAAATGGATTTCTCCATTTTGTTTCCTCCACCATGGATTGTGAAGCCTGTGCTTGCCTAAACAAACACTCCTCTTTATACATCAGCTCCTGCTAATATCTATACTGCTCCTCCTATCTGTTGATCTCCATTATCTGCCTCTCAAACTCTAGTGCCACCTCCCTTATCATTGCAGGGCAACTAGGAGAGTTGTTTGAGGGGATGCCATAAAGAGGCTGAGTCTGATCATGGTAATATGAAGGAATATAAGGCCCATGATTTTGTGCAAAGGGATTATACATAAAGAAATTAGATTTTTGATGGCACCAGGCTTCTTAACCAGTAGATTTAACTCAGAGTGGCCATTGGTGTTTGATGCAAAGCCTCCAAAGGTTGGTCAATTGAAGAACACACCAAAAATTCTTTAACTCTTTGGACAAAACATGTCCCAGTTGGTCCCACTGGGTGTGCCAAAACTGTTGACGTAGAAGATTGCACTTAGGGCAGGAGGCCTAGCTCCTACCTTCTCCTCGCGACATGGAAACTCCCCTCTCGCTTGTGGGACTGGTGAAGCTGGAGGGGAGAGTCTCTAGATAAGGGCTAGCTCCCTTTGATGCATCGTGTTGTTTCCAGCAAAAGTTAATAGGTATATAAATATATAGATATAAAAAGGGGGGATGAAAAGGGAGAAAGAGAATGCAAGAAAAAACAAGCCTACTCTAAAGAGGTGATGCACCAAAATAAAGATCGACCTTCACACATCCACACTGAAACCAGACAAACATAGACATACTCTACACATTTGGCAAAAAGGACCAGGTTGCAAAAGACTGGCAGGGAGGCTTTCATGAAAACACAGGAGATAAAAATCACTAAGGTGCTATGGAATACATATTGTAAGTGACTCCTTCTATTCTGGTCTTCTCAAATGTCAGCTCTTCTCCTTTCAACTACAAAAATGGTGCCTTATAGATGACAGGTCTGCTGGTGTTGAACTTGTGAGAGCATCAAGAAATAATGACTGGACACAGACAAACACTCAAGGCATACTTTGAAACATCTATCCAAAATGGAGGTAATAGACTGCATTTTATTTGATTCAAGTGAAATTTTGCTAGGGTTGCGCCTTTGCAAAAGTGGAAGAACTGATTATTCTCAAAAATGAGAAGTTACAATATATAGAAGAAAAGGAGAAAGAAACTTGGCACTTCTTTGACAAGTTGGCCTATCGCGTCCCATGAGAAAGAAGAAAACACTGTTGTGTTATCATCAGTCTAGAAGAAGCCTGCTAGAACCATGTTGTATAATCACCAAATTTGACTTTGGCATTTGAGCTTTAATGTGGAAGCGTGGATCGTGCCTCTTTTCTACTAGTAGACTGAAATTTATCCCCTTTTAAATGCATGGGCCGTGTTACTTGTTGTTTGTGCCATTTGGGGACAATCAGGCAATAAATCACCTACACTTTGCCACTTGGACCACCTTGTCACTTATACGCCATATCATTTCTCCTTGCTTGTCACTATGATTTGTCTTTTCTCAGTTTTGTCTTTCTCACTCTTTTAGCCCTCGGGGGTGATTTCTTGGCTGGTCGCTACATTCCTTGGGCTTTTCCATGCTTGATGCTCAAAAAGTTCAAAAAACAAATGGCTAGTTTATTGCATTAAAATTGACGACCTTTGGGACATCACCGTCCTTGTCAAAAGTCATCGGGTCTTTTCCTTTGAACTGTAGCCTCCTTGAACTGAACCCATTGAACCAAAATGGTTCAACGGTTCAATGGTTCAACCAAGCACACTGATGAGCCTTTGAACTGAAGCCAATGAACTTTCCACCTTTGAACCATTGCCTTTAAACCAAGACCGTTGAACTTCTGCCTTTGAACCATTGAACCCCGCTATGAACTAAATTCATTGAACCTGTTGAACCCAAAATGAATTGGCCTTAAACAGTAGGGGAGAAGTTGACCAAAATTTTGCCTGTGGGTAAAATGGGTCAATAGGTGGATTAGGGTTGATTGGTTGACTTACAAATGAGTGTAGATTAGAGTTGGATTTAGGCTTGTTAGGTTGTGGATTGGTAGGTATTTCTTGTTATGATTTGGATTGAGTTGAATTTAGGGTAGAGGCTAAAGTAGCAATTACTTGACGTACACTATGTAATTTTTCAATCATAACTTGATTTGTATCTCAAGGGGGTGGTTTTGCATGAGTTAATTTGCCCTTGTTTGTAGATTCAGGATTTGGATGTGAATTTTTAACATCATCTTGATCTTGATTTGATGGTTGACTAGAAGTATCCTTATCTTCATTTTGATCTTGGATGTCTTCATCTAGTTCATGGATAAGGTGTTGTAAATATTGATGAGCATGGCAAATAGGGAATTTGGCACCTAGTTCTAATAGTCATAAAAGGATGTCATATTTATTTTTGAAGAGTTGATCAAATTGGACTCTTCTTTGATCCCTTTTAGGTGGATAAATGTGTATTTTAGTTTCATAAACATTTGGGTCAATTTCACTATCATTACAACCATGAGTATGAACTTCTCGGTATTTCTTAAAGTGAAATAAGTTTTCAACAAAATCATCATCAAATATAGGATTGTATTTAGCTCCACTCCTAGTAATATGTGCCATGGATGTTGGAATTATTTTTTATTAGTATGAGGTTGATTCAAAGTTAGACTCATATTTGAATTGACTTTAATCAATCTTGGTTGATTTGATATTTGAATTTAGACGTGGATTTTGTTTTGATGTTTGATTTAGATCAAATTTGACTTTATAATTTATTTTGCTTGACTTGGATTAAGATCAGATTTTAGTTAACTTTATTTGTGTGGTTTTGTATTAAGGTATTATTTGAATTTTTTGATTGCTTTGTATTTAACACTAAAATTTTAGGTATGTGGAGGTTTTATAGGGTTAAAGGGATTATATTAGACTTTTACACATGGGTGGTGAACTAACCTAATGAGTAGGCCAATCAATAGAAAAATCATATAAAAAATATTCTAAATTTATACAACTAAGATTGGTAGAAATAGTAAAGTATAACTGATGATAGGTATTACAAGGAATTAAAAACAAATGATACTTGGTTTACTATGTGTATGCAAGTCTGATCTGGAATAAGTTGGAAGTTGACTGGAAGGTGATCCTAGAACAATCATCAGATTTTGGAAATATTCTTTATGTGGTCTTGGATGATTGCATAAAATCTAGATAGTTATGTCAACACAAGCATATAACCCTATTGTAGGTATCCTATATATAATACCGGTTGGATCTAGATGCAATCAATTGGAGCTAGATGCAATCAATTGGAGCCTTCTGGGTTTTTTGTCACCTTTATTAAAATGTATTCATATCATGTACATAAGTTATTTCTCTTTATCAAATTATCAAACCCTAGATCTTTACCCTTAGAGTGACTATGGGAAAAATGGGTTAGTGGGCTCATAGTTTCAAGCTTCCCCAAGGACCCCTTTGTCAATGGGTGTTATCTACATACCCAATATTCTAAAGAGGGCTTAAAAATTATGTAGTTTTCCACTAAGTGTTGGCTTATGTGTATTCAAGAATGCAATGTGTGATACATAAAGACATGTGGTGACCTAGCTTGTAACTTAAAAAATATGGCTCATGGGTTACTCCTTAAATGCTTTAGACCTATGGACATATTACTCCTATGATTGATATAAAAATATAGACAAATAGGGAATGTTTTCTCACTTGAATGTTTTATTGAGTACTTCTTGGCATATTGTGAAATACCCCTTTTCAGGGTATTTGCTAAATACACCCAAACTATAATAAACCCAAACTCACACTTATGCTTTGAATTCAAATCTAAAATTATTTCCTCTAAACCCACACTTACATTAACATACACACTTATTATTATTTAAAACAACACACACTGCAACTTTCACACCATAGAGTTGCATGGAATAAACATACCTTACACTATAATTTGTTGATTACAATACTTATAAACATACTAGACAACCACCTATAATATGGAAATATACTTGAACTGAAACATACATGGAAAGAACAAAACCAACTGAAATATTTGATTTACTAATGGAAATCCTTTTATTACATGACATAAGAAACTCTCAACTACTAAGAAAAATAATATGGAATTACCACAACAACTACACACTCCACCAAATGAAACACAAACACTAGATGAGATCCACTATATTCTTGTTTCATTACTAAATACAACACATCAAAATTATAAGCTATTATATAGCATTACACATACATACTTGTCACACTTACAAATCTTCACACAATCTTCAATGGAAAATCCTAAACACTACACATTGATTATGCATATTGTAAATCTATGAATTCCACACTACACTGCAACTCTGAATCTTCTTGAAGCATAATTATAACTCCTAAGTGGAATTACCATAACCAGCTAGGGAGGATATCTCACCACCAAAACTAGTAAGCACTCTAAATTTGTTATGTAGCCCAAATATAATTCTTGGATGGAATTACCATAACCAACTAGGGAGGATATCTCATTATCAAAACTAGCAATTAACACTCTATGGATTTGATCCTAAGAGAGGAATAATTGAACAAAAATTCAAGTTCTAAAAATAAGGGGGGTTGTGATTTTCAAAAGATATCTTTCAAAGGGGAGGAGAATACTAATATAGCATTTTACAAAGGAGAGGGAGAAATAGAGGAATAGTGAAGAGAGAGAAAATCACATTCCTCATAGGGAGACAAATTAACAATAGTGACAAGCTTATCACATGTGCAAGAGTCAAAGCAAATCTCCCACTTTAGATAAGAATCATGTTCCTTCCTCACGCTTTCATAATGATGCATCTCTCACCTATGTGAAGGGGAATAAAATATGGGGACTTTATCATAATTCACCCATGTGCCCGCATGACTCCAATAAAGTCCTCAATAAACTTTTGACTTCTCCCCACACCCACATCTAAATCCCACAAGAAAATACGCCAAGCTTCTCCTTTTGCCTTTTTCTTCTAAGGACCAAATCATGTGGTCAATAAAGAATCTTGACTTATCCCCTTAGTGGAGTGGTACACCCCACTCCATGCACATGAAATTGACCCCATGTGATGACCCCTATTGTCCAAGCCACCTCATCCACAAGCAACCTCCTTAATTGCATCATCACCTGCATCACTTACCACATCATAATGAATAGTGAATAGTGATGCATGAATAGTACTTATGAATATTAACTCAAGAATAGTGTTTTTGAATAGTGATAGATAAATATTAGAATGGTTGATGTTCCCATAATATCAAATTTATTATAAAGGTGACATGACATATTGCCTTGTGAGTTGTATGTGATGAAGTGTTTCCAAGTGTTTGCTAGGTGAGGAATGAATGAGGATTGATATTGTATATATACCAATCCCTTTTATAAATATATCACATTAAATCACTTAGGCCAACCTTTAAGATATATTTATTTTTATAAATTGGATGAATTTTGGGCACTGGACACTTTGTAGGAAAAAGTTGACACTTGCATCAACGCATATGTCTACCTAGGATGCAAGTGTCTAGGAAGATAGAAAATAATAATAGCTCCAAAATTAGAAGTGAAGAATAATAATCAAGTTTATAACTTTTTACACAGTATAGAAGGCTTGGTCATCAGGATAATAATGGTGAGAGTAAGAGATAAGCAATTAGACACAAAAAGATAGTGAATGCAAGCCTTTCAGTAGTGGGCAAGTCTATAAATGAAAGGTACAACCGTGATAGGTATTTTCCAAGTGTACAAGAATAATTTACTATATAAATAATATTTTAGCATATAAATTCCCCCTTTTAATTTAGCAATAAAATTTTGAGTTTAAAGGAAATAAATGTGTACCTAGGTGTGTATAACACATCTTGTCTTTACATGAGCCCAACCTGAATGTTTTGTTAGTGAATGACTTGAAACCAAGAGCATATTATAGTATATAATCACTATACAAAACATGAAATTTAAATAATTTTAAATTCTTTAAAGTAAGAAGAGAAAAGTTAGGAGTACACGTGTGTGTTGATGCAAGCATCTTGCCTTTTAGCAATTTGATTTGAAAGGATGCCTCATTATGAAGCATTGAATATGAGATATTAAGACAAGTGCACACACACACACACACACACACACACACACACACACACACACACACACACACACACACACACACACACACACACACACACACACACACACACAAGGACACATCCCCCCAAACTTGGTTTAATGGTGAGTTGAAACATGAACATTGATCTCATTTCATCTCAATCATATAACCCAAATATGTACATGATCTTGTCAATGTGAGTGATTTAATCAACTCAAACTATATATCTAGTGAGGGTGGATGATTTTATCAAACACAACCTATATTTTTGGTAAAGTTAGATGATTTAATCAAATCTAAATTATAAGTTTGGTAAGATTGAATGACTTAATCAACTCAACCTATCAAAGGTGAAACAACTATTGTAGTAGATTGGTTTGATAACATTTTATAATAGTCCATCTCAGGTATGATAACAGTCCATAAAAGTATGTTAAATCTATAAAATGATTTGATTTTGAAATTTTAGGTACCTTTTGCATGGAATATGTACCTCATATATGTCTTAAGCTGAAACTTGGGTATAATAACAATACCAATGTATAAAATGTTTCCACAAATATTTATTTGAATCATAAAACTATGAAATTTGGTGATTTTGAAATTGGTTCAAGTGTGGAGGACATGTTTTTATGACATGTCATCACTAAATTTGGAGAATATGAGAATTGGTGTAAATGTGGAGAACATGTTTCCATAACGTGCCCCCTAATATAATTTGGAGATGTTGAGTACTGAATAAGTGAAGAGGTCATGCCTTTTTAACATACCCCCATTGAAATTAGAAGTTGTGAAAATGAGGAATTCATGCCTTTATGACATGCCCCCACTGATATGTCCCCCATTTTGAGGTGAGGGGAAGTAGAATATGGTGGTTACCTCACCTCAAAAGGATAATATAACAGTATAAGCTATGTATGGATCATGTAGCATATAGGGATAACATGTCTAGGTATACATAACATTGAAGCATGCAGTATGTGATCATGTCAAATCTTAAGATGAATGATATAGATCATGGCAACATATAGAGATTAAAATTACAAGATCAATAAGTAATCAAGCACAAACACAAGTTCACTCAAAAGCAAAGCAATAAGAGATGGTCCAAAAAGACCTCATACAAGGGGCATGTTTAAATTCCACACAATCGAAGGGACATGCCTTAGTCAAATTTCCATAAAGAATAGAAATGACATATGTAAATGTCCACATGTAACATAGATGGACATATTTAAATGTATAAATATGCAAGTAAAGACATGGGGGCCACAATAAATAGAGCATATTCAAATGCTCAAATAGGCAAGATAATAATAAGCAAGGAACACACTCAAGGTAGTACATAAATAAAAGTAATTAAATATATGAAACCAACATTATAATATCATACTAGTGCCTAAACATATGTATTTACAAGTAATGCTAACTACATAGCATATCAAGTACACTGTGAAATGTATAAACATGGATATAGGCATGTGTAAGTATATAAGCTAAAACATGATAAAGGAAAGTGATCGTATAATAATATAACTTCGATGTCTATGATCAAATCAGCAGATAACCCCAACATACTTATGATGTGAGTGGAGGGAAGACCCAACATCTGTATGTGTATATATAATGTATCTAGGTATGTGCATATCACACTCAAATGAAGCATGAAACATATGTGTATATGGGAAAGTAATTAGATGATATATACTAACATGGAGGCAAACAACATATGTATAATAAATGGTACAGCTAGTAATATGCTAGAAATTTTTGGTATTTTTGGAATGTTTTTATATTTTTTAAAATATTTAAATATTTTATGTTTTCAACGTTAGGTTGGATCAGTTTCATTGTTTGTATTTTCAAATTTTAATTAGAATGAAAGGAGATTATTCCCCCCACTCGAAAGATAAAGGACTATCTAATGGTTTTCCAATATCTTCTTTTTGCCATCAGTGTTTATGCCACATCATTTTCAATGCTTTAGTATCATCTAGTAAAGGATTGCCATCTATAATTTCTATAGGTTTATCATTGTGTTTATTTTTTGGTATTAAAATTACTTTCTTTAGGAATTTGTAACATGTGGATGCTATCAATGATTGCCTTCATTTTAGTTGCCCAATATTTTCTAAGGCAAAATGTGAGATCTACTTTAGTATCCATTATCCATAAGATGGTGTTTATCATTTTAGGTCCACATGTTATAGATAAGTAAATATATCCAATAGATTCATGGAAAATATAACAACAGTGTACTTCCTCGATATTATAGCCCAATGTAGGTAAGTATGAGACATTACAAAGAGTGTCCCTATTATTTGTATTAATTTGTAAATGTGAGCAAGAAACACCATCAATGTTTGTGATAACTATTATATTTTCATGCCTTTGTCTCTTTAAAGATTAATTTTATGTGAAAAGATTGGAAGTATTTGGTTATTTTTCTTTTTTTAGACATAACTTGTATACACCCCTCACCTTTGTATTTTTTAATATGGTTTTATAATCCCGCACATTAATTTGTATTATAGCTAGTGATTTGATGATAATCACAATATAGTGATCCATTTTTAGGGATGAGTTTACTACCTAATATGTGTTTATTAAGAGGTAAAGATATCATGTGATGCTCGAGTAACATAGAAAGAATTAAATTTGGAACATCTTGTTTCACTAAGATCTGGATAATCTAGTGTGGAATTTTTTGGGATGACTCCACATTATTCACATGGTATATCTATATTTATCCCTTGTAAGTTTGGCTTAATGTTTTTAGCCAAGAGGGATGAATTGAATAACAAGTATTTACATGTTCATCCAATAATTTTACCTTTCCCTTATCTGAATTTGGTTTTGTATCCTCTAGTGATGAATTTAACTTATATGTACTAGGCCTTGTAGGTGTGAATAGGTTATGTGAAAGATGCTCAAGTGGATCAAAACTAATTTTTTAAAATTGTTCATCAATCATATCATGAGGAATTTCACCATTACTATCAGAGTAATCTAAAACTTTAACATCTTGTTATTCAATATTGACCAATAAAGGAAGCTCAAATGTGGGTTTTTCTTGCTATTTTGGTATCATTAGATCTTTTGGTAATAGTTATTGCTCTTGATTGCATCCATGTGCACCTCAGTATTTAGCACTTTATTTATTTCTTGAGGAAAATTATTCATTATACTTGACTCACCCATTTCATAAGTTTGTCTATTCTTAAGTGGAATGTATTGTTTAGGTGGTACCACTTTAGGTATCCCTTTTGTGTCAGAATGTATCATTTTAAAAAAATTGAAGGGTTCATCATCAACATGCATTGTGAACAAGGTCTCATCATGTATAAATTTAACACATAGATGTAATATAGATGGGAATAATTTCATGGTATGTATCCATGGTCTACCCAAAAATAATTTATAGTGTAATGACTGAGACATTACTTGGATCGTAGTTGGAACTTTTTTGGTACCAATGATGCATTTAATATGATTTGGCCAACTATAGGGCTACATGAATTATCAAATCCTTTGATATGCATATCTAATTTTTGAATAAGACTTGTGATAACACCCATGGTGGTTAAGAAATTTGTGCCACATATGTCTATGCTTGAACCATTATCAACTACACCTTTTTTATTCCTTTGGTATGCATACTCATTTGTATGAATAAAGGTAAATCTTGATGAATAATATATTTTGATGGTAAATATTTGGGATAAAATGTAACATGATTTGCAATGTTTTTTAGATCTTGCATAATATTTACAAAATAATTTAGTTCAATAACACTCGATACTTAGCTATCACACAATGCTTCATATAAGATATTCTTGTAGATAGTAGATTGATTTAGGGGTTCAAAGATTGGAATTTTAGCATGTGTGTTTCTTAATTGGTCAATAAAATAATATCCTTTTGATTTAATAACAATTTTAAGCTTAGGAGGAACCTATTGGATATTAACAGGTGGTGGGATAGGTTGCACACCCTTACCTTTTTGAGTAGTGACAGTGTGGATTATGAAATATAATATAAGCCATAGGTAAATAATGGGTGTGGGATGGTAGGTGTCACTTGAATATGATCTAGGTGGAACAAAGGGTTGGGAACATGCATGTTAGTGTCTAGATACTAGCTCTATAGTATTATAAAAGGAGTTGTATAAGTAAACTTGATTCTTATCCTTAGGTTTTTGTTTAATTTAGCCATGCATAAAGTATAACAAATAGGTGTTACTATGAAATATTAGAAAAGGAAATAAATGATATATGCATCCATGATTAATTTTTTTTAAAGAAATAAAAATTTGATTTTAAAATATTTGCATTTTAAAAATCATAAATTAGGGAAAAAATAATAAACCCTAAGTCCATTAGGGTTTAGAAACTAAAGGTTAGGTTCACCAAATGTTTAACCCTAAAATTTTAGATATATGGGGGGTTATCTAGGGTTAAATGGATTAAATTAAATTTTTACACAAGGGTGGTGAACTAACCTAATGAGCAAGCCAATTAATAAAAAACTCAAATAAATAATAATCTAAATTTATACAACTAAGATTGCCAAAAAATAGTGAAGTACAACTATTGATAAATATTTCAATGAATCAAAAATAAATGATACTTGGTTTACTGTGTGCATGCAAGTCTAATCTATAATACATTACAAGTGGACTGGAAGGTGATCATAGAAAATTCATCATATTTTATAAATATTCTTTTTGTGGCCTCAAATGCTTGCATCAGATCTGGATAATTTCATTGATGTAGGTGTCTAACCCTATAGTAGGTATCCTATATAAAATATTGACTAGATATAAGTGTGAGCAACTGGATACTCTAGGTTTTTTGTCACCTTTATTTGAATGTTTTTGGATCACACACATGTTATCACTCTTTGTCAATGATCAAACCCTATATATTCACTCTTGGAGTGATTGTGGGAAAAATTTGTTAGTGGGATCACATTATCGAGTTACCCCAATGACCCCTCTATTAATGGGCCCTACCTACATATCCAATACTCTAAAGAGGGCCTTATTTTTATGTATTTCTAACCTATGTGTTAGCTTGTACATGCATAAGGATGTAATGTGTGATAATCAAAGACATGCAATGACCTAACTTGTAACTTGGCAAATATGTCTCATGGGCTACTCCTTAAATGCTTCATACATGTGGAAATATTACTCATATGATTAATATAGAAATAGTATTGAATAAGGTAAATTTTCTTACTTGAATGCCTAATTCAATGCTTCTTGGTATATTACCTTGTGATTTGTATGTTTTTTCTAGTTATTTTTAGGTATTTGCTAGGTGAGGAATGAATGAGGGTTGATCTTGTATATATACCAATCCCCTTTAAAATATCTCGCATTAAATAACTTAGGCCAACCTTTAGGATACATTTTTTTTACAAATTGGATGTCTTTTGGGCACTGGACACTTTGTAGGAAAAGTGGACACTTATGTCGACGCATGTGTCTACCTAGGACACAAGTGTCCAGGAATCTAGTAAACATGTACAAATCCAAAACTTGCAATGAAGGATAATAATCATGTTTATATAGTTTTACATAGTATATAAGGCTTAGTCATTATAATAACAATGGTCAGACTAGGAGATAAGTAATTAGGCACAAAGAGATGGTGAATGCGAACCTTTTAGCAGTGGGCAAGTCTATAATTGAAAGGTATAGCCATGATAGGTATTTACCAAGTGTACAAGACTGAAGTATTATATAAATCATATTTTATTATCTACACTTTGATTAGCTTGCCTTGTTTGATCTTGACTTGTATGTTTCTTAGATTTGAATTGCCTTGACATGTTTGATCTTGACTTTGGTTGTGTTTTGGATGTTTTTTAACTCAGTTTACTTGATATTTGACTTTGTATTAATATTTTTGACTCAGATCATTTGATTTATGATTTATATTGAATTTAAGGTGTGAAGTTTTTAATCAATATGATTTTTGACAACACGCATATAAGAATACACAAGTGATAAGCCCTATGCTTTTATGGGTGTGTAACTGATTCATAGACCGCATATCTACCACACAAGAGGTAGGACTAGGTTAATCTCTTAACCCTCACTTCAAGTGATATGTCATGAGTGTCTTGGGGAAGATTGATTTACCTTGCACTACAAACTATTTGTAGTTAATATGTCTTAAACTAGGCTAAACAAGGCTCAACTAAGGGCATCCTCGATATACCTTTTAGTACATGAGGCCAAAAATCAAAGAGGGAAATTAAAGAGATTTCACAAGAGGGTCTATCCCCTTCCTGCACACTCCATCCATATGATTTCAGTGGAGTATCACCAAAAAATTAAACCTGAAGAGGTGTTATCTAGGGTTTGGGTATTGGATCATGAAGGCCCCTCACTTCATGACACATGTAAAACATGACACTACTTGAATAATAATGACAAATCCTCCCTTAATTTGTATACCCCATCAGAACACAGGGTTAATATTAACATTGGGGGATGAAATCCCAGTTGTTGAACCCTAAAGAGTTACACTTGGGGATCAAGATCTAAGTTCTAAATTTGATTTCTGATTTTATTTTATTTTCACATAATCATAATGGAAAATGTAATTGATGTGGATGTTAATAAAGGGAATGATTATACTAATTTTCATGAGATATTTGATGATGTGGATCAATGGGAACTAACACATTATATTAAAATGGATTCTCTCATGGTTGATGCATTATTACATGTAACTAGAGGTGAAATGAAAAAGCTTGCTAAGGAACCTACATTTAAAGAGAAAATGATAAATAATGTTAATCAACCATATATAGACATATATTATACAATAGGTGTTTATACCACTACTCCTATTATTAGTATTGATATGTCTACATCTATATGTATACAATTAGTGCCCACTCATAGTGTGGAAGTAGCATAAGTTATTGCTCATATGTTTATGGCTATCCCTTAATATTTTCTACTCATGCAATGCCATCCATTTATAATCAATTTTTATGCCTACCACTCAAGCTCTCATGTAAACTATTCTTGATATTCAAGCTAAAGGTTCTTAGTCAGAACAAAATTATTCTACAGTGAGCCATTTAATAGATTCCCAAGCATTATTACACAACCCATTGGCCTTAGATATTGTATCTTATTCCTTACCTATAGGGTATGTTTCACCTAAGGTTACACTATATTATGGTAAAGTTGATCTACAATAAAATCTCAAAGTGTTTCATGCATCATGTTTGGACTACACATCTAATGATAAGTTGTTTACCAAACTATTTCCAAAGAGCCTAAAGGATTATGCCTTATAGTGGTTCTATGTCCTTCCTTTCTAATCAGTACATGCCTTTCAATCCTTTTTTGATAAATTCTTAGTGAAATTCTCTATAAACATCAATGAGGAGGTTTCCTATGCCTAATTTCTAAAATTTAGGCAAGGATCAAATTAACCCATAAATGATTATGCACTTTGTTATAAGATTAATGATCTTTAAAATTAAAAATCCTATGGCTGATAAAAACTTTCAAGACATATTCAAGCAAAGCTTGATTTATCCTATACATGAGTTATGTTTAAATTATTTTAATCTTTCAAAGACATGTCATATAGTCAAGGACCATGAAGTTAAGCTAATTTATATAATTAATCTAAAATATGGGTCTAATCAGCCAACATCTTCTATGCTAAGTTTTAAACCAAACCATCTTTCAAGTCTAAATAAAATGATACTAAGAATGAGGTTAAAGCGATAGTTAATGTAATTTTGTGAGCTACTAATAGGCATGTCCTTTCAACTCCCAAGAGAATGAAGTTTACATGCTTATCAGAACCTCCTTAAAAGGTGTTATAAAAGATACCAAAGTGCAATCTAATATATCTCCTTTCACATAAGGAGGTTGATATGATTAAGGCACAACCTAAGGGATTCAATAACAATACATATTGTGATTGGTAGAGACATGTAGACCACTTTACAAATAAATGCTTTGGTTTGAGATAAAAGATACATGATCTAATTAGGCTCAATGATGTTACTACACTTAAAAATGAGTTGGTTGCATAAATTAATGCAAAACTAAATATATTTTCTAATCCTTTTATAAATAATGTGGTAAAAAAGACCAAGACTATTCTTGATGTTCATCTATAAATCATAACCCATTCCCACTTCTTATGCTTCTAAATTTAAGGAGGAACATCCAAGAGATGATTTTATTGGTGTACTTAAGGATACAAAAGTACAAAGACTTATAAGCATATTTGATATGCATGAGATTATTGATTATGTTTATATATTCAATAAAAAATGCATCATGTCCATAAATCAACCTTGGATCAGATGGGATAGAGCACACCTACACTTCTGATTCGGGGGCATATAATTGTTAAGTGGGAGCATGACCAATGTGAGGATCCATTAGACCTTATTAGGGGATCACTTGTCATAACGCATCATGTGAGATAGGGTTATAAAGCCTATAGTCTAACACAATTACATAACAACCCTAAAAGAGTCATATGATTTAATATTTCATTAATCTAATAACAAGAAAATTAAATCTAATCTAGTGCACACCAAAGTTTGTGGCACAAAGTGGGGGTTAGTAAAGCAAAGCAATCAAAACATGTATAGGGAACCTCAAATAAAATAAGTATGAGTAACACCCTAATACATAGAATATGAAGATTAATATTATTCGAGCCAACACTTATGCTACTTCTATCTACTAAAAGAGAGGAGAACAAAGTTAGAATATAGTTACTTGAATGTGAACCCATCGAGACTCATTATCTCACTTGGACAAAGGGGCTTCACAAGAGGTTGTTGTGGTTTGTAAGGATCATTTTTTTAGGCCAAATCATCCAAGACCTATCCACAAGGCTAGATTATCCTAAATAAGAAACCTAAGCTAAGTCTCCTCAAGTAGAATGGTGGAAGCGTAGATTGTGAAGAACCATGAGTGAATAATAACTCTTGATTACATAGTCTCATACTGACTGAAATGGCCTTGTATTTATAGGTAAAACTTACCCTAAAATCATTTAGAAATGTTGACTGTGCTAGGTTAACCCATTCGACCTAGCACATTTTTGGGCTAACTCACTAGGTATGTGCTAGTTCAGTCAGGAAGCTAACAAACCATAAGAGCTAAAATGTCCCTAAATTGTACTAGGTTAACCAGGTCAACCTAGTATGCTAAATAGGTCAAAAGGGTGCCAAACAAGGAAATGAAGGATGAAAAGAGTAAAAAGACTAGAAGACTATGCAAGGGAGGAGGGAAGCTTAGGGAAAGGTTTTAGGAACTAGTTGGATTGGTAATAATGTGGAAAAAAGAGACAATAATCTTGAAAAGAACCAAAGGTCTGCCCACCCCTTTCCTAATGCACCCCTTAGGGTATGCAATTATAGAGATTGAGTCTCGATAGGTTCTTGCAAGATGTAAAGCATCAGTAATCAATAAAATTTAAAAATACTATGTGTATACATAATATACTAATGCACTAGTTTTTGTGCCCAATTTCATTGATTCACATCCTGTACATAATATTATGCTGGAAAATGGTTCAAGTGAAAATACTTGCACTATGACACTACTCACTAGTCTTGGGTACACACATAAGGATTTGATTTACAAAACTACTACAGTGAAATAATTTGATGGAAAGAGACAAAACCCTCTTATGGCATTGTGTTATCGCTTATGGTAGGAGTTGTAGTCATTGTTACTTGGTTATTAGTTATACCTCATAATAGGGTATTCAACATTCTACTAGAACATCCATGGAACATAAGATACATGTCTTACCATCTTCAATACATCGATGATAGAAGTATATCTATAATAACCAGTGGTTGAAATTCCTAGTGTTCTATACAAGTATCCTACTTAGCTAGAGACATTTAATCTGCCACCTTCACCATATCCCAATACACAACCTATATAGGTTCATACTCTGAAGGTAAAAAAATACAAGTAAATAACCTTCTTGGAAACCTGGTGCTTCAAAGTCTATTACGTTAGAGGTTTATTCAGGTCTATCACATCCTAAGCTAGTTTTATAGGCTACTCTCTATGTTATCTACTAAACATAGATACATTCTCAAAACAATGAAATTCATAGGTTACTATGGCTAATACATTTACATGACATGTACATTATTATGTTGTATATGACAATGATGATGTATATATTATAGCATAAGATCATTTATCTGATTCAAATTTACTAATACACATGTTATTCCTTGCCACAATGTGTGACATTTGCATTGATTGACCTAAGACCTACACTTGAGCATCTCATTAATGTTGTCATTGGTTAGCATAAAAAAATACAAAAAAAAAAAATTATTCAAACAAATCAAAACCAAAACCTATGCATGACATGTTTTGTTAATTACATGATCGATTGATTATATTTATCATATAGATGGTAAATTACATGTCCATTTGCTATGCACATGCTTTTCATGGTATACATGAGTGGGATGCATGTCATATAGGTTACATGTGATACATGGATTTTTAGATGTGGGGCATTATTTATACTGAAAGGATACCTTTTCACATTAGAGGCATGCGTACATTGGTAGCATCTTGGTACATCTTATTAGGTTCCATCTTTCTAAGACTTTTTATGGATCAGGTAAAGCTACTTATACTAGTTATACATGCCTTACTATTGTAGATACTCTTGAGGGTGTTATATTTTCTATGGATATGGTACTTTGTTATTATATATGATGACATTGATTGATTGTGTAGATTAACATTATTTGTTCTATGTGTGATTGATGCTCTTGTGTGTTGCATTGTCTGACAATTGATGAGTGGTTGTATTGAATATTTGTGATCATTGATGTGTGTTAAAGTATGTGATCATTGATGTCTATTAAATTGAGTGATCATTTATATGTAGTACATTACATGAACATTGAGGAAGAGTTACACTGCATGTTCTATGTGTGATCATTGATGTTTGTTACATTGAGTGACCATTTTTATGTAGTACATTGCATGACCATTGATGAAGTGTTACATTGTATGTTCTATGCATGATCATTTATGGGTGTTGCATTATGTGATCATTGACGGGTGATACATTGTGTGATCATTGATGGGTGATACATTATGTGATCATTAATGATTGTTATATTGTGTGATACATTACATGATGATTGATGTGTGTTAACTTGTGTATATTTATGAGTGCATTGAATGAATGTTATCACATCATGCATCAGTTGTGTTTGATGATCCTCTAGTCCATGTCATGTATGTGTGTGATTTGAATTGATTCAAAGTCAATTTTTGTCTTAAGTGCTTGTGTGCATTATGATAACGACATTATGTGCTTATGTGTGCAATTACATATATAATGTTTGTTGAGATTGGTGTCATGATTAATATCAAACATTATTATATTTTGTGTGATGGCATGATGTATATACCGCATCATATTCATCATGGCTTATTATTGTGATGCTTGTTATTGTGTGCCTAATTACTAAATCTATTAGACATGACACTTGTATGACCATAAAACTTAAACCCTATGTTTCATATATGCTTTGATGATAAAATCCTACTAGGATAACATATCTTATCATGGTTACATATTTTACATGATGAATTTTATTATATAAAACATGATGTGTATAACTCTATTTTTTTAGATGAGCGATTTACATGATTAATCTCTCACCTCAAAATGGCAGCATATTAGTGACTTATCATAGAGATTCAGGGATTGACAGATAGATAATTCAAATTTTGGACATAATATGTGATTATAATGGAATAGATTGAGATTCATATTTATGATAAATTGACACATTAACACATATGGGGCATTTTTATAAGATTCTGAGGAACAGTGATAAATTATATGAGATTATGGGACATATTACATGGGTTAGATTGAGCAAGGTTATTATATTGGGCATATTGACATGTAAACTATGACATTATATAATCACGTAAAGCACAAATGGATCAAATTTAGGGGTATGAATACTATTCATGCACATAATTTTTTATTTCTATGTTGAGGATTAATGGTACTACATAATCACTTTCGGTCAAAAATCTATCTACAATGGTTTATTTAGAGTTTCAAATTAACAAATGAACTTGTTTTGGGGTTCCATCAAAACAATTGTGTTGATATTTTAGGGGTGTAGTTGAGGTTCTGCATCACTAAACTAGTACTTCTACATAGCTAATGTGGGTTGTGTTATCACCAAATCTTGCACCCTAGAGGAAGTTTTTCAAGCCTAATCTAAGATTTGGGAAACATTGGAATACCTTTAGGCCTATGGGTTGCCTATAATAGAGGTTGACCTCTATGTTTAAAGGTTAGCCCCCTAGATTAACCTTTAAGTGTTTATCACCTACACTAATGGATTGCTTGTTTGAAAAGAGATATAAGGAAACATAAAAATGACCTATTCTAATAAGGTGATACACCAAAATGATATCCACTAGAATACCATGATTTTCACTATGAAAAATCACTCACAAAATTGGCTTTAAACTTCTATAGGACTCCAACTTAAGTATTAGAAACATGTAGGTGATATGTACTACACTTCCCAAAGTGAAAGGTAAAGAGGTCTAATCTTAAACACTATTAAAACTTCCTACACTTAGAGATAGGCAAGGACATTGACTACACTCCATGTGACCTGTTAGAGAATGAATTACTTACACACACAGTGAGAGAGAGAGAGATGAATGTAAGGTTAGGTGATTAACACTTATCATTCAACTTATTACTACTATACACACTTATGCAAGGAATTATAGAACCAAAACTAGATTCAATTCTTTATTCAAAGGCAAATATCAGTATTCAAGCTAGCAAGGCTTTCCCATACCAGACATGGACAAAACTACAAGAGCCCAAATGGCTTGCATTTATAGAATGTGCGAGAGAAGAGAGAGAATTAGAGCTCAAGGGTCACAAAGAAACTTTTCAAGGCATGAGAACTAGTTACATAAAATAATAATAAGGTATGAAACAAACCATGAAGGGTCTCTTTAGACAAATCTCCCTCCAAAGCATGAAAACTCCTTAAAACTAGCATAAGACCCTTCAACTACCTTCGTGGAAATTGCCTTCATCATTAGGCCTCTCTTGAGCACTCCAAACCATACTAGGGAGAGACGACACATATGTATTATAAAGGATGGGTTAGAAAAAAGTAGAAACATGCATCAGATTTGTGTCTAACCATTGATCTTGTTTTCAACACTTGTTCTAACTATCTGCAATCACCATCACTAGCTTTCTAGGTTTTATACTCACATTTGTCACCCAAATGGTCTTCATTTTCTCCATAAAATCCATGTAATAGGTGATATGACACTTTTCAATAGTCCCCTTGCCCTCCAATCCATCAGGAAGACCTTAAAATTCCCCCCATTTAGAATCATCACTTTCTCACTTGGTGGTCACCCTCCATTTCCATTATTTATCACAGACTGCCTAAAGTGAATGAAATTAAAAAATTATTTCCATGAAAATTTTATATGATAAATGAACATGGGGGCTATGAAAAGTCCCAATCTACCTCCCCCAATGACCCTCCTTCTTAAAAACTCTTTAGTACCTACAAAATACACAAATTTGTCAAAAAGACCTATTTTGTACCTTATCTGTACAAGTAGGGTACAGACCAATATAATGAGAAGTATCATGAGGGAGTTATATGTAAATCCAAATCAATTTCCTAACCAAAATATCCATCATGAATACGTTCTATCCATCTCTTTCCAATTGGGTCAAAATCAAGGGTTTTGGAGATTTTTTGGCATTTCAAACTATTAGCAATTGTTCATAAAAATTAGACATTGAAACCCTAAAAAAATACCACTAAAAGTAAGTTTGGGACCTTATTAAATCACTCCTCGATCCTTGTATCTCCATGTAATGTGTCCCTACTAGTGTGAGCTCTTGAAGTTGGCCTCTCAAGCTTGAGAGTGTAATCTAGATAGGCCTGAGGTGAAATTGATCAAGTTTGACCAACCTGTGTCATTCCTCTACAAACCAATAGCTTCAAATAACATTATATATATATATATATATATATATATATATATATATATATATATATATATATATATATATAAAGATCATAAAATGTTTGGGGATGTTTATTTAGTCTTATAACTAAGATTGAGACCCCATCAGGGCTTTAGGATTAGTTTAGGCCTAATAGGCTTGACCTGTGTTTCATGACGTAATTTCCAATACCTATATGGTATCCTCCATATTTGTTCATGCTTAATAAAACTCTTCACAACTTATTACAATGTTTTAAGATTTCCTATCTCATCCCCTTATCATCTACTTACCTATTCCATAGTCATGACTACCTAGGAGTGCTCTGTTAGTAAATTGGCCTATCAAGGCCAAATTACTACCCCTACTATTTAAAACTTTCCCAAGAATGGTCAATTTCTCTATACAATAGGAAAAACTAGTGAATTATAATCTAAATGCATAAACAAAGGGATATCTAGGCAATCAAAGTATCAAATACAGTCATGATGAGGACCTACAACAATGTTACACACTCAAGTGTGTTTCAAGGCTTTTAGGAGGAATGACTTCATAAGGTAGATAAGAGTCAATGAATAATTAATAAATTTACAACCATTAAGCCTAAAGAAGATGTTCCCTATAATAGTCTCCTATAAAAATTCTTTGAATGAGAGAACTATGTTAAAGTGAGGGATTGATTGATGGATAAAGACACTTCATAGATATACATGATGCACAATGAATTATGAACAATACTCAAAGGCACTTTTTCAATTAGGCCATCCATCTAAGGGACACCTATAACTCACAAAGGTACCTACACTTGAGTTTGATCATCAATCAAACATTTGCCTCCATCTAGGGTTTGAAAGCCATGGTGACAAGGCAAATAATACATCAAGCATTAAGGGATATATATTAAGAGGATAGTTTCAAGTAAGTCTACTGGTCTATATAGCTATAGCCATCATTAAAGTTAACCTAAAATATTGTAAGTTCACTTACAGATGAAAGTAAGGGATCAAAAGTAGGAGTACAAGTTTGTTTTTTTGGACTTTACATCAAGTGTTTTTCTTTCCCAAGTGTTGTGTTTCTCAAAAAAAAATTGAGCTAAGTGTGGGAACAATTTCATTAGAATTTTTGTCTAAGGGAAAAGAAATTTAAAAAGACTTTCCAAATAGTCCAAAAAAATTAAAGGTTCATTTGCCTGTTCCAAAGGATAGATAGTTCAGTGAAGGAAAAATGACTTTTACAAGAAACCCCAAGGGTATGTGCCCTTCGAGAATGTTCATTCCAAAAATCCCAAAGGGTATATACCCGTCGAGAAAATTCAAAATGGAAATTCGAAGTGATAGTTTCAAGAAAAGGACATTCTAAATTTTTTAAAGGATACCTTTTACAAAATCCTGAAGGGTAGTTACCCTTCAAAAAAGTTCAAGGGACAAAGTCCAGAGGGTTAATTTGAGAGGCTAAAAGGACACTTCTATTTTTCTCAAAAGACAAAAAGACCAATTCAAAATTTTGAGGGGTAGTTCTAAAAAACTTGAAGGGTATGTTCCCTTCGAGAAAGTACATTTTTAGAAAACCTGAAGGGTATGTACGCTTCAGAAAGGTCATTGGTAAGAATATTGAAGGGTACCTACCCTTCGAGAAGGTTCACTTCAAGATTTCAAAGGATGTTTTAAAGAAACCCGAAGGGTACCTACCCTTTAGGAATTTCACTTTCCAAAATTTTGAAAGGATGGTTTAATTTTTTGAAGGGTCATTTTTGAGGGCCCGAAGGGCTCTTTCTTTCAAAAAGTCCTTAAGACAAGACGTAGAAGAGAAGACAATTCCTTCAGAGTTTTTGTCTAAAAGAAAAAGGAATTAACAAGATAAAGACTTGAATAAAAAGTTTGAAGGAATTCATTTGGGCAAATTGTTAGAAGGAATTCCTTCGAAAAATATTGGGAAAGCTCAAAATCAAACAACCAAGGGAAAGTCTTAGACAATTCCCAAGGACATTTTGTCAACGGGAAAGTGGAAAGAACAAAAGTTTGAGATAAAGAAAAGACAAAGTTTGAAATAATTCCCATAAACATTTTATCTACATAAAATTGACTGAACAAATGCCTGAATAAATTCCTAACTCTATATTGGAAAGGAAATACACAGGAAAGACAAACCAGGATAAAATTTACACGGGAAAATCACGGACAATTTGTTTGAGGAAATCAAAGAAATAAATAGAGACAAAAAGCCACAAATAGATAAGGTCATGAAAAATGCATACACAAAAGTGAAAAATTGGAGAACATGAGGCTAAAAAATAATAAAGTTCAATCTGAATGCATCTCTCACTCATCAAGATCCTTGTTCATGCAACTAAAGGCTATTTACATTGGATTGGTCAAAGCTTTAGTTGACTATTTGATGAAATCATGCTTCTCCTTGATTTTTATGCAATCCAAAGCTTTCAACATTTCAGGTACTTCCAATGGAGTTCTCTATTCAAGATGTGGCATAGTTTTTCATGCAAGTGGAGACCATTGGAAGTTGACTGATCTTGAGTTGGAGTTTACTGGACAAGCTTGTTACACATCTTCCTTGTTTTCCATGCAAAGGGGAACAATCTCTTCTTCCAGATCAACTTTCAAATAGATCAAATGGAGTTTTTATTTAGAGATTTGGCATAGTTTTCATGCAAAGGAGAAGTTTGAATTTCAATGGGCCCACCACCTACACTTCTACACTAACCTTGCATTAATGCATGTTTGAATTTTTTTGGAGAGTGTATTGTTTATTTTAAGAATTAACCTTTCAAACTTGGCTTCACTGCCATACTTCTATGCCAAAGTTTGGAAAGGCATGTAATTTTGTAAAAGGAAAATATTTTATTGAATATTCTAAATATTGTAAAAGGTGTTAAGTCTTGAGTTAATTAACCAAGACTAACCCTTTCCCCTTTTAGAACTACAATTAAGGCTATTTTAGGTTTTGGAAAAGCTTATTTATTGGTTTAATCAAGCCATTTAGAAGGAGCCCTATAGTTTGAAGAAGAAATTGTAAGTTGGACAAGTGATCAATAAAGAATTTATATCCTGAATCTGAGTTTTGGAAAGAAGAATAGTGTGTATTTGATTATGTATTAGCGAATAAGTGAGATTTTTCTCCTTTTATAGGTCCTTTCCTCACCTATCTTTCTCTATCTCAACTTTTTTTAGGTCATTTGAAGATGTTTTCAACCCTTCATATGAAATATTTATGCTTAAGGACATAGTTATAGATTTCATTTGATTATACGTGTGCAATGATTTTAGTAACTTCAGAGGATTTGAACAATTCAAGTGCATCACCCCATTAGATTGGATTTCTTTTTTCAGTTTTCCCTTCCCCTTTTCCATTTAGAAATCACAGTAGTCAAATTTATTGAAAAATATAAAGGGAACCATCTCTCTCTAGAGGTTCTTCTCATCAAAGAGTTACCCACACTCTAAGAAGTTCCAATTGTATCAGTTGGAGTGAGGGTGTGTTTTACACAACTTCAAGCATGGTGCACTCTAGATTGATAACATGCCCTCTGTCTAAGACAAAATAGAGGTCACCTCCCTTATTTTTATAGATATTTTAGAGGTATGGGAGGATATATTGGGTCATGAGGACCCTCTACAAAAAAATTCAAGGCTGGATCACCATTATAGAGTGTTCAAAGTCTACAAATTCCAAAATAGAGTTCTCACATTGATGACTATGTAGGATTTTGTGACTATGGGGTTGGACTTATTTGATTAACCTTTCCCTTACCCTATTTCTTTTATTTGAGGACCTCATTAAGATGATGAAAACACTATGAAGGTTATTTCAAACATGAATAATACCTTATTTCTTGGCCAAACCTCAACTTGCACTTATTTCCATTACTTAGACCTAGTATGCAAATTGTGTATTATAGGTGGAAACTTTTGACATTCCCTATAGGTATCCATCAGTGTTAAACCTTCATTTCTCATGATCTAAGACCTCCTTGAATTATTTAACTCATCTCATACCTGCTTAGGCTCATTCATATCATGTATTAGGCTGGTGGTCAATCATATAGACTATCATGCTTATAATGTATTGTCCTACTATAGTCAAACTATAGGTGATCATTATGAGAGCCAAAAGGACTCTCATAGGTGGTGTTATGGGTCAAACTCTTATTGCCCAACCACCTTGACTATTATTTGAGGTCATAGTGTCATTTCTATTCCAATAGATTCACTTTTTTTTATGTCATACCTTCGTTAGGTCTCATAGAGTTGTAAAGTCAATTGAACTCAAAGCACTATAGATAATATTATCATTCTATAGTGGCAAAATGCTTGAGATGGAGACCTATTTATAGTCTACTTACATGAGCAAACAACCAAGCTATATTTACCAATAAGTTCCCTTATGATTAGGTAACAAGATGGAGACACTCATATTTTTCTAGACCTCATGTCACCTTACCATGGAAGGATCAAAACAAGGAAAAATCCTTGTTTTAGAAAGTTTAAGGTAACATATCCCTTTAGCAATTTTCTTCACCTAGGAGCATGGCTTAGGTATGTTTGTAATCATGTGACATTTAGACTATCTCAATGATGTTCTCTAAGTTTCTAGACCTCAAATGTTCAAACAAGTTTAATCACCTACATTTCAATGTTCACAAACCTCTGTATGAGCTTCATGTAGGTGTCATTGTAGTATATTTGTAGGTGAAGGCAAGGTGTGTAACTGTGTATTAGATTAGTTCTCAAAACCAACCTCCAAACCATTTAATGGTTTAATATTGGTTATTCACACTTTGATAATGTGTTAAACACCTTGGAAACTCTTCATCTACCACCATGATTACTCAAGGCTCTCTTTTCTCTTAACTATAGGTCCATGTTTATAGGAAGGTTGACTGTGTTAGATTCCTAATTGTGTTCTCTAAGTGTTAGTCTTGAGACTAAGATTTGAACAGGAATTTGATCACCATGAATAGGAGGAGAATAAAACATCAATACACCTTTTATTTGAAAGCCCAAACATGAAAAGGAACTCCACTACTGAGGGAAACTTGTCTATAGACTATGATAGTATCCTTCACTAGCAACATGAGATACTTGTGAATTTCTCTTTCATCCCACATGTGCAAAATGAGTTGAGAACCATGTGATAAGTATGTCCACACTCTCCAACACCACATATAGTGCCTAGTTTGTATAGACCAACTCTAATAGAGAGGAAACCATGAAGTGATGGGGATGAATATGCAGAAATGAGTGGCAGACCTCCTTAGCAATGGTTCATAGACCCTGACACACCAATCCTATAATTCTTGCCATGAATATGAAGTAGACAAAGGCTACTATCTCTAACCATGTGCATTTGATTGATTCAACTCTTGTTGGTTGTACCATCAGAAAATCAACTAATTATTTCTGCATGCCAAGTAGATTAATGGAAAAATGGAATGGTTTAATGTCATTTTTGTGATCTTTAAAGCTAATAAAACATAGAAATGAGTTTAGGGGAGCTCAAGGGTTACTATAGAATCCTACCACATGTACCACACTTATGCACAAATTATACAACTACCTAAACATGGGGTATATATGACTTTTACTGGCACATGGGACATTAAAGAACATCTTAGAACATTTGTCTACTATAGAAAATTGTACAAACCCCATAAATGACCCCAAAAGTGACCTTAAGTGACATGAAATGACACGAGGAGTAAAATTGAATATGATGAATGCTATAGACACATCCAATGACATTGATAGGACCATGAATCACCCCATAAGACCCTAATAGACCCTTATACAAGTTTTCAACTATAGGGGGTCGATATATTTTGACTTGTGGTCAAAATAAGCAACATTCTTGGTGATTTATTAGTGGTGGCAAGCCAGTTATGCCAAAGACCAGTAGCATACTCCTATCCATTGGGCTATGGAGTCACCCATGCATGATTTTAACACTCAATTGCCTTTAAAAACACATAATACACCCAAAACAATAGCAACAAGACACAAAAAAATATACTTAAGCAAACACACATGTTCTTAAGAATACTTAGGGAACACACACATAACAAAATCAAAAACACACACCTACTCTAGTATTTATAGGACTAAAATTCATCTCATCAATATCAAGGATTTAAATGGATCCCATTTATAGGGATAGGCAACTCTTCCCCATTCATTCTTTCCAATTGAAAGGAGTTGTTTTGCTCACATTTGATGATGATGTATGGCCCACTCCATAAGGTGTCAAATTTGGTCTGTCTTCCTGGATATACTTTATCTTCATCCCACTTTAATACTATGTCACCTTCTTGGAATACTCTTGGATTTTACTTCCTATCAAAATACTATTGAGCATGGTCATTGATGTTAGGTTGTCATTGACGTCAAAGAGAGCATGATTCATAGTGCATTAATGAAAAAGTGATTAGATTGATGGTTTGGAGAGTGTTTGAATTAATAAGGAAATTAATGGATGATATTGATCGTATGGACATGTTGAAGAGACCATATGGGTTTTATGAGTACTTAGAGCACTTATGGAATTAAAATTAATTTATTAGAGCAGTCATATGAAGGTCTAAGCTCAAGTAGTCATCTTTACAAATAAGGTTGAGTGAATAGATTGATGACATCATATTTCACATGAGTGAAGGTTTAAAGAGAATTTTGATACATGGATGTATTCCCCTATGAAAATTTTTCATGTGGTTCAAATTCCAAGTCATGAGGTTGAGCGTAGCAAAAGTTATTAAGGTGCAAAGTTGGCCTTCCAAGTAGATTGTAGTGGTTTCCATACTTAGCCAATTTGCATTATCAAAGATCTATGGTGAGAATTTAATCAGATCATAGATAAAATGGTGATAATTTAATTTGAATGGATAAGGATCTAATGGCATGGTTTAAAGTCAAATAGTCAAGATTACACATGTTAGTGGCATGTGTCAAAATCACAGAGTTTGAGCAGTAGATCTAATGGCGAGCATAAAACCTATTAGATAGAGATCAGTGGTAAGCACATGATCATGTAGATTATGATACAATGGAGCGTATTGAGGTAAATGGTTAAGGTTTCATGTGAGGCTACCAAGTGGTGAAAGTTCATTGGATTCAAATAATCAATGTGTAGAAGGCACGTAGAGTTACCAAATAACATGATCTTGGAAGCAAGGATCTAAGATCCATGAAGAGCATTGCAAGGTAAAGATAAAGCTACTTCCTAAGATATTAATAGAGTACATTTGATCTAGATACCAGGGGACATGATATGATGACAAAGTGTCTGATGTTTAATGTTTACACAGTGACCGTTGGCATTTGAATTTAACAAAGGAAAAACCAATGCTTAGTATTTTGCTTATATATTTTGATCTAGGATGAATTTGAAGGTAATGTAAAAATAAAATTTGAAGAATACTTCAAGGTGAATCTAGATAAATGAGTTATAATTTTTGAATGTTTGTATAGTAAAATATATGAATCTCTAAAATTGACTATGTGTTTGACCATGTTCTGCAAGTAACTTAAAAAGGATAATTGAAGATTTCTTGATGGTATTTTGATGTTTCAAGATGAGATAAATATATGAAGAGTGTTATATAATACATAAGGAAAATATAAGTGGATTTTTGAGGTTTTACCAATCCATATTTAGTGTGAAAAATTGCTTAGAAGTTGACTATGTTTATTGAATGCACTAGTAGTTTGAATGACCATCTTGCAGAGGTAAATAAAAGGTGTTCTAAGTAGATTTGAGAAAAAAATAAATATAAAGATGTCAAGGAAGCCTCAAATATTTATGATAATGTATTGGATGTCATATTATGCCCTTTATCATATATAGAGATTCAAAATAGCTTGATTGTATTTTGATGTGTGTGACAAGTCTGAGTGGTCATTCTAAGAGAGTTGAATTGAGTGATTAGAGCCTATGTTGAAGTGTCTAAAGCACATAGAAGTGTATAATAGGTGTTTAAGGGTTAAACCATGTGATATAATCATATGTCTATGTTAAATACTTTAATTTTTGCTTCAAAATTTTGATACTGTGTTTTCTGTGTATGAAGGCCTAAAGAGCAAGGAGACCTAATTAGTAGGTTCAAGTGTTGAGTTGGTGTTCGAGGTGGAATGGACCCATATGGGAGTAATAAAGGGGATACTATAAATATGTTTGATGTATTAAAATCATTGGTAAAGGATGAATGTGGTCCAAGTAGTCTCACATGTAATGTGTGAGTATGTAGGCCTAATTATTTTAGGTCTCACCAAGACCTAATGGTGGTTTGGGGTTAAAGAGGTAATGACCGACCTATGAAAAGTGTAGTTCTCACATGTAACATGTGTATGAACCTATTTTAAGTGTGGTTCAAATATGTAAAGCATCTTGGCTGACCAAGATGGGTTAAAGGAAGAGAGTGGTATAAATACAGGGCATAATTGGATTAATTATGCTAATTATAATGGTACAAATTCAATAAAAGAAGAGAACATTTGAAAGAGAATGTATAGGTTAGTAAGGACCATCAGAGTGTGAAAAAGGTTAGACATGTTTATTTGATCAATTTTATGTAGGTGGATATACAGATCATTGGATCTAATGAGCCTAGAAGAGGCATATTGAGTGAGTGAGCCCTTGAGACAGTTTGGGTGAAAGAGTGAAGGTGAAGAATGTAAACAAAGGTGATCATCATCAGTTGAAGAGTAGAAAAAAGTGTTCAAGGTGATCTTTTCAAGTAGTTGAGTGGTTATTCAGTTTCCTAGGGGGTTGGTTCCTTCTAGCAAGGTAAACTTTTCTAAAGGTCTAGTTGTTGTGGGTGCTTAACTAGATAGGGGCAGTAGCTCCTTGTGGGATTGGTGTCTCATTAAAATAAGGGATGGGTGTTCCTTGATTATTTGGTGTTGGTATAAATTTTGGATATTCTTTTATAGGACTATAGTCTATCTTGCAGGGTTTTATGGGTTTTATCCCCTAAAAGGGTTTCCCACATATATGATGTATTCATGTGATGTATGTTCTTATGTATACTTTGGATGTATATGCTTTCATGTTTATGTTTCTTGATCAAGTTGATGTATAATAAATGTTTAAGAGTTTGGAATTGAATTGGATTATCTTTCATCATTGATTCACCCCCCTCTCAGTGATTGTACCTCTAACAATTGGTATCAGAGCAGAACCTTCTGTGCAAGTTTAACAACTTGAAGGTGATCCAAGGTACAAAGATGGCTAAGCAATTGAGGAAAGAAAATCTTGAGTTGAGATAAATGGTCAAAAGTCTTAAATAATAGATTAGTCATATTGAGTTTGGGAAGAGTAATTCTAATTTCAAGGATGATGAATATGAGATGAGGCTTGAGGAGCTTAATGAATAGATCATGAAACATAGAGAAATGATAAGTCATCTTCAAACCAAGTTTGAGAGATCACGTGAAATAATAAAAGAAGATAAGATAACCATGCAAGATTTTGAGGATCAATTAAGAGTTATAAATACAAATTTGGGTTCAAAAGAGGAAGAATGCAAACATCTCAAGACTCAGTTAGATGAGATAAATGCCAAGTTGAGTTCAAAGCAAGGTGAGCATGATGAGTTGAAGTCCAATCTTGATTCTATGAATATTATTGAAGAGAAAGCATGTATATTAAAGGATAGCATGACTAAATAAGCTAAGAGGGATAAGGAGACCATCTAATATCTTAGAATTTAGTTAGAAGCTGTAAGTTAAAGTATGAGATCTAAAGAGGATGAGAGTGCTTAATTGAAAACCAAGCTAGATTCATTAAAGGATGAGCATGAGAAATTTATTGTCAAGGTAAACAAGACTAAGAAAGAACAAGAGAGGTCAGTTCAAGATAAGAAGGTGAAAATATTGATTAGGCAACCAAACACTATAAGGTATGAAAGTTCATTTCATTGTCATTGTTTTACATGTAAGCTTTTTGGTCATAAGGCAAGAAACTATATAAGGAAGAGCATCTAGTCAGCTAGAGGCATGGGTAATATAGTCTGCTATAATCATCATGATAGGGGACATATTGCTAGTTTCTGCTCTAGAATGCATGGTAAAGTACTAACCCAGGTATGGAGACCTAAGACAGTTAAGCTTGAGCTTAAGGAACCTAAGAGACAAGATGGTATGTTTGATAATATTCATCAATCAGAAGGTATGAATGATGTTATTTGTTTCAATTATCATCAAGTTGGTCATATTACAAGATATAAGTAAGCTCTCATGTCATAATAAGGTACATGGAGATCCTAGAGTGCTCAACAAAGGTCAATCCTTAGTATGGAATCCTAAGGAAGTGAAGACCAAGAAAACTAATTCAGTTGGGATGAAAGATCAAGGTGGACTACCTACTAAAGCAAAAGAGGAATCAGATATGAAGAAGGTTTAAGAATGCCAAGAGAATGTATCATTTGTCTAGATAAAAAAGGAAAATCAATAGTTAGTTTAATTTGAGTTTAAGGAGAAGACCAAGGTGCTAGTTGAGACTAGTTTTGAGGCATGTATGGATACAAGTGAACATCCTACTATTGTTGAGCATGTTTTATGTAAATAACATCAATTTTCAATGCCCAGTGATGAGGTTCTTTATTCATTTGAAAAGGTATGTCATGAATATTTTTTGTCTCCATGTATTATCAAATCATTATTAAAAGAAAATGAGAATATCATAGTGGATGAACATGTTGCTTCTCTTAAACCTAAGAAAAATAAGAATAAGAACTATCAGTATTAGATGACCAAGGAGGAGAAGGAATATGAGGAGTTGTGGACAAACTTTGGTTTCACATTATTCTAGGATATTGTGGGTTAGGGTGTCTCTATCTAGGCTTTAAGGAGACACTTGACAATAAGAGGAAGCATGGTGGATGCTATTTGAACTTTGGTTGATGTTTTATGACAAGAAAGGTCATAAGAATGAAGATATTGGTTATGAAGGTCTACAGGTAGAGAATGGAGGTTTTCAAGTGTCTAATCAAGGATGTTGAGTTATCAAGATATTCTATTGCATATAAAGGTATGTTGATCTTGTTCAAATGTGATCAAGATGTGTTTAGGGTTTCTGTTCCAAAAGGTAAGAACTTATCAATTGCTTAAATTGATTAAATAATGAAGATTGAAGACAAGGTTGATATGGAGTATGAGGAGAATGTGTTGTCATATATTTGATATCATGAAAAAGGAATCAAAGTTATGTAGATGATAAGTTATGTATGCCATGGAGGTCATATTGTTTTGAAGATAAAATTTTTCCATAAGAGTTTTGACTGAAGTGTTGCTGGTAGACTTAGTTGGTTGAGAGGACTTATTGAAAATGTCATGATCCAGGTGAAGCATGGAATCAGGGGGAGCTAACTCAGATAGTTTGAAAGGTTGAAGATTTATGCATGATGTGAGGGGGAACATATGTGAGATGTTCCAATCATAGTTGAGATATGAATAAGTCTACTATAGTTGTGAATTTAAGAAGATTGATATGATGACTTGATCAAACCAAGTCATACGTTTTAACAAGATATTAAATATTCATGCATGAGCAAAGGGAGCTTGTGAATTACATAGGTAGATAGGTCCAAGGATTAGAGAATCCCAAGTTTAGATTGTTGTATATCAAAGAAAAAATTACATGAGATGGAGCTTGATGATAGGGGGAGCTTTTTAAGCTCTGTGAGTATCTTTTCAAGTCAATGATCAAGTTGGCACATTGAAAAAGAGACCCTTTGTCATTAATGTCAAAGGGGGAAAAAGATCAGAATGGAGTTTAAATGAAGTCATTATGAGGGTATTTTTCCATCAATGACAAAGGGTGAGATTTTTTAGCATGGTCATTGATGTTAGGTTGTCATTGATGTCAAAGAGAGCGTGATTCATAGTATATTAATAACAAAGTGATTAGATTGATAGTTTGGAGAGTGTTTGACTTATTAAGGCAAGTAATGTATGATATTGATGGTATGGACATGTTTTATATACCCTATGGGGTGTTATGAGTGCTTAGAATGCTTATGGAAGTAAAAGGAATTCATCAGACTTGTCATATGAAGGTCTAAGCTCAAGTAGTCGTCTTGACAGATAAGGCTAAGTGAGAATATTGATGAAATAATATTTCACATGAATGAAGGTGTCAATATTAGTTTGATACATGGATGGATTCCCCTATGAAAGGTGTTCATGTGCTTAAAATTTTAGGTCATGAAGTTTAGCGTAACAAAAGTTATTAAGGTGAAAAGTTGGCCTTCTAGGCAGATTGCAATGGTTCCCATACTTAGCCAAATTTGCGTTATCAAAGATCTACAGTGAGATTTCAATCAGATCAAAAATACAATAGAGAGTGTTTAATATAAATAGATAAGGATCCAATAGCATAGTTCAAATTCAAATAATTAAGATTGCACATGTTAGTGATGTGTCACAATCATGGAGTTTGAGAAGCAGATCTAACGACAAGTATGAAACCTGTTAGATAGAGATCAATGATGAGTACGTGATCATGCATATTATGATCCAATATAGCATATTGATTCAAATATTCAAGATTGAACATGAACCTACCAAGTGGCATAAGTTCATTAGAGTCAAATAGTCAATGTGCAAAAGGCACGTAGAGCTACCAAGTGGCACAATCTTAGAAGCAAGGATCTAATATCAATGGTGAGTGTTACATGGTAAAGACTAGGATAATCCCTAGGAGATCAATGGAGCACATTTTATCTATATTCTATGGGACATGAGATTATGACAAAGTGTTTGATGTTTAATGTTTACATAGTGATCGTTGGCATTTGAATTTAACAAAGGAAAAACTAGTGCTCACAATTTTGCTTATATATTTTGATCCAGGACAAAAATGAAGGTGATGTAAAATTAAAATTTGAAGAGGAATTCAAGGTGAATCTATAAAATTGACTTATAAGATTTGAATTTATATACATTAAAAAATATTAATCTCCAAGGTTGACTATGTGTTTAACCATGTTTTACAAGTAACTTGAGAAGGATAATTGAAGATTTATTGATAGTATTTTCATGTTTCAAGATGAGATAAATATTGAAAAGTGTTATAGACTTCATGAGGACCATCTGAGATGATTTTTTAGGTTTGAATAATCCATATTTAGTGTGAACAATTGATTAGAAGTTGACTATGTTTGTTGAATGCACTCACAGTTTGAGTGGCAATCTTGTAGAGGTAAGTTGAAGGTGTCTTGAGCAGATTTGAGAAAAAAAATAAATATTAAGATGTCAAGTAAGTCTCAAATATTGATGAGAAGTTATTATATGTCATATTATTCCATTGATCACATATAGAGATTCAAAATAGCTTAATTATATTTTGATTGTGTGTGACTAGTCTGAGTGGTCATTCTAAGAGAATTGAATTGAGTGATTAGAGCCTATGTTGAAGTGTCTAAAGAAAATATCTGTGTATCATAGGTGATTAAGGGTTCACCCATGTGATCTAATCATATGGATATGTGAAATAATTTAGTGTTTTCTTCAAAAGTTTGAGATTGTGTTTTCTATGTATGAAGGCCTAAAGAGCAAGGAGACCTAATTGGTAGGTTTGAGTGTTGATTTGGTGTTCCAAGTGGTATGGACCCATATGGGAGTAAGGGGATATTGGAAATATTTTTAATGTATCTAGATCATTGGTAAAGGATTAAGGTGGTCTGAGTAGTCTCACATGTAATGTGTGACTATGTAGGCCTTATTATTTTAGGTCTCACCAAGACCTAATGGTGGTTTGGGGCTAAAGAGGTAATGATCGACCTATGAAGAGTGTGGTTCTCACATGGAATATGTGTATGGACCTATGTTAAGTGTGGTTGAAATATGTAAAGCATCTAGGCTGACCAAGATGGTTTAAAGGAAGAGAGTGGTATAAATACAAGGCATAATTGGACTAATTATGCTAATCATAACGGTGCAAATTCAAGAAAAGAAGAAAACCTTTGAAAGAGAAAGTACAGGTCAGTAATGACCATCAAAGTGTGAAAAAGTTCATACATGTTTATTTGATCATGTTGATGTAGGTAGACACATAGGTCATTGGATTTAATGAGCTTAAAAGAGGTAGATTGAGCGAGTGAGTCCTTGAGATAGTTTGGGTGAAAGAGTAAAGGTGAAGAATGTAGACAAAGGTGATCATCATCAGTTAAAGAGTAGAAATAGGTATTTAAGGTGATTTGTTTAGGTATATAATTGGGTGCTTGGTTTCCTATGGGTTTGATTCCTCCTTTCAAGGTAAAGCTTGCTAAAGGTCTAATTGTTGTGGGTGCTCAGCTAGACACGGGCAGTAGTTCCTTATGGGATTGGTGTCTCACTAAACTAAGGGATGGGTGTTCCTTGATCAGTTGGTCCTGGTCTAAATGTTGGATCTTGTTTTATAGGAGTGTAGTCCATCTTGTAGGGTTTAGTGGGTTTGATCTCTTAAGAGGGTTTCCCATATATATGATGTGTTCATGTGATGTATGTTCTTATGTATGCTTTGGATGTATGTGCTTTTATGTTTATGTTGCTTGATCAAGTTTATGTATGTTGAATGTTTAATATTTGGGAATTAAATTGGATTATATTACATCATTAATTCACCCCCCTCTTAGTGATTGTACCTATAACGAAGACCTCTTCATTAACATTTGGTGATGCTCCATAGCTTTGTGAGCATTGTCTCTATTATCTTGCAACTCCATCAACTCTATCAACCTCACCTCTATTGGGTGTTTTCAAGCAACTCTAACTGATGTGCCTACTCTAAGGCTAGTAAATCTTGGGATATAGATAGCCTATCTTCTCTCCTATAGGTAAGAACAAAAGGAGAGTTCCCTATTAACCTCTTAGGATTTATTCTATCAGCCCATAGGGCTATCTTCAATTTAGTGTACCAAGCTCTTTGATTATCCTCCAAGGTTTTCTTGATGATTCTGATAGGTTCCTGTTAGTAGACTCAACCAACCCATTACCTTGAGGGTAATAATTGGATGATGTACTTAAGTATATGCCATTATTATTTTACCACTCAACTATTTTTACACCCATGAAAGCAAGTGTATTATCTAAAATGATGGTAGGAGTTCTGAACCTTGTTTTAATGTTCTCATAGAACTCTAATATAACACTTTCATTGGCTTCCTTCAATTCCACTACCTCATCCCACCTTGTGAAGTAATCAGTTATTATGAGTATTCATTTGTGACCAGCACTTGATGGAAGATTTATCATATCAATGAAGTCAAGACACCATTACATGAAGGGTTGATCTACTTGAATAGGCCTCAAAGGGAGAGATTCAATCTTCTATTTTCTTATAAATAAATCACATTATACACACATTCTCACCCAAGCATAACAATATTTGAAGAGGATAGGCCAATAATATCATGTCCTCAAGATCTTGGCAGTTGTGGTTCTTGGGGAGAAATGACCTCATATTGTTCCATCATGAAACTTTTCAAGCAACACTTCAAACTGGTCATCGTCAATACATCTCAATAGTACACCACTAGTATCTCTTCTAAAAGCACACCCTGTACAAGACAATAAGGGATATCTTGCAATTTGAAATGCCTCCTTTTGGGTCTGCTCAAAACATTAGGGTACTCACCACTTTGAAGAAATATGATGACATCTTGTGTCCAACTTTGTAGATGCATGAAATCAACTAGTTGGGAGAAATCATGATTGATTAAAGCTTTTTATTTTGTCTCATTGAGTTTTGAAGCTAAGTGTTCACAAAGACCTTTACCTCTTATCAACTTTGTCACTTTAATGTCAACATCATATTCCATTACCTTTATTATCCACCCTGCCCTCTTTTCATTAAGGTCTTTGCTCAAAACGAACTCCTTGGTGATAGGATGAGAGACCATGATATGAATCCTATTGTTTGAAACCATATTCCTAAATTTCTTTAACCCTCTTACAATAGCAAGGACTTGTTTCTCCATAAATGTATACTCCATCTCATAATCTTCCAAACCTTGACTAAGTAATGTAATTGGTTGTTCCACACCTTTGTCATTTTTTTGCATTAGCATAGTTGAGATATTATCAAGGTTAACAAGTGAATACAACATGAAATATTTAGCAAAATTAGGGTTTACATGAGTGGGAGCTTGTGTAATTCCTTTCTTGATGGCTTCAAAGCTACTCTTACCCTCCTTATTCCAATAGAAAACTTGATTCTTCTTGAGCATGGTTGTGATAGGCTTCACCAAAGATGCAAAACTAGGTATGAAGCTTCTCATATAGTTTATATTTCCTAGGAAACTTTGGAGTCCTTTCTTGTGCAAGGAAAATGATAGGCCTAGAATATCCTCCATCCTTTTAGGATTAATAGTTAAACCATCTTTGAAAATAATATATCCTATGAGCTTACTTTCATGGACAACAAAGATGTGATTTTTAGGGTTGAGAGATACTCCATATTGATTGCACCTTTCAAACACTTACCTTAGGTGTTTCATATGCTCATTTACATCCTTAGAGAACACAATTATGTCATCTAGATATACTAACAACATCTTGTTGATTAGGCTTTTGAAATCCATGTCCATTACCCTTTGGAAGGTGGCACCAACATTTGACAAACCAAAGGGCATCTTCATATAAGTAAAAGTCCCCCATTTTTTAGTGAATGTTATCTTGAACTGATCATCTTGATTCACTAAAATTTGATTATAACTACAATATCCATCTAGGAGAGAGAAACATTGAGAACCTAAAACAACTTGCAAAATTTGCTCCATGGAAGGTAAAGGATAGTTATCTTTGACTGACACCCTATTAAGATCTCTAAAATCCACACAAAGTCTTATCTCCCCATTATTATTTTTAATAGTCATAAGGTTAGCTACCCAAGTTGAATGTTTGATAGGAAATATTATCTCAGATTCAAAGAGTTTGGTAAGTTCTATCCTCATGAATTGTTCAACCTTGGTGTTGATGGGCATTTATTTTTGCCTAACCAGTTTAACTCCAAGTTATAATTCAATGGTATGGTGTGTTAGGATAGTATCAAACCCTCTTAGGTATTTATATTTCCAATCAAATATGTCATGAAAATCTCTACACAAATCAATGAATGCTTGTTTTTTTCTTTTTATGTAGAACATACCTTGCCTAGTTTGAGGAATTTGTCTTTGAAGATCAAGACCCTTTCATAATTATCCTCCTTATAGATATACTCACATTTTCCTTATTTATTTTATCATCTTCATTAAATATACTTTATAAGGTGACTAAGCCTTTAGGTATCTTGTTTGTTCTCAGCTACACAATTTGATTGTCAAACTGTCCATGGATTCTTTTTTGGTTTCTTGAGGGTAATTCAGCTTCATTTTATAAGAAATGTATAATGTGTTTGTCACCATAAAAAAATTTCCAAGACACCTCATTATTAGGTATGGAAGGTATTACAATGACCTTGATGTGGGATTGATTTCCTTCTTCTTTTATGGTAGTAGGTGTATCAAATTGTGCTCCTATAACAGCTAGTCTATCAACATGATTATTCTGCTCTCTTAGGATTGATTTATGTTGAATGAATTGAAGTATTTAAGTAAATACCATACCCTATGCTTATAGGACTTAAGCAAAGGTTTATTGGAAATAACCAAATTCCTAACTTGATGCACAATTTGCTCACTATCTCCATATATTTGTATATTCTTGATTCCTTTTCTCCTTGCCCATTGAAGACCATGAATCAAACCTTCACACTTAGCCATATTTCAAGTGCAACTAAAATGGAATCTATATGAAGAATAGTACTATTATTTGGATGGGAAAACCAACATAACACCAAATCCTACACCAATATTACTCCTTGAACCTTCAAAAAACATCTTCCACATTCCATCATTCTCACCTTCCTCCTTGGTGAGTGAAGATATTGGGATTTCTTCCTCATGTAAGTAATATACTTCCAAATCAATTTCCTCCATGAGGGCATAAGGATCATGTTCATATGTGTTAGTACCATAATCTTCTAAGAAAATATCAGATATGCCTTCAATCTTGGATGATGACCCATCTTATATAATAGACTCCTCATGATCATTGATGACATAATTCAAATTGGAGCTTGCTTCTACATAGGGCTCAATGTGAAATTTAGCTAGTGGTTGAGTTTTAATGGTTAAATTTTCTCCATAACTTATATTAAAGGCAAAGAAGGACAAATCAGTTGAGAGGTAGCCTCCTATCTTGGCTGTGAAATCCTTTGAGAGGTAGATAGCAAAGTGGATAGGCAAGTCAACCACTACAATGTCTTGGAGTATAGGGAAGCTTGGACAATTATGAAAGAAAACTTTCAAAATTTTGACTAGTCCTACTAATTTAATATGTGTCCCATAAATTTTTAGTACCCCTTTACTATATGGTTCATATTTTAGGCCCAACTTATTAGCAACATCCTTAGGCATCATTGAAGTGTTAACTCCACTATCAATTATGTAGTTATGAACAAGCTTGTCTCCCACCATGAAATTGAGGTAGAAGGGTGGAGGCTTCTCAAATTTGGTAGAGGGTTATAAAATTTTATTAGGGGAATTGGTGAGGGAAACATTACCATGACCATGGCTTGATGATGGAGGGATAACATGAATTTGAGACAACTGTTATTGCAAGAGTTCCTTTTGGCTAGGCAAGTGAAGCAAATCCTAAAGAGACATGGATGCCTTGGAATTATTTAAAGAATAAATGATGTTTAGAGTATAAGTATCACCTTTTATTTAGTCATTAGAGGCAAGGAAGTATTTTTAAATTTGGGTATTGAAGCACTTTGAGAGGACCTTCCAACAATCTGATTTGAAAAAGGTGTGAGAATTGTAGGGACTGACATGCTTGCAATCACACCTTGCTACCTTATATGACGGCTAGTTGAACTTGTAGGCACACCGTTATCATATCCTAGAGCCTTCCTCTTATCTATCTGCATTTTAATTACCTTGGTAAATAACATAAGTGTCTTCAACCAAAAAGTTAGTGAAACTCACTCCTTAAGGCTGTCACCCTTCACTTGATTGCATTAAAACTTCATCATCTATTGATAGTTGAGGAGTGAATCCTCCTTGAGAAACCAAAGATTGATCTCCACCTTCATTGGAATACATGAATTGACCTTGTTTCCACTCTTCTCCTTGTACCAACTTGATATGAACTAGTACCATTGCTCTTGTATTGGATGTGGAAGAAGGATTATATGCATTGGTAGGCCTATTAAAGTTAGGATGCCCTTAACCTCTCCCTTGAACATATTTTTGAGAGAAAACCTATTCCCTTATTGAGGATAGGGGTAATGGTTTTTATTCACACCATTATATAGACTTGCTTACCTAAATTGAGCTTCTAGGAACTAAATTCTTGTATCTTTATCCATGGCATCATTTGCCTTCTTAGGGGTAATTTTAGGATTGGTATTAGCATTTGGAATTTGAGAAACACTTGGATCAACAACATAAGTATTTGGTAGTAGAGGTAAGGACACTTTTGGAGGCAACTTCCAATCTTGTATGATGCCATTCTCATCTCTAATGGCAAGGTCATATGCTCCAAGTAAGGTGTAACCACACATGGATTGTAGCATGATGGCTATGTCAATACCAATGGCCCTTAAATATGTGGGTAACACAAAAATATCAGGTGGTCTCATGGGAAGATGTAACCTATGCCAATTCCTTTGGAATATCTCATTAAAATCATGCATTGTCTCCTTTGGGGCTATTTGAATCACATTAAGTTGGTGGATGAGTGATGTGTGATCAATCTTGTATTCAAACCTTGATGTTAGTAACTCTCCAAAATCATTCCAAGTTATGATACATCCACTGGGAAAAATCTTATACCAATCAAGTGATTCCCCTCTAAGGGACATGGTAAAGAGTCTAATGGTAATGTTACCTTCAGTGACATTGTGAAAACTACAAAAATTTGAAATATCCCTAATATGTTCACTAGGAGTAACATGACCTTTAACATTAGGGCGAATGTCATCATATGCATAAAATGGATAGGGTTTTTAGTGTTAAAGGATGGGAAGGCATGCTTCCTAGCCATGTTCTCTTTTATTTCTTCACTTTCTTGGCCTTCTTGGCTAGCAAAGTCCTCTTTCTCTTCAAAGCATAGAATAGGCTAAGGATGTTGAACTTCAAGAGGAAGTTCAGGTTGAAGAGGTGGATTGATAGGATTGAAAACTCTACTAAAATATGACATAGTAAGGACCATGAAGTATGATCACAAAGATATGACAAAAAAATGGTCTACAACTAGATTTTACCTTGAATGGAGTTGTCAAATGTTGAGTAAAACACCATATACAACTATGATGTTGTTAAGACCAGCATTCACCTTGACAAGTTGTCTTTAGGACAATGTCCCACCAGGCATGTAAAATTTTTTTCACCAAATATTTCACCCTATAGGATGTTTTTCAAGCCTACTCTAATATTTGGTCAACATTGGAATACCTCTAGGCCTGTGGATTGCCTTTAGTAGAGGTAGACCTCTAGGTTTAAGGGCTACCTCCCTAGATTGACCTTTAAGTGCTTATCACCTACACTAATGGATTTATTATGTGAAAAGAGATATAAGGAAACATGAAAATGACATATTATAATAAGGTGATACACCAAAATGATATCCACTAGACTACCATGATCTGCACTATGAAAAATCACTCACAAGATTGGCTTCAAACTTCTATGGGACTCTAACATAAGTATTACAATCATGCAGGTGATATGTACTGCACTTCCCAAAGTGAAAGGGAAGGAGGTCTAATATTAGACACTATTAAAACTTCCTACACTTAGAGATAGGCAAGGACATTTACTACACTCCATGTGACCTGTTAGAGAATGAATTTCTTGCACACACTATGAGAGAGAGAGATGAATGTAAGGCTAGGTGATTAACACTTATCATTCAGCTTGCTAATATTGTACACACTTAGGCAAGGAATTGTAGAACCAAAACCAACTTCAATTATTTATTCAAATTCAAATATAAGTATTTAAACTAGTAAGGCTTTACCATACCAGACATGGACAAAACTACAAGAGCCAAAATGGCTTGTATTTATAGAATGTGAGAGAAAAGAGAGAGAAGTGGAGCTCAAGGGTCACAATGCCACATGTTAAGGAATGAGAACTAGTTACATAGTAGAATAATAAGGTGTGAAATATACCATTAAAGGTCTCTTTAGACAAATGTCCCTCCAAAGCATAACAACTCCTCAAAATTGGAATAAGATTCTTCAACTAACTTGTTGGAAATTGCCTTCATCATTATGCCTCTATTGAGCACTCTAAACTAGACTATGGAGAGATGACACATATGCACTATTAATGAGGGGTTAGAAACAAGCTTTAACATGCATTAGATCTTCTCACTATTTGTGGTCACCATCATTAGATTTATAAGTCTCATTCTCACATTTGTCACCCAAATGGTCTTCAATTTCTCCATAAAATCCATGTAAGAGTTGATATGACACTTTTCAAGAGTATATTTACCTTCAAATCCATAAGGTATACCTTAAAAGGCCCCCCAATTAGACTCATCACTTTCTCACTTGGTGGTCACCCTCCATTTCCATTATCTATCACAGACTTCCTAAAGTGAATTACTTTGAAAAAGTGTTTCCATGACAATTTTCTATGATAAATGAACATGGATGGTTATGACAAGTGCCAATTGACCTCCCCTAATGACCCTCTTTCTTCAAAACTCCTTATCTCTTATAAAATACACACAATTTGTCAAAAAGACCTATTTTGTACCCTGTCAGTACAAGTAGGGTAGATACCAATCTAATGGGAGGATCCTAAGGGAGTTATAGGCAAGCCCAAAACACTTTCTAGACCAAACTATCCCTCATGAATGAATTTCTATCCATCTCTTTCTAATTAGGTCAAAAGCAAGGGTTTTGAAGTATTTTTAGCATTTCAGACTGTTAAGAATTATTCATTAAAATTAGACATTGAAATCCTGAATAAATGCCACTAAAATTAAGTTGGGGCCTTTTTCAATCATGCCTATCTCCTTGGATCTCCATGCAATGTTTTTGTACCAGTGTGAGCTCTTGAAGTTGGCCTCTCGAGCTTGAGAGTGCAATCTAGACAGGCCTGAGGTAAAATTGATCAAGTTTGGCCAACCTATGTCATTATTCTATAGAAAAATAGCTTCAAATAACCTTATATATCCCTCTAAAGGTCACAAAATGTGTGGGGATGTTCAGTTGGTCTTATAATTGAGATTGAGACCCCACTAGGGCTTTAAGCTTAGTCTAGGCCTAAGCCTGACCTGTGTTTCATGACTTAAAACCCCTTTATGTAATTTATAGTACATGTAGGGTATCTCCATGTTTTTTCATGCTTAAGACAACTCTTCACACCTTCTTGTAGTGTTTTAAGATTGCTTATCTCATCCTCTTATCATCTTCTTACCTATTCTGCAGTCATGACTACCTAGGAGAGCCCTCTGTTTGAGATAAAATAGAGGGCACTTCCCTTATTTGTCTATATATTTTGGAGGTATGGGATGATATATTGGGTCATGAGGACCATATACACAAAAATTCAAGGTTGGATCACCATTATAGAGTGTTCAAACTCTATAAATTCCAAAATAGACTTCTCACGTTGATGACTATACAGGATTTTCTGACTATGGGGTTGGATTTGCTTGGTTGACCTTTCCCTTACCCTATTTCTTTGGTTCAAGGACCTTATTACACTGATGGAAAAACTATGAAGGTGATTTAAAATTTTACCAACACCTTTCTTCTTGGCCAACCCTCAACTTGTACTTCTCTCCACTACCTAGACCTAGTATGCAAATTGTGTACTGTAGGTGGCAACTTTGGATGTTCCCTGTAGGTATCCATCAGTGTTAAACCTTTATTTCTCATGATCCAAGACCTCCTTGAATTATTTAACTCACCTCATACCTGATTAGGCTCATTCATATCATATATTAGGACTAGTGCTCAATCATTTCGACTATCATGCTTATAATGTATTGTCCTCCTACAATCAAACTATAGGTGATCATTGTGATAACTAAAAGGACTCCTATAGGTGATGTTATGGGTCAAACTCTTATTTCCCAACTCCCTTGACTTCTATTTGAGGTCATAGTGTCATTTACATTCTAATATATTCACTTGTTTATAGTTTATACCTTCCTTAGGTCTCATAGTGTTGTAAAGTCATTTGAACTCAAAGCACTGTAGATAATACTACCATTCTATAGTGGGAGAATGCTTGAGATGGAGACCTACTTATAGTTTGATTACATGACCAAACAAATGAGTTCTCTTTACAAGGTAGTACCCTTATGATTGGGCAACAAGATGGAGACACTCAGATTTATCTAGACCTCATGACACCTTACCATGGAAGGATCAAAATAAGGTAAAATCCCTATTTTGGAAAGTTTAAGGTAACATATCCCTTTACAAATTTTCTTCACCTATGAGCATGGTTTGGGATCTATCTGCAACCATGTGACATTTAAACTATCTCACTGGTATTTTTTATGTTTTTAAACCTCAATTGAGGTTCAAAAATTTTCAATCACCTACATTTCAATGTTTATAGACCTCTGTATGAGTTTTTTGTAGGTGTCATTGTAGTATATCTATAAGTGAAGGGAAAATGTGTGAATGTGTATTAGATTAGTTCTCAAAACCAACGTTCAAACCATTGAATGGTTAAATCTTGGTTGCTCACACTATGAGAATGTATTAAACACCTTGGAAACTCTTCATCCTACCACCATGATTGCTTAAGACTCACTTTTCTCCTGACTATAGGTGCATATTTATAGGAAGGATGACTTTGTTAGATTCCTAACTACATTATCAAAGTGCTAGTTTTGATACTAATATTTTAAAGTAAGTTGATCACCATGACCATGAGGATCATGAAACATCAATACACATTTTATCTAAAATCCAGAACATGAAAAAGAACACTACTAAGGGAAACTTGTCTATAGACTATGATAGTGTCCTTCACTAGCAACATGAGATACTTATGATTTTCTCTTTCATCTCACACATGAAAAATGATTTGAGAACCATGTGAGAAGGATGCCCATACTCTCCAACACCACGTATAGTTCCTAGTTTGTATGAACCAACTCAAACAAGGAGGAAACCATGAGGTGATGGGATGAATATGCACAAATGAGTGGCAAACCTTCTTAGAAATGGTTCATAGAGACTCGTATACCAATCCTATAACTCTTAAGATGAATATGAATTAGACAAAAGGTATTATCTCCCACCAAGTGCATTTGACTTATTTTATCTCCTACTGGTCATATTATCAAAAAACTAACTATTTTTGTATGCCAAGTAGAGTGATGAAAGAATGGAATGATTTTATGCAATTTTTATGATCTTCAAAGCTGATCAAATGTGGAAGTGAGTTTGGGCAAGCTGAAGGGTCACTGTAGAAACCTACCACATGTGCCACACTCCTACACAAACCATACAACTGCCCAAACTTCCTTTTCAATTGTTTTCTTGTTCTGACATAGAAACCTACAAATTATCAATTATGGAATAGTATCTTTGAAATCTACTTGACACATGGGATGTTGAAGAACATATTGGAATATTTTTATACTATAGAAAACCATACAAACCCCATAAATGACCTTAAGTGACATGAAATGTCATGAGGAGTAAAATCAAATATGACCAAGGCTGTAGACACATCAAATGACATTTTTAGGACCATGATTCACCCTATAAGACCCTAATAGACCCCTATAAAAAAAATTAACTATAGGGGGTTGACCTATTTTGACTTGTGGTCAAAATAGTCAACAAATTGATAACCCATACTTTAAAGAATGCCATCTCTTTAGGAAAAACTTTACATATGACATTCTCCAATGAGTTTTAAAAATGGTAGCTTAGTTTGCATACATATAGGTGTATTCATTCCTTAACTTTTCAATTTTGAAGTACATATGAACTTGTTTCAAGGTTCTATCAAAATAATTATGATGATATTTTAGGGGTGTAGTTGAGGTTATGCATCACTCAACTAACACTTCTCCATATCTAATGTGGGTTGACAACCCATATTTTAAATAATGGCATCTCTTTAGGGAAAAACTTACATATGACATTATGCAATGAATTCAACAAATGGAAGTTTGGTTTGCATACATATAGGTGTATTTGTTCCTTGACTTCAATTTTGAAGTACATATGAACTTGTTTTAGGGTTCCCCCAAAATAATTATGATGATATTTTAGGGGTGTAGTTTAGGTTTTGTATCGCTCAACTAGCACTTCTCCATATCTAATTTGGGTAGACAACCTATATTTTAAATAATGGCATCTCTTTGGGGGAAAATTGACATATAGAATTCTCTAATGAGTTCAACAAATGGCAACTTGATTTGTATACATACAGGTGTATTTGTTCCTTAACTTTTCAATTTTGAAGTAGTTTAAAGATCTAGATTATTTTAAATTTTCTATCATGGGTGGATATTGATTTCTACATGTTTCCTTGTATGTTTTTCATAAAGCAAACTAGATATTTGGGCATACATTTTAACATCAAGTGCAATTAATCATAGGTACTAAATTTATTTCTTTTATCTTTTTAATCTAACATTTTCAATACTAAACTAAAAAAGGGGTATTTGCATACACATATATTTGGTATTATACACTTGAAAACATTAATTTTGATAGATATGACTTGTGCATGCACATTTAACTCTTGCACACCCTCTTTCCTATCCATTTACTTATATATTGACTTTGAGAACCCAATTTACCATCACACATACTCATGATCTCCCTAGTTTGTGGTTTAATTCTCTAAAATTTGAAGTAGACTATCACCATATTATTGATCCATAAGTTTTGATATTTGGACACTATTGGAAATAGTTAGATGATATTGGTTATTGAAGGTGTTTGCCTTTGTTAGCAGCATCCAAGAACTTCTAAATACTCTTTTTTCAAATTCATATTTTTCCCATGGATCGACCTATACATGTTTCACATGTTGGTTATGGGGAGAAGTACCAAAGAGTTGTTTATAAATACAAATCAATCATATGGTCTCATTCACTTAGTAATTACATTGAAAATCCACTTACACATTGAGAGATCTACTTGAACATCCTTGATACAAAGCATACATATTTGAAAACCCTAAAAGGAGAATCCCTAAATATAAATGTGAAAACTAGCACAAGGTCAAAGTTGCATGTTGTCATGTGTCTAAAGCCAAAGAGTTGTATTACATTCTACTATAACATAATTGAGCATAAACACACATAGGTGGGAGAACTATATGTGGTTTAAGCCTTCTTTAGAGTATTGGCACATGTGCAATGCTCAATCACTCACCAAGGAGTGGTTGAGGCCATCTGACTCTTCTTTTACCCCCATATTTTCCAAGTAAATTAAGGGTCAAAAGTGGAGCCATGGTTGCAAGCCAAAGAGAAACAAAATAATAATTTATGCACAAGACTAAGGATAAGTAAACATCCAAAAATAATCCAAAAAGGCATAATTAAAAATTCATGGCAAAACAAAACAAAATAGAAAATACACAAGGATAATACCAACAGACATTAGATAGTACCGGTAGCCTAGGTGTTCAAGATTTCATTGGTATCATCTTGGTATATTTTGACAATCTATTTCATGAGTCAAGTGGCCATAGAGTTATTATAGAACATTTCAATGGACTGTAAAGCAAGTAGTGAGTAATACGAACAAATCAAGGAAGTGTCTTCTCTCTTGGTGATTTCTATATCTAGTAAGTGCAATCAATCTCTTTGTTACATTTAGATTTGTATAGTGAATGTTATATCTTGTGTAATCTAAATTTCAACAATTTTATACTTGTAAAGATCACCTAAATAAAAAAAGTTAAAACAAATCTAAAAATGTATTTTAATATTATATTTTGGATTACTTATATATATTTTAAAATATTTTATTTCTTCTCACATAAAAATCACAAATATGAATTTGTGTGTGTGTGTGTGTGTGTGTGTGACCTTTGCATTTGTTTTTTGTGATATTTGCACCATTATTACACCAACTTTGTGCCACATAAAAAAATAAAGAAAAAATGTAATATCATTATTTGAAAAATTATATATATATATATATATATGGAAAACTAATGCAACTGTGGTGAAAATATGGCACAACTAAATTTTTTTAGTTGCTTTAGTTATGCACCACCTTTGTGCCACTAAAAACAACCCAATTTACTCAAAGTTTCACAATGAAAAACATAAAAAATAATCGATTTTTGACGTAAATATGAGCCAATTTATGGCACAAATTACTTTATGTAGTAGTATTTGTAATAAATTCTATATGTTGTGTAGTCTCCATAACATCCAATATAGGTTGGATTCCTCTCAACATCTATTCCAAGTATGAAATTATTAGTGATTTTTCTCTTATTCTAAGTGGTATTCCTTTGTATGCCATTCTATATTCCTCACAAATCTTTTTCTCTTAACATCTACCCAACTTTATCATAATGAAGGGAATGCATCTACAACACCTTCTACCCAACACGCTTTGCTATAAGATGACTTCACATTTTCCCAACACAATTGCAAGATGCTCCTACTTTGATGCCAAACGATGCAGTTAGGGTTAGGGGCCCCAATGAAGGACAACTTTTTCCCTACAACCTAGATTCAAAATATTCAACTTGAAATATTATCACATAAAATACATTTAAAATCGAGACCAACCTCACACTTTATTCATTCATATGATACTCTTACAAAGAATGACATATACACCACACATGACTTATTTATTGAAATACAAACATAAAGAAAACATTTCAAACATAGTCCTTCAATGGGCCCATGCAATTATTGTTACTCCTTGTTATTACATTCATACACTTTTTTTCACCTACTAAAATTATTCTCTCCCTTCCTTGTCTCTCCCTTCGTCTCTCTCAGAAGACAACTCTCTAACCCTCCTTCATTCAAATCTTCACTTCCTATTCACTAACTTATGGAGTGTCTTTTCGAGTTCCCTTATTCTTGTAAAATGATACAAATATTAAAACCCACCAATATTGGTAGTTACTCATTTTTTTAGTCATCATGGATAAAATTATCACTTACCACATACCATTAATGTAGACTAATTTTTTCCAAACCATAGCCTATTTTAACTATTGGTTTTGTCATTGAACAAAAAATAGTTGAATTGAACTATATCCAATGACTGAAACCTTATTCAATTGTTGTTTTTGGGATGTTAGTAATGATGTTATTCCCTTATTTGGTAGAGTTGAAGACTCAAAATTGTGCACAGGTACATAAAACTTTCAATTAGTCAAATTCACATATTTTATTAATTAAAATACATACATATATATAGGAGACATATTTCCTATAATTGGAGATGTTCCAATCCCTATAATCACTCAATAAATAATCTCCTAATTATCTAAAATATCTACGGTATATTATTGTTGTTATTCACAACAATAACATACTAAATAATAACATCTAACTTAGGTAATAGTATAACTATTAATTACCAAAGTAAACTACCTAATGTAAATTCTAATCTTTAACATTCCCTCTCTTAGAGTTTACATGGAAAGAGAAAGGACAACTACACATCACTATATTGCTCTTCCACAAGATTGACATGTGGATATCACGTTTGCCCAAAAATGCATCCATTACATAATATGAAATTTTTATATTGGAAAGAAGATTTTATTACATCCATGTTTTATTGAATTTTTCATTTGCCTATCGACATAGAATTTATTTGAAAACTTTCGACCAAAGAAAGACTTGACTCTCAAATGATGACAAAAGACTCTAGATTCAAAATATTGAAAAAATGACACAAACTAAAAAAATGACTCACAACTCTATATATATTTATATTTTATTGACAAAAAATACACTCCAAAAAATTAAAAATTATAACAAAATACTTAATTACTAAACTTTAAAAGATAAAAACAAACAAATCCAAATCCAAATTACATAAAAATAAATAACCATAAAAAGAAACTAATTAAAATAACCATGACATAACTTTTAAAACAAAACTTAGGATCTAAATACTAAATCTATTAAAACCTAAAATCTATATTCTAAATGCCACGATCCATAATAAAAAACTAAATATTATAAAACAAAACCATTTTTAATAACCTAAACCACAAATAATATTAAAAGCACTACCTTAAAAAACAAATAAATGAAAACTTAGACAAACTTAAAAACTTAGAGGGTAAGTGCACACATTTGGGGGACAAAAAAGGGTTTATCCGTGGACATAATTTTTCTAAAATTTTAGAAATGTGAACTTTTGTAAATAATTAGAGATGACTACACTCAAAATTTCAAGATGGTATAAAAACACAAATTGTAGCATTTTGAATCTAGTTTCCAAAAAAAAAATTGTTTTGAAAAACAATTAAGTATAATTAAGTTAAACATTTAAAATTTGAGGAGGACCTCTTGTTTTTAAAGAAAACATAGTAGATAGATGGTCGTACGACCCACCATTTTTTGATCATCGTTAAATATTGTTAGAAACCCTTCGGTGAATATTTAAATAGGATCATCTAGTGTGTTATAAACTTTTTTGATATTTTTTCAATGAATATTTTATTTTATTAATTTTGCAATTAAGTAGATCCTGAAAACTAACAAAAAAATGGATAGTCAGTCATGCGACCCACTCTAACTACCTCAAAAAAAATAAAAAATGATTTTTTTTAAAGGTGTGTAGAATTAGGCCTAGTTTGTTACCATATAATTTATTTTGCACTTGAATCAATGAAAAATAAATTAGATAAACATGAATAGGCATGTATGAGTGCAGCATGTAGTGGCCTCAAAAAGGTGTTGTTAGAAATAAATATAAATGGGACCCTTAAAATATCCAAAAATTTATAAAATTTATATATTTATAAAGAGGACAATGTGCTTGTTGTAATGGTAATTATTTTTTTGAATTTTGATGTTGAAATCCATAGTGTATTTGGTGATTGAAGTTTAAATTTGTTGGTTTATCCTAAAACACTCGGTCTCAGTTGTAGATGCAGTCACAAGCCTTTGGCTTGGAAATCCAATCCATTTCCATGCCTAAAGGCTCGATTTTATATTCAAATTCAAATAACACGTATGTATTATATAACATAATATATAATACATACGCGTTATATAACACATATGCATTACTTTAAAATAACACAAAATAAACAAATTTCATGTTTTTAATAGGGAAAAGGTCCCATTAGCCATGCATCTTTATAGGGGAAATGCCAAATTTCATGTTTGTTATAAGGGAAAAGTCCCGTTAGCTTTGGATGGTAAATTAAGGTGCCATAACATCGCATTAGACTTTGAAATTTTTACCCATTTTAATATGTTGTCTTAACTACTTATAACTAATGTTTCAAGGTCTAACACATTATATATTTTACAATATAACTGATTTTATCACAAGAGGTCATAAAATGCATTTTTAAATCTATGATCAAAACTTAACCTTTAGAGTACCAATCACTATGCATTAGAGTATTAATACTTGACTCTTACTTTTCATGATGTGATTAGTTACTTTTAATTTTATAGAATAAATGTTGAACAAGTATTAGATATTACATGTTCAACTTCTGGTGCACTTTAATATTTATATACAATAATATGTTTCATCAATAGAACACATGTTAACAAAGCCTTATTCGATAATTGAAACATGCACAACTATTGGGACCTTTCCCTTAGTAGGGCAAGGATATACCTTACCACCTTACTTACCTTAAATCCTACTTGCCCTTAAATTTTGTGTTTCTTATTGATATTATCCTACTTGCTTGAAATCCTATCTTACACTTTTGTTGTTTCTTTGATATCTTTGACCAGACCCATTTATTTATAAATTTTGACCTATTTTTTTAAAGTGACAAACCCATTGAATTGGACTATGTAGTATAGATAATCTTGTGTAAGTAGAAATAAGAATTGATCCCTTAGTGTAACAATGCATGTCTTGGATATCTATTTCAAGAATACTATCTAATGGAGCCTAATACCTGTGAATCATGTTAGGGTGTGGAGCTAAAAGCTTCACCAAGGAGCTCACTTTAATAGGTTTGGGTCTACACAGACACTGGCATCAGTCAGGAGCGACCGACGTCGGTCAGTGGAGAGACGCTGACATCAGCAGAGGATCGGCCGACGGCGGTCACAGGCAAGCAGCAGGAACCGACGTCGATTACCTGTGCATCCAAAAAGCTATTTCCGAAGATAGAAACGAGTGTTTGCATGATGAGTTTAAGTTGTAGTCTTAAGCTCGCATCTCTATTATTAGTAATATTATTTTTAGAGCCCTTGTTCAAGTGGATTAACTGTTTGTTGTAAGTGCATGCTCAAGTTTCCTAATTCTATATGTAGAATTAGATCTTCTTAGCTTTGTGTGGATTATTGTAGTAGTTGTTGAAGAACAGTACAAAATTGAATCAATCCAAGTTTGTTGGAGTTGATTGTTCTTGAGAGAGAGAGCTCTTGAGGAATAGAGATCTAGTGAGAGATCTATACATCTAGGAGAGGTGTGGAAGAAAGAAGTTTCTTCAATTGTATTCCTTTTGTAAAGAGTTTGTTAATACAAGTTTTTAGGGTGGTTTCTTGTATCTCTTGTTCTTGCTGTTTATCATTCTAGTTACTTGTCTATCTGATTTATTTATGCGTTTATTGCTTTCACAAGTGTAATCTATTGTTGGTTGATCCCCAACAAGTGGTATCAGAGCCTTGGTTGCAGGTTCAAGAGCTAATACCAATAAGTGGTATCAGAGCTCAGGCTCACTAACAAGTGGTTCAAATCTGTGTAGTGTGTATTGATTACAGGTTCTCACAGGGGTTTCTGTAGGGATTTTTGTTTGAGTGGGAGAAGCAATGGCAGATGAAAGTAAACTGAGAATGGAAAAGTTCAATGGCAAAAATTACCAACATTAGAGAATGCAGATAGAGGATTATATGTATTAGAAAGATCTCTACTTATCGTTAGGTGGGGTTGCAAAGAAGCCCAAAGACATGGAGGATGAAGAATGGAAAGTTCTTGACAGAAAGGCTCTGGGGTCTATAAGACTGAGTCTAGCATCCACTGTGATATCTAATTTATCACAGGCAAAGTCTACGGTAGAGTTGATGACTACATTAGCAAATTTGTATGAAAAACCCTCAGCTTCTAATAAGGTATATCTTATGAAGCAGTTATTTAATTTGCATATGAATGAAGGTGGATCTGTTTCTACTCATCTGAATGATTTCAATGGAATTATGAATCAATTAAGTTCAGTCAATATAGTGTTTGATGATGAAATAAAAGCTCTTTTGATATTATGTTCTTTGCCTGAAAGCTGGCATGGCTTAGTAATGGCAGTAAGTAATACTGCATCTGCATCAAATATTTTGAAAGTAGAGGATGTTGTTAGTGTTATCTTGAATGAGGAAATATGCAGGAAAAGCACAGAAGAGACATTTGGGAACACTTTAAGTTTTGAGAGCAGGGGGAGGCAGAAAGAGAAGAGCAAGAAAGGCAGATCAAGATCCAAATCTAAGGGGAAAGGTAGATCTAAATCTAGAAATGGCAGGAAGCCACAATGCTGGAATTGTGGAAAGATGGGGCACATAAGCAGAGATTACTGGTCAAAGCCTAAGGAGGACAATCAGCATGAAGGAAAGGAAGAAGCCAAGGTTGCAGGTATTGCACAAGATGCTTTAATTTTCTCCCTGCATAATAATATAGAATCTTGGGTGTTAGATTCTGGTGCATCTTTTCATGCTACCCCTAATAGGAAATATTTTAGTGACTATATCCATGGAGATTTTGGAATAGTGTATCTAGGGGATGATGAGCCCTGTAAAATAATTCGCAAAGGTAAAGTGCAGCTGAAGATGTAGAACAACAACACATGGGTGTTGAGAGATGTGATGCATGTTCTTAGCTTGAAGAGAAATTTGATTTCTGCAGGAAAGTTAGGGGATGAGGGTTGTATAGTAACTCTCATAGTAGAATATTGGAAGGTGACCAAGGGTGCACTTGTTATGGCCAGAGGTAATAGAGAAGGTACTCTCTATTTGTGTAATTGTGTTACTAACAAATCTCCTTCTATATTATCTACTTCAGATGTGGATGCTAAACTGTGGCACTCAAGGCTTGGCCACATGAGTGAGAAGGGGATGTCAATTCTTAAGTCTAAAGGTATGCTTTCAGATTTTAAAGGCATAGATCTAGAGTTTTGTGAGCACTGTGTATTTGGAAAATAGAAAAGGGTTAGTTTTCTCAAGACTGGGTCTACTAAGAAGAGGCATAAGTTACAGCTTGTTCACATAGACGTGTGGGGACCAGCTCAGGTTGCTTCCATTGGAGGATCACAGTACTATGTATCTTTCATAGATGATGCTACAAGGAAGGTATGGATCTATTGTATTAGAAGAAAATTTGATGTATTTGAGACTTTTAAGATTTGGAAAGGTATGGTTGAGAATGAAATAGGTAAAAGATTGAAGTGCCTGAGATCTGACAATGGCGGTGAGTTCTACAGTTATAAGTTTAGAGATTATTGTTATATGCATGGAATCCATAGGCAAAGGATGGTTCCAAGGACACCTCAGTAGAATGGAATTACTGAAAGGATGAACAGGATAATAATGGAGTGTACAAGGTGTATGAGATTGCATGCTGGTTTGCCCTTATAGTTTTAGGCACAAGCTATTGACACTACAGTATACCTGACTAACAGAGGACCCTCTACAGCTTTGGATGGTGGTATTCCAGAAGAGGCATGGACAGGTAAAAAGGTTGATCTCTCATATCTCAAAGTTTTTTGGTTATGAAGCCTTTGTGCACATAGATAAGGAAAATAGAAAGAAGCTTGATGCTAAGTCTATGAGGTTCACGTTTATTGGCTATGGCTCAGATGATTTTGGTTACAGATTGTGGAATCTAGAAACTAACAAGGTAATCAGGAGTCATGATGTTGTTTTCAATGAAAGAGTGATGTATTGTGATCAGCTAAGGAAGTTGAATCAATATGAGCAGAGAAATGGTGAATTGGACGAGGTGAAGGTCCAATATGAGCTCGCGGGAAAAAGAAATAATCACTTGCAGGAAAACACAGAGACCGACGTTGGTAGGTTAGGGACCAGCGTCGACAGAACAGAAACTGGCGTCGGCCATACAAAGACCAACGTCGATAGGACAGGCACCGAGGTCGATCAGGTAGAACCGACGTCAGCTAGTAACAGGTTTGGAGGTGACCGAGGTCAGTCACTGTCAGAGAATTTGGGTGGACAGAGTGTTGTGAATGAGTCTCAGACACCCATCAGGAGGTCAGAAAGGGTGAGTAAGCCTCCAATTAGATATTCTCCTTCTTTATTTTATTTATTGTTAACTGATGGTGGAGAACCAAAGAGTTTTGAAGAAGTAATACAGGTGGAGTCGAAGAGTCAGTGGGAGCATGGCATGGTTGAGGAGTTGGAGTCCTTAAGAGAGAACCAAACATGGGATTTGGTTGAATTGCCAGCTAGTAAGAGAACACTCAAGAACAAATGGACCTACAGGTTGAAAGAAGGTGAAAATGAATAGATGAGATATAAGGCCAAATTGGTGGTAAAAAGATTTGCACAAAAGCCAGGTATTGACTTTGGTGAGATTTTTTCTCTTGTTGTTAAAATGACTTTTATAAGGTTTGTATTGTCTTTGGTTGCTTTTGAGGATTTGCATCTTGAGCAGCTAGATGTTAAGACAACGTGGAGATTTGGATGAAGAAATTTATATGGAACAGCCAGAAGGATTTGAGGTCAAAGGTAAGGAGAAGTTTGTGTGCAGATTGAAGAAAAGCTTGTATGACCTTAAGCAAGCTACTAGGCAATGGTACTTAAAATTTGACAAGTTTATGACTGAGCATGGCTACAGTAGGTGTCAATCTGACCATTGCATGTATTTCAAGAGATTTGATAACGGTAGATATATTATTCTATTGTTGTATGTAGATGATATGCTGGTTGTAGGATCACACATGCAGGATATCTCTAAGCTTAAAGTGAAATTAGCTCAAATGTTTGCTATGAAGGATTTGGGAGCAGCAAAGAAAATCCTTGGCATGAGCATTAAGAGAGACAGGAAAAATCACAGGTTGATATTGTCTCAAGAAGATTATGTGGACAAGGTGTTGAAACGGTTCAATATGCAGCATGCTAAACCGGTAAGCACACCTTTGGCTGGACATTTTAAGTTGAGTAAAGAACAATGTCCTAATTCATATGATGAGGTAGAGTACATGAGTAAGGTTCCATATTCTTCCGCAGTGGGGAGTTTGATGTATGCAATGGTGTGTACTAGACCGGATATTGCCCAAGCAGTGGGAGTGGTAAGTAAGTATATGGCCAATCTAGGTAAGGAACATTGGAAAGCAGTTCAGTGGATCCTTAGATATCTGAGAGGAACCAGCAATAGGCACTTGTGCTATGGAGGTTCAGATACTTCTCCACATGGTTATGTAGATTCAGATATGGCAGGTGATTTGGATGGCAGGAGGAGCACTACAGGTTATGTTTTCACTATAGGTGGAACGGCGGTTAGCTGGATATCTAAGTTGCAGAAGGTTGTTGCCTTGTCAACTATAGAAGCAGAGTATATTGTAGCCACAAAGGCTAGCAAAGAGATGATATGGATGACACGGTTCATGGATGAGCTTGGTAGGGAGCATGAGAGTTGCAGATTGTATAGTGACAGTCAGAGTGCAATCCATTTGGCTAAGAATTCAGCCTTTCATTCAAGAACAAAGCACATACAGCTAAGGTATCACTTCATACGACAGGTATTGGAAGATGGTGAGTTGAAGCTGGAGAAGATCCATACAGATAGGAATCCTATTGATATGTTAACCAAGCTTGTTACAAAGGAGAAGTTGAATCTTCATTCAACTTCTATTGGTCTTCATGATTGAGTTGAAGATGGAGGAGCTAGAAGATGTTGCTGTACAGGTACTGGTGCAGTTGTTTATCTCCAAGTGGGAGATTGTTAGGGTGTGGAGCTAAAAGCTTCACCAAGGAGCTCACTTTAATAGGTTCAGGTCTACACAGACACCGGCGTCGGTCAGGAGCGACCGACATCGATCAGTGGAGAGACGCCGATGTCGATAGAGGATCGACTGACAGGGGTCACAGGCAAGCACTAGGAATTGGCGTCGATTACCTGTGCGTCCAAAAAGCTATTTCTGAGGACAGAAGCGAGTGTTTGCATGATGAGTTTGAGTTTTAGTCTTAAGCTCGCATCTCTATTATTAGTAATATTATTTTTAAAGCCCTTGTTCAAGTGGCTTAACTATTTGTTGTAAGTGCATGCTCAAGTTTCCTAATTCTATATGTAGAATTAGATCTTCTTAGCTTTGTGTGGATTATTGTAATAGTTGTTGAAGAACAGTACAAAATTGAATCAATCTAGGTTTGTTGGAGTTAATTGTTCTTGAGAGAGAGAGAGCTCTTGAGGAATAGAGATCTAGTGAGAGATCTATACATCTAGGAGAGGTGTGGAAGAAATAAGTTTCTTCAATTGTATTCCTTTTGTAAAGAATTTGTTAATATAAGTTTTCAGGGTGGTTTCTTGTATCTCTTGTTCTTGCTGTTTATCATTCTAGTTACTTTTCTATTTGATTTATTTCCGCGTTTATTGCTTTCACAAGTGTAGTCTATTGTTGGTTTATCCCCAACAAATCATGCCTTGGATTATCCCAAAAACATTCCTAAAATGTGTTGAATAAAGTCCATTAAGTTTTCTCTAAGATCATTTAGTGCATCTAATTCAATAGGTGCATTTTGAGGTCCTAATTGAAAGTCTAACAAAAGGACCTTCTATTGTTACAATTATTCACTTGATTCCCCTAATGTATTCAAATACATTATTCAAATTTTGCCTAAAAGTAAGATCTCTTGTGAAAATATGGTTAATCCTCCATTATGTGCACCTCCTTTATCTACCCCTCCATCACACATGGGACAACCATCAACCACTCCATCCACTCCCACGTCATTTAAAGAGTGTGTCTTTGACATGGGACTATTCCTAGCCATACCATAGATGCAACAATTGCAATCTCAAAAACAAGCTAGAAAACACTTGATGCTTATCAATACTATAAAGTTCTATACCTTACTATGTAATTGGGATGGTAAGATACAAAAGTATGATGATGGGTACAAGGTATGTACATGTTTTTCTTAAATATTTTGGTCAATTTGGGTATGCATGTTATTTTGTATAAAATGTGGTTTTGAGCTCAATAAAATTGAAATGGTCACATGTATCCATTAGTGATGATGTGGTTTTAAGATGTCATGCGTGTAGTGATGAATGTATAGCTTAGAAAATATCTAAATGCACTAGGTACTTTGTTTGAAACCATTAAGGGAAGTACCATGCAAGTAAACAACCATTCCCACCTTTGCCTTTCATGCCAAGTCATCTAATGGAGCATACTTTAGACACCAAGCATACTCTTATCCAACCTGCCCCCGATCGACCTTCTATTGTTCTCGAAGGGGATTAAGAATTTGAGAGATTCCTTAACCACAACGTCAAGGCTCTCCAACACTATCTCGCTAGAAGCCAAATGCGAGATCCTTCAGGTAACCCTATTTATGGGATGCCAACTTCTTTAGTTGAAGCAGCAATGATATCAATAGTATCTGCTACCCAACCTATGGTCACTCAGGCGACTACCCTTAAACCCTTAATCTCTCAGACCAGTCCCACGCCCAATAAAATTTAGAATGATGGACTTCCTTCTTCTATTCCTAGTTCTTTTCAATCATTTGATATAATTGACCATACTAAGAAGACCAAGATATAAATTTTTGAGTTTGAATACTTACAAGCCAACCCTGAGCAGTTGGATAGGTTAGTTGAATGCATCAAGAACAAAATCACCCTGTAGGACAAATTATTTTGAAGGTAACTCATGATCCCCCAAAGAACACATCACTCAAAATAATATTTTCATTACTCCTCCTATTTACCCTAGTAAAATAGAACCTTTCTATATTTCTCTATTGATAAATGGTCATAAGCTAAGCAATTGCATAATAGACTCTAATGCACCTCTGACAATGTGATGCCCACCAAGGTGGCAGACTCTCTCAGTCTCACTCTAACTAAAAATTTTAGGAGATGTTTCTCCATGGAAAACAAACAAGTGCCACTTTTGGGATAGATCAAAGATGCTTAATTTGCATTTACGGCCTTCCCAAATAAGAGGATTAAAATGATAGTCCTGGTGGCTGATGTTCTAGCTTCCTATGGCATTCTGCTTGGCCAAAATTTTTGCAAGGATATTGGTGGAGAATTGAGCATGGACCTATCTGAGGTGAGGATACCTGTCAAGGGAATCATGCAAAGGCTACTTCTTGAGAAGAAATAAAAATATATTAGTCACCCAAACATCAGCCCCTAAAGCTCAAATTCTATTTGAGTCCTCAGGAATGGGTATTTACTTTCTATCTACTGAAGATGTTTCTATTTTAGTAGATGAAAGTTTACTAGGTGACAATCCTAAAAATTTAGACAAGACATCACAAGAATTGGTAGATCACAATTTAGATGAAAAAGGATCTTTCCTCCCTAATAAAGAAAAAATTGAAAGAAAATCAGATTCTAATGATGTCTAGATTCTTGAATTTGATGGTAGCTATTCTTTTATTGGTTCTGGAGCTAGAGTTGTTTTGATATCTCCTCAAGGAGATATTTTTCCCTATTCATACAAGTTGTAGTTTAGTAATACTAAAAACACCACTGAGTATGAATCTTTACTGCTTGGATTAAAGTCTACTCAAGCTAAAGGTGTCAAACTTCTTCATGCCTAGGGAGATGTTGAGCTGGTGGTTTGTCAAGTGAGAAATATGTATCAAACTAAGAATGAAAGATTGTGACATTATAATAATTTAGTGTGGGACTATCTTGAAATTTTTGATGCTTTCAGTATTTCTATCATGCCCAGAGAATTCAACAATCGAGCAGATTCCTTAGCCATCTCTGCAACTCTCATGGTTCTTCATCAAGATTTCAAAGAGCACAAGTACACTATTGAGCTGGTCTTTTGACCAAGTGTACCAGATAATGCCAAATATTGGTAGGTATTTAATGGTGACAACCAAATCATTGATTTTATAGAATATATGGATAGCTTTGAGAAGCTTCATTTTTAAGGCAGTGAATCTCCACCATGGGAACTAGCTCCAGAAACAAATTTAAAAACTAGTGAAAAGTTCCTTCAGCTCAAAGGGAATAAAATTCCTAGAGGATTAGTTTCTCTTGAGAAGCTATTTAATAAGCATGATAGGTGTATCAAGAAGACATAAATGGATTCAAAATACTCCAAGGATTTTGATCAAATAAATTTGAGTACAAAAGATAATCCTAAAATGGTCAACATTAGGAATTGTTGCACTCCTGATTAAAAACTCAAATTCGTTACCCTTCTTCGCCATTACATTGATGTTTTGGCATACTCTTATGATGATCTAAAATCTCTCAAGCTTGAATAAATTCAACATAAAATTCCTCTCAAGATTGGGTCGTTGTCTCACAAGCAAAAACAAAGGCAATACAACCCCAAAATATCAGGCACTATTCTTTCTGAGATATAGAAAATGTTGAATGCAAGAATTATTTTCCCAATCCATCATTCCACCTGGATTGTGAACATAGTCCCTATGAGAAAGAATAATGGAGAGATTCACTTATGTGTTTATTTTAGAAATCTGAATCAGTCATCTTTAAAAGACAACTATCCCTTGCCCATCATAGATCAGCTGTGCAAATAGTGACCAGAGCAGAGATATTATCAATGTTAGATGGTTTTTCAGGATATGATCAAGTGGAATTTGGTGAAGTATACCAACATAATACCACTTTCACTACACCTTAGGGCACCTTCGCATATCACAGAATGCCTTTTGGCTTGATCAATGCTAGTGCCACCTTCTAGAGAGTGATGGATATTGCCTTCAAAAATGAAATGGGGAAGTTCATTGTGGTATACTTAATGACTTGATAGTTTTTTATAAACATCATCCTGATCATGTGCATCATCTACAACAAGTGCTGGAGTGATGTTAGAAAAATGGTATTTCTCTTAATCCCAAGAAGTCAATTTTTGGGGTTACAGAAGGTAAACTTATCGATCACACTGTATCTCAAGAAGGCATAAAGATCGACCCAGAAAGAGTTAAATCCATCCAAGAGCTTACTCTTCCTGTTAGTAAGACTGTGGTCCATTCTTTCTTTAGAAAGGTGAATTTTATATGAAGGTTCATTCTTGAATTCATAGAAAAGACTCACCACATTATCAATGTGATGAAGGGTAAAGCTACTTTCATCTAGACTGAAGAAGGTAAGTCAACATTTCAAGATATCAAGGAAGCTATCACCCATGCCCCAATCCTAGTTTGTCCTAATTACATCAAAGACTTCATGATATATAACTATGCTTCTGAACACACACTTTTAGCCAATTTGGCTCAACATAACAAAGAAGGTGTGGAGTCCCCCATATCTTTTATGAGTTATCCTCTCAAATATCATGAGCTGAAATATTTAAACATGGACAAGCATGCTTATGCTATGGTTAAGGTGGTAAAACACTTCCATTTTTACATCTTGAACTCACACACTATTACTCTGGTTCTTGATACAATAGTAAAGTCCATTATAACTCAACAAGGGTTTGGAACTAAAAGGGGTAATTAGATTGCTAAAATCCAAGAGTTTGATCTTGTTATCAAACCTACAAAGCTTATATGGAGAAGAGGTCTATGCCGATTAATTATTGATAACATACTAGAAGAAGTAGGGCATGAAAAAATAGAGGTTGAAGACATGCCTACAGTTCTCTTTGTCACCACTACAAATGAGTGGTATTCCAATATTGCTCATTTTCTTACCTATGGTGAATGCCCTGCGCATCTATCTCATAAAGAAAAGAGGACTGTTAAGTTGAAAGCTGCTAACTTTGTCCTATGGGACAATGGTTTATATAAGAGGAGCCTTAATGGGGTGTTTCTTCGTTGCATGGATAAAATGAAATAGAGCAAAATTTTGAAGTCTTTCCACAATTTGGCTTGTGGAGGACTTTTTTTGTACCTATGACTACCCATAAGATTCTACGAGCTAGGTACTATTGGCTTACTCTATTTTGAGATTCATACACTTGGGTGCATAGATGCGAGTTGTGTCAATAGTTCATTGGGAAACCTAAGTTGGCCATGCTACCTCTCAAGCCTATGGTAATTGAAGAGCCTTTTTAGCAATGGGAAATTAATTTCATTGGCACTGTAAACTTGTCCTTGACTGCTGGACATGACTATGTTCTCACAGCCATAGACTATTTTACCAAGTGGGTGGAAGCCATTCTAGTCAAGCATGCTACTTCAAAAATGGTATGTAATTTCCTCAAAGAAAATATTATTTCTTAGTTTGGAGTCCCAACTAATATTGTAATAGATAATGCAACCTATTTCTCTTCTCATGAAGTTACCCAATTCTGCTACTATTGTGGGATTATCCTCTCCCACTCTTTTGACTATTATCTGTAAGGAAATGGTCAAGCAAAATCAAGAAACAAGAACCTAGTGACCATTATTAGGAAGCTGGTAGATAAAAATCAAAGAACCTGGCATAAAGCATTGCTTGGCACTTTATGGGCAGACATGATTACACCCAAAAGGGTGATAGGTATGTCACCATTTCAACTTTTGTATGGTTTAAATGTAAAGATACTAATCACCTTGGAATTACCAATTGTTGATGGCTTAAAATTGTGCTTCATCTTAATCAATCAACAATGGGAAGTTTCAAGCTGTGGGACAATGCAACTTGAAACAACCTCCAGGTTTTAAAGAAGCTAGTCTCTTCTATTTTATATTGGGTGTTGGGGAAAAGGGATAGGAGACTAAACAAAAATGCAAAATGCAAGAATTGAAACCTAACTATGGCGATGTGCTTGAGTGTAATCCTAATCCTAACTTGAGCACAGTGAGACTATTATAAGACTCAGTTACATTTAAGAGCAGACAAGTGCATGATCAATGTAATAGATTTGAAATAATAGAAACAGAGGCTCACAATAGGGAGTTATTTTGCTGAGACATAGAGAATGTCAACCAAGGCATATTGTTCAATCTTCCTAACAGAATCTTCTAATCACATAAGAGGCACAAAAGTCACGTATAGTTATGCAAACCTTTAGATACAAGAAAATGAGACAAAATTAAATGACATTTCTAAATCACAACTATAGAAAAATCTATAGTATAGACTACTTTGCAAATGACACAAATAACACCAACCAAGGCATGGAGCTTAAATTTCCTTAACTCATTCAGCCACATAAAGGGCATAGAAACATGCTCGATTATATCAACTTTACAACTTAAGAAAATTAACATAGGAGCAAATGATATTACTGGTCAAAAATTTCATAATGTCTAAAACTATAGAATTCCCTCCTTTCTACAATTCCTCCTATATAGACTTGAATGCCTCCTTACATCGCTCTTTTTCCCACGTAATTCTATCCCATCATTTACTCACAAGGGACAAAATGGATGGTGCCTGACTGTGGCATGGCAATCCATGTCTAGTACCTCTCTTCACGCCTGAAATTCTTCATTCCATCACCTATTTGGCCGCTCAACTATCTACTCTGCCTCTATTGTTAGGGGATAAATGGATGGTGTCTTCAATGCTTGTAAGCCCCAAAAATCTACTTGGAGCACTGTTCTATCTACCTAGAGTAACTCTCACCGAATTTCCCTCCATCTTCACTATAACAGGTAGACGAGCACTCTATTCTATCAAAATAGAAGAGGACACTTAGTCAATTTATGAAATTTCTCCCCTTTTGTCTAGAAGACACCAGAGGATGACACTTGGCCACTTTCACTTTCTTTATATTTCATTGAGGAATGCTCTACCTTTGACACCTATCGTAGCCCGCTTCCTCGATACTTTGTAGCTTTATTGAAATAGAAATCAGTGTATTCCTTGCCTTGGCAACCTTTAAGAAAGGATGGATGCATGTGGAAGTCTTCACTTGTTAACACTCAGCACTTCCTCGGTCCTTTGAAGTATCATATGAGACCCATCACAATATTTATTCAGTAATTAGGCTCAAGATGGTTTCTTAGAGGTTGACACATGGTGACCTCCGCTGCTCTTGGGAAGATACGTGGCATCTTCCACTTTTTGTTGGGGACGGAGTGGAAAAGGACCAGAGAGTGACAGTTGGCAGCGTTTGCTACTTTATGGCACTTAAGCAAAATTAAATGATGCCTTTATGTGTTAAATGAAAATGTTGGACCCACGTCTTCTCGAATGCCGACACATGGTGATCTCCACTGCTTCGTCAAAAAGGGAGTTCAGGGCCTTTGCAATTGCCACCTAGCATTTTCCACTCTGCTGCTACTTGGTTTATTAAATTTTTTTATCAAATGAAACATGGGTGCCTCTATGAGATGTGGATGTTGGCATGTGGTGTGTTCTGCTTAACTGCTACTAGATACGTGGCACATTTCATGGTTCTTTGGAAAGTTACAAAAGGGCATTTGGAGGATGCCAGCTGTCCATCTTTGTTTCTCAGAAATCGACACATGTGGTGACTTTTGCTTGAATTTGATACTTGGGAAAAAAGAGATGAAGGAAACAAAAAGGGGAAAAAGGGATCCACTACCAAAGGGTGATACTTGGTAGCTTTTCGCTACACTTTGACACTTAGTCAAAATGAACTGGCCCTCTGCTTCAAAATTCTACCGCAATGTCCAAGGTGTGCAGGAACCAAAATTGTAGTGCTCGAACCAAAAAATAAATTAAATATGATGTAGAGTAGGAAATTACTCTATAGTTATTGGTGACCTCTAGGACTTTTGAGCCTGCTCAAAAAGAACTTGACTCTTGCTCGATCAAAATTTTAAAATTTATAGCTTCAATAGCACTGTTTGGAAGATAGACCACTCATGGTTGGATAATCCTTGCTCGCTCTGCAACTCAACAAAAGCAAGATCCAAGTTAATGAGATCCTTGTGTGAAAAGGTTTACAAGATCTGAACTATGGCTTTTAGCTTGGATTCTAGCTGAAAACAAGAACCAGAAATAGTTTCAACCTCTAGGGGTGAGGAATCATCCCGCAGGCTTTGGAAAACTGTCTGATCCCTTTATTTGGCAAGCAATAATGGTTCAAGTTAATCCACTATCAGTACCGTCATAGCATCCAAAAATGGGGAAGGGAGGCCTAGTTGCACTAGATCTTCAATGTGGCATCTCATCTACGTTGATGCCTTCTTTTACGACATCGAGACAACTTTTACAACTGTTGGCTGTGGCATTGCGACTGAGTTCTTCATTGATCTGTCTCACAGCGGCCATTCTATCCAAGATTCCTGTGGCTACCAATGTTGTATCCATTGAGCTATAGAGCTTCTCCAATAATGAATGAGAGTCTGTGACTCTCTTAGAGATCATGGCTAGAGTGTTTTGTACTAGATTCTCTGCCCTTTTGCATAGTTGTTGTGTGTTGAGCAGGAAGGTGAAAAATGGCCTGAGCTGGATAATCTTTGAAGAGATTCTTTCCCACGCTAACTCGTAGAGCTCCTTCACTAGCTGCACCACTCTGACACCTCTTGGCCTATTGGCTAGCTCAATTTCTAGTTGTGCTATCCTCTATTACTCAGCTTGGAACTGGGCTTGAAAATCCATAGCCTTGTTCTGTTCTTCCAACAGCCCTTGTTGTGATTGGGTAACCTGCAGTTGGAGTCCTTTGACTCTTCCCTATAATGTTGCATTTTACCATCTTAGAGCTATTACTACATCCTTTGCAAGTGCAAGCTCCATCCTCAATGAATCATTTTGGGCCTGAACTGCCTATTGAGTCTGGAGTGAAATAATATCTTGTAACTATTTCTATAGACTAGCTATCTTGTTGTCTTTCCTATTTATTTATTTGGCCAAACTATTATAGTTTGCCTTCTCCTAAGCCAAATTAGCCTCCATCTTCTGCAGTCTCCTTGATTTCTTCAAGTAATCTTTTGTGACCATAGAAGTGGATTCGGTCAGCAGCTTGACTTTGTCTTGAGGCTTGAACAGGGACATGTCAATGGCCACTGCATTCATGGTGTAGTCCTCCAGCTACATTTGTTCGACTCGGCCTAACAACGTTGGGTGATAAATGGGTCACCATTAGTTGCTATTGGATGGGGTCAAATTGTGACCTCAAATGTGGAATAGCCAGTGTTTTATTCTCCTTAATCCTCTTCTTCTCCAATCGGGCTTCTCTTGCCTTCTTAGCGGCATCAACCTGTGTCTAGAAGGTGGAAGGGGATGCAATATGTCCCCCTGCGAAGGGAAATCCTTGTGGTAGGCTCATATTGGAGAGCCATTGGCTGGCTAGGGGTGAGTAATAAGGGCATCTTTTTGGGAATGAGAGGGGGAGAAATGGGGTAATGCGAGGGCCTAAGGCACTGATGATGGGGTGGCTTGTGAGATGGGAATGGCATAGCAGTGGCAGGAGGTGTCATCTGACTGGGTGGAGGCACCACACCGATAGGGTGAAGAAATGGATTGAGAGGGAGGAGGGGGAGTAATACCTACCTGAGGAGAAGTTGCAGTGCTTTGCATTGGGCACTATAAAGGCTCTTCTTCCTCTTTTGGGTCCAATTAGAACTACACCCTTCTTCTTTTTCTGGGTGTCTCAGCCTCTGGCTACTTTTGTCTCCCTTCTACCTTTGTTGTTACCAGTGTCACATGTGGGGAATTGGGGACTTCAATTACTCCTGATGATGTGGAGGATTGTGGTGGTGAAGACACCACACTTTTTGTTTTTTTGTGGTAGCTACAACTTGCTCTAAAGTCTATGCGATTGTTGGCTTGGTCCCACTCTAGCTACTTCCTACTCTACCCCGAGTGTCGAGCATTTGGCTTGTGTCTAGTGCTAGAAATAGGGGATGGATGCCATTCATCCCAAAGTTCTTCCCACATTTCATTTGAGTCTATGCCTTTGAAGGCATGGGTGGTCTGGGAGATTTCTTGCCTATATTTCCAATAGGCCTCAATTTTCTCTGCATCCCATCCTTTGTTCCTCAGCATCCTTCTCAAGCCAGAGGTCATCTTGACCTTGGGATCATACTCCCTCTATTTATCATAGAAGGTCTCCTATGGCCTATTTGGTAGGAGGGGTAGGTCTGTTAGTTCAACATAGAGACCAGGGGTGTCTTTTGTAGGATTTCTCCTGGTCTCCAAGAAGGGGAGACTTTCATGCACAATCCTGGCTCCAATTCTATTTGTCCTCACTATAGAGGCTATGTAATCTATTGGGTCATAAACCCACTTGTCCTCGACCAATAGGAAGCCCAGGGAGGTCAGCTTCCTCAGTAGCATGGTCTCAACTTCTTTGGCTTTTAGGCTTACATTGCTTGCCATCTAGGGGAGATTGTACATCTCCTCTTCTTCTTTCCAGACCCATATTCATTGTCAACCACCGACACCTACCTGGTGATTTCTAGGAATGCTAACTGAAGAGTCAAAACTTTTGGTAGCAACACTGGCTCCCCAAAAAATCCATGGACCCTTACGATCATGTGATGGGCCCTAAAATAGAAATCACATGGGATGGGACAACTAACTAGGAGGTTTGTAACACTCGGGAATAACCTGTTTATGATAGGCTCAGGGCTGAGGCAATGAAGAATAGGGGTGACGAATAGTTTCCAAAAATCATATGTGTCACTGGTTTTTGGTAAAACATGTGTCCATGCAGACACAGGTATATTTCTTTGGGGATCAAAGGTTGGGTCATATAGGTTCAGGCTCATAACTAAGAGAAGAGGTCAGGGTTCTAGTGTAGAATTAGATGAAATAGAAAGGAGGAATACCTGAATATCCCTTTTGACCTGAATTGGGTCAGTTGCTTGACCATTGAGAAGGCGAGGTGCTTAGATAATTCAATATGGTACTCTTGCATCTTGTCAACTATTTTTAGCCTAAAGAGTATGGCCATTTGCTCTGTGTATATCATCATGTCATCCTTTATGCCAAAGATGAGAGCCATCATCGATAGTGCATCTTGACTAGTGGGCATGAACTGAGTTCTTGATGCTGGGAGCGTGGGTACCATTACATCGCCATCGGCTATTTGCAACTCAGACCTCAAAAACTTGGTCTGATTGTTGACATTTGCCCATGTCCTCTACATCCTATCAATGGTGGGGAAGGTGGCAGTACTATCGTATTGTAGGGCAAGCATGTCCCTGATGGCTTGTGGGGTGACCTGTAGCATTAAGGGGTCTTGTTGAATAGAGTAAGATTATGGATGGAGTAAGTCTATGCACAATTCAATTATATCTGGGCATGGGTGTATAGCTGGGACAATGAATTAAGCCAATTGTGAGGTCTATATCCTTATTTTGAATGTTTCATACTACCTTGCCCTGTCTCTTTGCAAGCACCTTTAGTGTGCCCCCTCTCTGAGGTTCTTGCCACTGGCTCTTTGTAGAATCAGGTCCATGATCCCATCTGCATAATCCCTTACCTTTGAAGGGTCATTGGTCTGACTGACTCCCAGGGCTTTGGTTCTTGGGTAGCTTCTTGGTGGTTACGTAAGGGCTACAGTGTAAGATTTTCTAGCCAGTAACCTGTCAAGGTATCTAGGTGCCTCTACTCCTTGTTGCAAGGATGATGCTCCTGCCATCTCTATGTTTCTTGTATGATAACCTGGTATGATCCTTACGCAAGATAAAAATATACTTGCTGAAACAAACTTCAATAGGCGCTATCAATCGCAATGAGCAAGATATTTTTGCAAGAATGCTTGAGAGTTTGTAAAATTTAAAATTTGCTAAGGGATATTTATGGGCCTATCAAGTCCCAAATAGCATTAATTTTGGGTGACCGTTAGCAAATCCTTCTCAATCTTTGAGAAACAATGAGGCAGACACATTATGCGGTGCAAGGTACCTTGGAGATCTCAAAGATCTGGGGAAGCATTTATTGCTGACAAAATTTAAAGAATTAAAGCTTCTAAGATGCCGACTCTATGTTTAAAATGCTTATTTTTAAAATAAAAGTGGGAAAGCAAAAAACAAAACAAAGCAATGCGGGAATGGGAAACTACCTAACTACATTAATTACAAATCCTTATTTTCCTTTGGGATCAAAAATGAACTTTCCAATGTCTTCTTTATGACAAGCCAACTTGTGTTTCCATACTAGTGATTACAATAGGTATACCTTTGATGGGATGTCCTCTACGCCAGCCACACAAATTTGCTTGCACTTGAATGAGTCTGAGCAAAACATGTATTCGACATCTATGAACTCTTCTTGTCCTTGAATGCCCATTCAATACTGGTTCTTCATGCTGTCAGGTGTCATCAAGAAATCATTGGCTATTGGTTCTTCACTCTGTGCCTTTTTATACCCATTCTCTTTTGGCTTATTTCCTTCAGATTCCAGCTTTATTTCATCATCATGTTCCATGATGACTTCATCTTCTTAAAAGGATAAATCTGAAAGATGGTCTTCCTTCTGCATACTCATGTGAGCCTCGATGCTGTCTTCTCCACATTTGGCCAATTCATAGCCTTCTTGAAGGATAGTGTCATCTGTTTCAATGACTTGATCAAGAGAGTGTCTATGTTTCCCCATATCCTCTTACAAGGTGAGGAAAAAGTCAGAAATGATCTCCTCCTCATCTGAAGTGAAGGAAAAAGCTTGCTACTTATCCTCTTGCTCATCAAATAGGGAATCTATGGTGATTTCCTCCTTATCTATACTTATGGAATCCTCCTGACTTGCCATGAATTGAGCGTACTCTTTTGCATACTCAATTGCTTCCTTCAAAACATATTCTTCTCTGAAAAGGGACAAAGAAGGTTGTGATGGAAAACAAGAAACTTCTTGAGTAAGGGTGGAAGGGACTTGAGGGGAAAGTGAGAGTTTGGGGTCCTCTTCCCTTGCCTCTATTATAGTTTCTTCATTATTGGGGAAGTGACCTTGACAAGTTTGACCTTGTTCATGAATAGGGGTGGCATATGTTTGATATGGGATTTGTGGTGGTGGATATGAAGTTTGGTAGACTTGGTAAGGTTGGTTCTCATGAACGCTTAGCCTCTCTTCTAGAAATGCAATCAATCCACACACATCTAGCATATCATATGTAAGCTCTTGCTAATTTGCCCTTTCGATGGGATCCCACTCACTTTTGATCAGGTCTACTGCTTCCCTCACTTGATAGATGACATGACAAGGAATTTCTTGGCCATATTTCCTTTTTCTGTCAAGCTCTAACACATAATTTTTAAATCCCAACAATGCTTTCTTGAAGGTGAAAATGAGATTAGACTGGGCATAAAACTAGTATAGCTCATGGCCATGTGCATCCTCATTACTTGGAGATATTTCAGGAGGAACTTGATATTGATTAAATATATAAGGAGAATAGGACTCATAGCTATGAGTAATAGAGTTATACATACCAAAAGGGATTTCTTGATGATACTGCTTGATTGGCTAATGACTCAGAGTCATTTGTTGGTGTTGATGAAAACCTTCGAAGGCTAATTGGCTAGAGAATACACCAAAATTCTTCAACTCATTGAAAGACGGGTCCCACCGGGCATGCCAAAAATTGTTGATGGATTAAAATTGCACTTGATCTTAATCAATCAACAATGGGAAGTTTCAAGCTGTGGGACAATGTGGCTTGAAACAACCTCCAGGTTTTAAAGAAGCTGGTCTCTTCTATTTTATATTGGGTGTTGGGGAAAAGGGATAGGAGACTAAACAAAAATGCAAAATGCAGGAATTGAAACCTAACTATGGTGATGCAGACTATTATAAGACTCAGTTACATTTAAGAGCAGACAAGTGCATGATCAATGTAATAGATTCAAAATAATAGAAATAGAGGCTCACAATAGGGAGTTATTTTGCTGAGACACAGAGAATGTCAACCAAGGCATAGTGTTCAATCTTCCTAACATAATCTTCCAATCACATAAGAGGCACAAAAGTCACGTACAGTTATGTAAACCTTTAGATTCAAGAAAATGAGACAAAAGCAAATGACATTTCTAAAATCACAACTACAAAAAAATCTACAGTATAGACTACTTTGCAAATGACACAGATAACAACCAAGGCATGGAGCTTAAATTTCCTTAATTCATTCAACCACATAAAGGGCACAGAAACATGCATGATTATATCAACTTTATAACTTAAGAAAATTAAGACAAGATCAAATGATATTACTGGTAAAAAATTATAGAAAGTCTAAAACTACAGAATTCCCCCCTTCTTTCTACAATTCCTACAATTCCTCATATATAGACTTGGATGCCTCCTTACATCGCTCTTTTTCCTACACAATTCTATCTCGTCATTTACTCATAGGGGACAAAATGGATGGAGCCTTCAATGCCTCAGATGTATCTTATCAAGGATTGCCCTAACTACGGCATGGCAATCCATGTCCAGTACCTCTCTTCACGCTTGAAATTCTTCATTCCATCACCTGTTTAGCTGCTAAACTATCTACTCTACCTCTACTATTAGGGGACAAATGGACAGCATCTTCAATGCTTGTAAGCCCCAAAAATCTACCTGGAGCGCTATTCTATCTACCCAGAGTAACTCTCACCAAATTTCCCTCCATCTTCACTGTAACAAGTAAATGGGCACTCTATTCTATCTAAAATAGAAGAGGACACTTAGTCAATTTATGAAATTTCTCCCCTTTTATCTAGAAGACATCAGAGGATGACACTTGGCCACTTTCACTTTCTTTATATTTCATTAAGGAATGCTCTGCCTTTGACACCTGTCGTAGCTCGCTTCCTCAATACTTTGCAGCTTTATTGAAACAGAACTCAGTGCATTCCTTGCCTTGGAAACCTTTAAGAAAGGATGGATGCACATGGCAGTCTTCACTTATTGACACTCGGTGCTTCCTCGATCCTTTGAAATATCATCTGGGACCCATCACAATCTTTATTTGGTAATTAGGCTCAAGATGGTTTCTCAAAGGTTGACACACGGTGACCTCCGCTACTCCTGGGAAGATACGTGGCATCTTCTGCTTTCTGTTGGGGATAGAGTGGAAAGGGATCGGAGAGTGACACTTGGCAACATTTGCTGCTTTATGGCACTTAAGAAAAATGAAATGATGCCTTTATGCATTGAATGAAAGCGTTGGACCCATGTCTTCCTAGATGTTGACACATGGTGATCTCTGCTGCTTCATCAAAAAGGGAGTTCAGGGCCTCCACAACTACCACCTGGCATTTTCCACTCTGTTGCTACTTGGTCCATCAAATTTTTTTTCCAAATGAAACATGGGTACCTTTATGAGACACAGATGCTGGCATGTGGCATATTTCGCTTAACTACTACTGGATACGTGGTACATTTTGTGGTTCTCTAGAAAGTTACAAAAGGGCATTCAGAGGATGCCAGTTGTCCATCTTTGTCTCCTAGAAATTGACACGTGGTGACTTCCACTTGAATTTGATACTTGGGCAAAAAGAGACGAAGGAAATAAAAATGGAAAAAAGGGATCCGCTACCAGAGGGTGACACTTGGTAGCTTCTGCTACACTTTGACACTTAGTCAAAACAAACTGGTCCTTTGCTTCAAAATTCTACCGTGATGTCCAAGGTGTGCAAGAACCAAAATTACAGCGCTCAAACCAAAAAATATATTAAATACAACGTAGAGTAGGAAATTACTCTACACCAACATTAAAGTTGGCAAAGGTAGTAGAAGATTCAACTTTTGAAAGTTCTATTGACAAGACGATCATGTGCTTGATTGAATTAAATGAGAAACAAACTATGGTGGTGGATCGTATTGCTACACATCAAAGTCTGGTAAAGAAAATATTCAACCAGAAAGCAAGGATTCATGATTTTTAGATTGGAGATCAAGTATTTTTATGGGATAAGAGGAGAGAACCAAAAGGAATGCATGGAAAATTGGATTCCTTATGGAGAGGTCCATTTTCCATTCATTTATTAAATGGTGAAAATAGTTTCTTGCCAAAATATCAAGACAAAACACCATTTGCATTGCCTCATAGTGGGCAGCATCTGAAGCACTTCAATCCTTGAAGTATTAGATAAGTTCAATTATACATATGTATAGTCTTGCTTTGTTTTGTGTCATTCATTTGTTTTTGGTGCCTTCCTTTTTGAGTGGCATGACTTTGTAGCCCAATGGCATAGATAAAGGCACTGAGATTCTAGATTCTACTCCCTTCAATTGCTTCAAATCTCAACTGATGGAAGTTCCCCAATTGAATCTAGTTGTTGTTCCTAAAATCTTTCACTTGTTTTTGTGGTCAACATGCCGACTATTTTGGTCTTGCAGGACAAAATGCTCTCTTTCTTTATTAAAAAATGTTCTGAGCAGTTAAGTATTTCAAATAACTCAAGCCTTTTTAGCTAAGGAAATTACAGGTTCAATAGGTGGGCTTTCTCAAAGGGAAGTTCAAAATACTTAAGGTATTTCCTAAGTGTTTTGAGGATGGTTCAACACTGAGGTTTAATCAAAAGACTTAACGACGGGGTTCAAAGATTGGAATGAACAATTAAACCATTGACCCTTGAACCTTGCCTCTAAAAGGTTCAAAGGTTCAATGAGTTCAAAAGTTCAAAGAGTTCAAAGTTTGAACCGAAGCTTCAAGTGAATGGATGAAGTAGAAGATTCTAGAAAAAGGTTCAACCAAATGGTTCAACAATGCCATGAGCGTACAAAATAAAACTAAGTGAACTCGGCCCTTTACAAAACATTGAATCACCAAACCGTTAAACTTTAAACCATTGAACCAAAAGAGTTCAAGGCTCAAGGTTCAAAGTGGTTCAAGCAACTGGTGACATCCCCATAGATGTCAAATTTAGGGTGATGGAATAAATATTAATTTTCAAAAAAGAGTGCAGACCTGAGAACAAACTTAGTGACTAGCCAAGAAAGGAGCCAAAGGCACCAGCAAAAAGTGAGAAGATAGCCCTGAGAGCTCGGATCACCAGGAAGAGACAAAATGTAGCAAGGAAAGAGGGAATGACTACAAAAAATCTAGAAATATCTACAGAAAAGTTATTCCAGTAGGTGGAATTGTCCACCAGGTGGACCTCAAAGAACACAAACATTCAATGATGTGGCCTATTTTTCTTCATTAAGTAAAGGCAAATGGACAGCTATGTAAGTATCATAAAGAAGACCAGGAAACCCATGCTTAGGAAAAGATATTTGAGATGATTTAGAATGCCAAAGTTAAGGCTAATAACTTGTTCTACCATGGCCCTTTCATAGAATATTCAATGCGTTCAATGCATCATGGGCCATTTCATGAAAACAAGCACCCAAGTCTTTCTTTGGATGCTATATATTGTAATCTCTCATTTTGTATAGACAAGATCTCTCTGTTATTAGAAGTGAAGCTCTACCCAAGTTGAAAGGCATTCTTGAGACTTTGAGCTCAGACTGTTAATCATATTTTATTAAGTGAATGAGAAAGCAAGTGAGCTTTCAGACTTTGTGTTGAAATAGCTTGTGTTATCTAGGAAATCATTCTTATGTATTTTTTATAAATATAGTCTTATCCATTTAATCAAATAAGCAAAAACAAGTGGAAACAAGCTAGAAGATGTCCTAAAGCCAATTGTGGGAGACTTTATGCTACAATAATTGTCTTTAGTCTATGTTTTGTGTAAAGGATATTGGAGAGACTTTGAGTTCCCCTTATCCTTCATAATCTTTCACTCTGTTGTAGTTTTAGATGGAGACTTTGGGCTACACTTCATTCGACGGTGTCTTTATCCTAATCAGTAGGAGAAACAATGAAAGACTTTATGCTTTCATGGGTTTCTTGTGGATCTAGTTACTGCCCAGGAAGGATTCCTGCTATTTGCTGAACATCATTTCTAAAAGAAGAGAAGTGCCTTTAGTAATTACACCAAAATTCTCCTCTATTCTATGAATACCATCTCTAAAAAAAGAGAGATGGATGGTATGATTTCACCCTTGTGTTCATTTTTAGCTTATATTAGTATTCTATGGTTTATAGGGAACCTCCCCTTGCTGAGAGGAGAGATTGGTCTCATTCTGGCTGTGGTCACCACACCCATTTTTCCGTATAAATCTCCTTATGTTGTGGTTGATGTAACCATTTTTCTATCAGTCAGTTGATGAAAAAATATTTACCCAATAAGACAAAACATGCTTTTCAATGTCTATGTTTAATCCCAACTAAGTATTAAGAATAATGTCTATGTATAGCTTAACTAGCCCTAATTTTATAAAAAATGCAAACATGAAGGTAATTATCACAAATAGGTGAATAAGCAATTCAAATGTTCTTCAATTACCTTAGTGATTTGACCCTATATTTGATATATTAAACCCTAAACCATGTACCATTAAAATTAAAACCTAAACCTTATGTACCATTTACCTTAAACCCTAAGCCATAAGCTCTAAATCCCAAACCCTTTAAATTTTAGACCCTAAACCCTAAACCAATAAATTTAGCCCAAATTAACATCATTTATATATAGTAACAATTAGGTTCATAGAGATGAACTTGGTCAAAATCACATCACTCATTAAACCACAATTAACTTAATTGGCTCAATCCATGATGATATGGGGGATAATAGATATAGGTTCAAGGATCTCAAATTTGCCCCAATCACCTTCACAATTATACCTTATATACCCTAAAACCTAAATCCCTAATCCTTAAAGTTCTTAATCCCTAAACTCTAAACCATAAATATAAACTCTTTAAACCCTAAACGAATCATTTTAGCCTAAATTAACATCATTTAGACTAATAATTATCTTTAAAATTGACCCTGTGTACCCTAAACCTAATCCCTACATCATAAACCCTAAACACTATACCCCAAATTGTAAACAATAAAATTTCCATATTTACCAATTGATTTAACCCCAATTATCATCCTTTATAGTAAGAATTAGGTTCACATGGTATAGAGTAATTAGACCTTATATACACCCTTAAACCTAAACCCTAAAACATAAATTATAAGCCCTAATCCCCAATCCCTAAACACTATGCATTAACTCCTTAATCCCTAATCCCTAATCCCTAATCTATATTAATTATAACATGATCACATTATTAAATAATACGATTGAATTATTCTTAATATATACAAAAATCACCTCTCAATGTCTATGTTTAAACCTAAGTGAGTATTAAGAATAACATGATTGCATTATTAAATAATGTGATCACTTTATTCTTAATATAGACAAAACTCATTTCTCAATGTCTATGTTCAAGTATAACCTAGTATTAAGAATAATGTGATAGTGTTATTTCATAACATGATCACATTATTCTTCATATACATAAAACTCACTTTTTAATGTCTATGTTGAAGCAAAAAATAGTATCAAGATTATTTGAGAGTGGATTTTGAATCTATTTGAGAACAAGAGTGGATAATTGAGGTTGAAATTCTTCATGATCTTAGAGCATATGAATAGGAGTTTCATAGTCTTATTAAACATAGAAGAGCAAACTGTGCATTAGATGGTTTAGGGGATGATAAAGGGTTTTGGCCAAAGATGGATCATTGTCTCATGAATGAATATTCTATTTCAAGTTAGTAAGGTTACCTTTTATTATACTAAATAAATTATAGTCAAGGTCAGGTAGAAGTTCATCTTAAAAGTTTAGTAAAGATAAAGTTATAAAGATGAAGAAGTAGACCATGTACATGGTCACCAAAATGAGTTGAGTGCAGAAGAGGTATTGATATAGATTACTCAATAGGTGAGGTAAAATATAAAGGAATAATAATCATGGAAGGCATATAAGTAGTTTGCCTAGTTTTAAGAAAAACTAGTCAAAAAGGCATTAGAGTTAGGTGAAGGTGAAAGATCAGGGAACTTGTGTTGAGGTCAACATACCCCCATTTATGAAAAATGGGGACCCTTGTTTTAAATTATGTAAATTTGTATCTTAAAATTTAAAATTCACTTGATTAGAGTACTACTAACATGTTTACACATTGCATTTATTTTAAGATCATCTAAACCTAGTTCTCATTTGGATTAACGGACATGTTTTTAGATGATTATGGTTTTATCCCTTCCAATGTTGCTAAAAATTGTTGCTTGTGTTTCTATATTACAAGTTCAATGGATTATTATTTGGTAGTGAACATGCTTAGGGTTTTATGATTTAATGTTAAATTGATATTTTATTATCCTTTAGTCTTTCAAAGATTAATTGGATTTATTTTAAGTCATGTTAAAACCCTAGTCTAATATTTTAACCTAGGTCCCTTTTGAATCAAATTCAAAATTGTGCAGGAATAATTTATGCAAGAACAGTTATTTGTGCCATGGAATTAGCTTAATTTTTATCATAAATCTTATTCATATTTTTCAACATGACTAAACCTTAGTCTAAAAACTTTGTGCTTGGTCCCTTTATATCCTGTGGCCCCTTGGCCTATTTTACTATTAGCATGTCTAGCTAATCACATGGTCTCCTTTATTATGATATAAAATTAGCTTAAAATTTAATCTGAAGGTTTTAATTCATGTTTAATATCATGAATAAAAACCTTAATCTTAATACCTTAACCTAAGTTTTTTATATTACATGAGTTTTGACTTAATTATTTTATTATCCATAAGATCAATGGTCTACATTTGCTTGGGTGATAGAGATATAACAGTGCGTATAAAGTTAATAAGTCAAGAGCCTTAATAGATGATGCACATTTACCTAGGTAATGGAGATCCAATGGTGCAAGATTAAAGTTGAAAAGTCAATCCCTAGACCTAAGCTTAAGTTGGAACATCTTCTGAGGATCAATGGTATGCATTTGTTTAGGCAAGATTGATCTAACGATGCATGCCAAGTCAAAGATTCAATAGAGCCCCAAGAACACTCATAGCCAAAGAACACTTAGAAACCAATGATAGTTTTCCTTGTGAATCAAGATTCAATAGAGCATGTTTACTTGGGTGAAGATGATTAGATGGTGTGTAACAAATGTTGAAAAGTTAAGAGTCTTGAGGGTGAACGTAGAGATGACACATGTCATAGTCATGAGCAAAAAATTAAAACTCAAGCATCTTTAAAAGATCAATGGTATGTGGATAAGTGTACACATATGATCAATGGTTCGTAGGATAGAAGGCATAATTAAGTAGATCATGATCAATGGAGCATGATTGATCCATGCAAATGAGATCATCGATGTGAGATCAAGGTGGAAGTTTCAAAAGAGAATGATCAATTTTAAATACTAATGAGCAAAGTGCTATGAAAATGCCACAAAGATGCCATGAAGCTCACCATTTGAACTAGCTACCATCATTAAAACACTAAGAAGACCTTTATAATATCCCTAACACACACTAAATCCATAATTCAACCATGTATTGATCATAATCAAGACTAAAAGAGTTGAATTATCATTTGTGAAATAAGAATTCATTCTAAAACTAAAGTACAAACCACTAGTGAACAATTTGAATAATATCATGACCACTATGGCAAATTATAGAAAGTCCCTACTCTGCACCATCTTTGGAGAATAACAAAGTTTGTCAACATCACTGTGGATGAAGAGCTTAAGCCATGGATTGTGGCTCTGTAAAAAGAAGAGAAAATAATGGCTGCCCTAGGAGCATCAAATGGAGCAAAAATATAAACCCCAACTCCAAAAAGTGATTCAATTATCAGTGGTGGTTCAATTTAATCTATAGACCACTAGCTTGGAAAGAGTGACAAAAAAGAAGGCCATGATTACTAGAGAGGAATTCAACTATCAAAAAGTGGAACCATTCACTAGTTTGACTCCAGTGGAAGGATAGAGGATTGGTGAGGTACTACCTTTAAAGAAGACCCATTGAAGCTAGCTCAAGCATAATTTGATCAATTGTAAGATATCACCAAAGGCATGATGTAATAATATAAAAAATTATAATAGAATGCCATCTTGTTAGTCTAAGAAGATAGATTCAATATATTTGAGGAAACCATGATTGACTTATTCAATTCCTCAAAGTCAATCAAAACCAAACAAGAGGCAATAAGTAAGCAAAATTATATGACTATAGGCCAAGTTAGCTAATGGTAAGCTTCAAGCTATCAAGTGTAAGACTTAATCAAAGCCTTGACCAAGAATCAAGTCCATGAATTCAGGACAGTTAGCCTAGCCCATTTAAATATGGATATGGCTATATTGGTGGACAAAATCAAAGCTTTGAGTAGTTGGTCCAAGTAGATGGAAGACATTTAAAAAGACCTCAAATAGTAGGAATATAAAATTCTACACATGTTGGATAGTTTAATCAAAGATCCCACCTCACTTAATCTTTTGGGCCTTATCATTGATGAGGAGTTCAAGCGTAGAAATTCTCAATTCATGTAGGAGGTGAGGAACTAAGGTCAAGGGAAGATAGGGGATGATAATAATAAGATCATGGGCCTACTATTTTCATTTGAGGAGAAGATAGGAGATGCTGAGAACATCAAACAAGCTTTGGAGAGAGATGAGAAAGATCTCAGTAACCTGGGAGTTCAAGAAAAAGAGCTATTCATGAGACCCATTGTTGACCTCCAGCTGATCAATGAGTAACATTGTAGAAGATCCTATAGAGAAGGTAGAAGGCTGTAGCAACACCAGGGTACCAAATTTAGTTGGATTAGGAATATTATTTTGTAACTAGCATTGTATATTTTGTAAAAGGAAAATTCTTTTTGTAAAGGCATGTATAACTTGTAAAGTGCATTGCCTATAGGTTAGTATCTTAGAAAAGGTCATTTGTTCTACAATGTAATAGAAAAGAAAACTATCCTAGAGACATGTATAAATGTAATTTGACATTATAGATCGACATACCTCGTGAATGGCCTATATAAAGAGGTATTACCAATTGTAAAGAGGAGAGAGTTTCTGTAGCAAAAAGCTATTTGTAACTTTTGAGAAAATTAATACAAAGCAAGGAGTTTTATAAAGTTTTTCCATTTTGGCTTATGTGAATTGCTATCATGGTTTCTCTCTCATTTGTTTGATCTCATCTTCAAATTTGAATGGTTCTTATGAATTCTAAATGTGCATATTTAAATGGAGATTTACTAATTTATGCTAATGCTATATTAGTTGAAAGTTCTTAGATTTATTTCACTTTCTCTACTCCTCTTACATTGGAGCTAATGCTATTTGTTTGTAGGGGTGAAATTCTTAAAGTAAACTTGGTTCTTATTTGCATCTTTTCATACCTTCCTTAGATGTTTGCCTGATGTGTGATAGGATTTGAGCTTATGCTAACATTGGTTAAATGCATGTTCAAATAAAATTGGAAATTTGTCATAATATTGTAAATAAAGATCAACAACACCTCTCTTTTCTTCCCTACCCTTCATTTTTCTCCCCTTTTTTATCAATTCACCTTAGATTAGTTTCATTGTGAATATTCATCCTAGTTTAGATTTTAAACTTAGGTCTTAAGCATAATTCACTTAGATTAGCATAGGTTATCTCCAAAATCAAAGATCAACTATTAGGCCATGGTGGCTCTCAACCAACAACTAATATAAATTTTTGAAACAATCAACTTGTTTTGCATCTATTCCACCAAATATAATAGTATTATCACAACTAGCAACTCATGCAATGGATTCTTTAAATCCAAAAATGAGAAGTGTTTCTTAAACACTATATGAACTTGTTTATACATTTAGGTGCATTAATAGGGGAAAATTTGATGCTAGAAGGAGGTCTAATTAAATATTTGAAAATTTACAACATCTTTATTAATTTTGGTTAAGTTTGTTCAAAGATTGATGTATTCTTTGCATATTTGTGTTTCTTTTAGCATATTTGTGTAAATATCATTGATCTTAATGGTTTTAGACTAGTCTTTGGGCTTATTTAGACAAAGATAGATAATCTTTGAATATTATTGAGTATTTTTGGTAAAGATAACTTAAGATCTATGAATCCAAGGTGATTGAGGTTAGTAATAGCTATTTTGTTCAAATATTGATTAGATTTATACAAATTTGTGTTTATTTAAGCTTGAAATGTGTAAAGATCATTCACATTTATGTGTTTGGACATATATTTGAGCTAATTTAGTTAAATATTGATGTATTTTACCATTATTTATACATATTTATACAAAATTTTCTTAATATGCAAGTTTTATTATCATTCTTTGTAAAGATAAGACTTACACAACATATTTCAAATAGGGTTCAAAGCTCTCAAGCTAGAATTGCCAACGATAAGGACTAGGTCAGATTGAGAGACAAGGGTTCCCCTTATTTGATTAGAAGCACATAAGAGAGATATGTGAGACAAAGGTAAGCACATAATTTCAAAGTCTTAACCAACTTCACCAATTTAGAGTGCTCTTGTGTTCAATCCCTATCCAGGTATGGCTTGGCTAGGTGCTTCTTTAAATCAATGTGCTAGGTGTGGTACATGACCTTCCTCATAATCCTAAAAAGTATTTACATACTTTTAGTCTTAATGGTGTTGTAACTAATGAAGAACAAATTAAAATATTCAAAGCTACTTTAAGACTTTGGAATGTTGTTCATGAAGATGTAACATGCAGATTATTTCCATTTACTTTCAAAGATGCTACATATGAATGGTTTCTTAACCTTCCTAAAAACTATATATCTAACTAAAATGATTTTAATAATTACTTCATTGATCATTTTTTAAAAATCATTAGTCCATGTGTCCTATACCATTAATTTACCATAGTCAAAAGAGACTCAAATGAGCCCATAAGAGCCTTCAATGCTAGATTCCAAAAAAGTTTAGCAAAACAATAACTCCTTACAAACCTGATGAGGCTTTAGCCTTAGAGATATACAAGGATTTCTTGGATCTCATGACTTATGTGTTTCTAAAAATATCTATTCAGATCATTAATACACTAGCCCTAGCTTATGTTGAAGCTATGATCATTAATGATCAGATACAACCCCATGGCTAGATGGAATACAATATTCCCAACATTAATCCAAATTTGCCTATTCTAAATGTCATTACCAATTCCAATCAAAATATACCTATCTTAAATCAAATTATAGTTTTGAATCAATTTCCTTTGAACCATGCACATCCTGACCAAAACCTATGATTTTTGAACAACTCTACCAATGGATCTCATCCATAAGACTAGAAATATTTGATGCCTACAACCAATATCAATACTCAAGTTAATAATTCTAAGGCACCCAAGAATGAAAATTATTATATCTTGAAGATGGTTCAAAATCTAAACACTAATTTCATCTAGCTACAAAAGCAAGTTGGTAATACTAGGGAAAGATCTAACATGAGCTTCTATTTCTAAAGGTTCAATAGGCCTTCAAATATATTTTAAAATAACAACAATAATAGCCATAAAAATGAGTCATCTGATAATAAGAATGTGCATGATATAAATCTTGGTGATGTAGCTTTGCCTGATTATTGTAGAGTTCATTGTACTTCAAATCATGGTCAATTAGATTGTCTATAATTTTACAATAGTGAAGGTACCTCAAGTTCTTCAAGGTCATCTAAGTATTTTGATCCAAATATCATGGTGGAGACATTTGAGTTCCTATTATAAGAAGAGAATGAGCTTGAGTATATCCATGAAGAGATTCATGATTTTTAGAAATATCTGAAGAAGACCTATCCTCTTAGGAATAGGGAGAATAAAAAACCTTTGACTACCTCAACTCCACCAAATAATTTTGACACTCCTCTTGATACTAGATCAGATAACAATCCAAAGCCTCCTAAGGGAAGTACCTCTAAACCTAATGTTGATACATCTTATTCTTCCAATAATAATGGATATAATATAGTAGAGGACATGAAAAGATCAAAGCTAACATTACCTTACATGATTTAACTCAATTTATAGAACAAAGGGATCTATTTTTGGAATCTTTTTCTAAAAAACCTAGTAAGTATCAAAAGGCTACACATGCCAACATTGTAATACATAAAAATAAGGTAGGCATTCCACCTTTCTTGCTCACAATCAATATCTTTGATAATAATTTACACAATTACTTGGTAGATTTAGGTGCATCTACAAACATCATGCCTAAGGGTATTTGTGAATAATTAGGTTTGACTCCCATTAAATTTGATAGAGTTATAACTTAATTAGATAAACCAAGAGTCAAAGTGATTAGTGAATTGACTAATGTTTACATGCAAATTGATTCTAAACCAAGGATCTAACAATTCATTAACATCCAAGTGGTGGATATTTCTTTATGCACATGGAATGCTACTAAGTAAGGAATAAAACATATCTCTAAATGTTTAAATGTCAACTGACTATTTACATATGTGGTTACCCTGGAAAGGAGTTCCAAATTAGATCAAGATAGAAAGGGAACCTAAAATGAAGCATATGATTATCATGTACAGTGAAAATAATGAGAGGGTTAACATCGTTAACTCAAATCTATGTGTTTACACTGTTGACACCACAAAGGTATGTAATTCCAAAACTTATCATGCTATGCCTCGATTATGGAAGCTATATTTTGATGGTTCTAGATGCAAATCAAGCTCTAGATTAGGAGTGGTATTAATTAATTCCATTGGGAAAGAATACAATGCCTCTTAAAAACTCCAATTCCCATTCATTAACAATCTCATAGAGTATGAAGCACGTATTTTTTGATTACAATTTTCAATTAAACACAAGGTCAAATAACTATTAGTTTTTGGTGATTCTAAACTAGTAGTTAATCAGGTCAAAAGTAGATATCAATGCAAGTTTTCCTATCTTAAAAAATATAAATTTAGAGTGTGGGACTTAATTGAATGTTTTGATGCTTTCAACATTGTGTCAATCCTTAGGGAGGAAATCAACGCTATTGATGCAATTTCTTCATCTACAACCAACTTTATGCCCAATCTAGAGTCAAAGTTACAAAGCCTTACCATTGAATTAGTCCCCTATCTATAAGTACCAGATAATGCCAACCATTTGTAAGTATTTAGTGATGATCAAAAGATCATATACTTCATGACTAACTCAAGAGTATTTGAGGATCACATCATTGATGAAGACAGTGAAAATACCCTTGATGATGACAAAGTTGAAGGCAAGCTTGATGACAAGGTCATTCAATTGTGTGAAAATAAGATCCCCAAAGGGATGATAGCCTTAGAAAGACTGTTTGATATAGACAAACCAATTAAGACTGTCAATATTCCCAAAGTAGATGGGAAGGCTATAATGCAATGGACCTAGGTTCCCAAGGTTAACCTCAATTGGTGAACATTGGTACAACCTGCACAAGCATTAAAATTGAGAGAGCCAAAGATTTACTAACCAAGTATAAGGATTTAATAGATGGTCCTATGATGAATTAAAGATATTTGATCCTAGGGTCATAACCCACACCTTACCTCTAAAGGATCTTGCAATACATTTAGGAAAAAATAAAGTTCATTCAACCCTATCCCAGAACCAATGATATACAAAGAGGTCAAGAAGTTACTAGATGATAAGACAGTGTTTCTCGTTAGACACTCCACTTGGGTAGTTAACCTAGTACTAGTCAAGAAGAAAAATGGTGAAATTAGATTGTGTGGTGATTTTAGAAATTTGAATAGAGCATCTGAAAAGGATAATTACCCCTTACCTTCTCTTGACCAAGTAATCCAAATTGTTTCTAGTTTTGCTATGATGTCTTTTCTTGATGGATTTTTAGCGTATAATCAGGTGCTAGTGAATAAAGAAGACATAATGAAGACTGCATTTACTACTGAATGGGGTATTTTTGCCTACAAGAGAATTCCCTTTAGATTGATAAATGCAAGTGCAACATTTAAAAGAGCAATATATCATGCATTCCAAGGCCTCATAGGTAAGTGCATTATTATTTACATGGATAAATTGACTATCTTTTCAAAGAACAAGGAAGATCACATTATGCACTTGTAATAAGTATTAAAAAGGTGTATAAGGTATGAAATTTATCTCAACCTAAAGAAGAGCATTTTTTGTGTAACTAAGGGAAAATTGTTGGGACATGTTATAACTAAGGATAGGATCTTTATAGACCCAAATAGAGTAAATTCAATATCAAAGATAGAGCCCCATAGTAGTAAGAAGGAACTAAAGTCTTTCTTTGGTGAAATCAACTTTGTGAGAAAGTTTATTTTTGGTTTTACAGAGATTGTAAAGCCATTGAATGACATGTTAATGAAATATGTCAAGATAACATGGAATGAGGAGACCAAGAAAGATTTCAAAAACATCAAAGAAGTAATTAGACAAGCCCCTATGATGATAAGTCCAGACTTTAGTAAAAACTTCTATCTTTACTCTTTTTCTTTTACCCATATAATCACAACTATTCTAACTTAGAATATAGATGGATGTGATCATCCAATTTCTTTCATGAGTACTAATTTCAAAAATACTAAAGTGAATTATTCTCTTATTGAAAAAAAAACATGTGCTCTAGTAAAGGTAGTGAAGAAATTTAGGCATTATATCCTTAGAAATAAGGTACATGCAATACTACTAAACCCTACCACTAAGTTCATGCTTAGTCAATGTGAACTTAGAGAAAAGAGAGGTAAGTGGATGTCTATTCTCCAAGAATATGATCTAGAGATGAAAACTGCAAAGTTGGTAAGATGCCAAGGTTTAATTCAGTTGATTTCCAATACTAATCCCAAACTGAGTGTCATGTAGGTAGAACATTAAAATTTTTAGTCCAATGATTGGTATGATCATATTATTTATTTACTAATCAATGGTTATTATCCTACAAGGTTAATTAGAGATCAAAAGAGATATATAAGGCTTAAATCAACTCATTTTATGATCAAGGATGAAGTGTTGTATAGGAATAAATTTGAAGGCATTTAGCTAAGGTGTGTTTGCAAGGGAGAGGTGGCTAAGATATTGAATAATTTCTATGAAAAACTAAGAAGTGGACATCCATCCATAAGGAAAATATCCCATAATATCCTTAGGGATGGTTACTACTAGCCCACTATCTTCAAAGATGCTCACAAGTATGTGAGAGAATGCCACTCATGTCAAATCTTCAACACTAAAGAGCCCAAGGTATCCATGCCATTAAAGGCAACAATGATTGATAAACCCTTTACCCAATAGGGACTAGATTTTATGGGGGTCATTAACCCTAATTTATTAGATGGTCGCAAGTATGTTTTGACTGCTAGTGACTACTGCACAAGATGGACTGAAGTAGTGGAAACCAAGTAGTGTAGGATTGAAGAGGTGATTAAATTCTTAGAAGAAAACATATGCACAAGGTTTATAATGCTAATGTCTCTAGTCTATGATAATGGATCTACCTTTATATCCATTGAGATGATAGAATGGGCATATGAGAACAACATTGTTCTCAAATTCTCATCAAACCCTTACCCTTAAGGTAATGAAGTGTCTAAATAAATAAATAAAAACTTGATGAAGGAAATAAATAAGTCTACAATTGATAAACCAAGAACATGGCACAAGATAATCAAGTATGCCCTTTGAGTAGATAGAACAAGAATCAAATAAGCTCTTAAAGTATCACCATTATTACTAGTATAAGGTCAAGAACATATATTCCCCATAACACTCAAGTTGCCAATCTATAAGTTAATGTAAGAGTACATGGAGGAGGATAAAGAATTTACAAGTTTAAGGTTATTGGACATTATACAAATGGAAGATGCAAGAGAGGAAGATTTTGCCAATTTTAGTAGGCACTAAACCATAGTTAAGAGGTAGTTTGATAAGCATTCAAAGATAAAGGTGTTTAGATAAGGATATTTAGTTATCCTTTGGGATAATGCCTTAGAACCAAAAGGAAAACATGGGAAGTTGACACCCTTGTTGATTTTCCCATACCAAATTTCTAAGACCCTAGGGGATAACACCTTCAAACTAAAAGACTTATAAGGAACAAATTTTACTTTGCCAACCAATGGGCAATACCCAAAATACTATTTCTCTATTTCCTCACTTGGACTCTTCATGGAATGAACTGTAAGACTAGTTAGAGTTAGTGTAGGTAGGATTTAGATTAGTTTCTTTCCTATTTATTCCCTTCCTATCCCTTGTTTATACATAGTGTTTATATATATTTATTTTCTTGTTTTCTTTGTGTTTGGTTTGTTTACTTTCCATGCTTTGTTTTTTGCTTTCAATAAGTCCTCTTAGATAGTCCTCAGCTCAAAATACATTTAGATGCTCAAAAAGAACTTCACATTTCAATAATATAGGTATGTCTTCTCAACATTGGTTGATCATAGATTATTGGAACATGATCATAATGTTATAGTTTAGATAAACTAATAAAGACTAATAAATAGGTTAAATGTTCCTTGAAATTCTATACCTTGTTCTGATCTAAGTTTGGTTCTAAGAAGGATTGGACATATAAGGAGAAAGATTGAATAATTAGGACAAAGCCACTTTACACTTAAAAAACATTAATTGCTTAGGATAAAGTTTACATCCAAGGATGATTGTCTAAAGATCAAACATTTGACCAAATCCCAAAAACTGGCTAATCTAGTTTCCACCCTTTGATAGAAAGTCATAATATCTAAAAATACAAAAATAAGAGATTTATTAAAAAAAATTAAAAGGATTTCTAGGTAGAGGTGATTATGATAATATCCATTGGGGATATGGATGCTTGGCTAGCAGTGGAGCAAGGCCTTGAGTGGAGCCAAAGGTATCTCTATCGAGGCTATGGATGCCTAGCTAGTAGCAGAGCAATGCCCAAGCCTTTCCTGAGCTAAATCATTATTCTTAATGAAAATATAAATATGTTGTAAGTTAATATTAATGGTTAAGGTCATGAATATGGAAGTTGTTCTCTAAATCCTATGGTAATCAGTAAGTGGAATCAAAACACACACAACATGGCTATGTCTTTATGTTTAATCCTAATTCTGCATGTGCAAAATTTGTTCTAACCATGAATTGATCTTAATAATGGTACCTGATCAAGTGGGATAAGTATCCTAGTTATTATCCTAAACCAAATAATTTGAATTCTAACACATTGTTATGTTTTCCCCAAAATTTTCCATTTATTGAGGTCAACATAACCACATTTTTGAAAAATGGGGACCCTTGTTCTAAATTATGCAAATTTGTACCTTAAAATTGAAAATCCACCTGATCAAAGTACCACTAGCATGTTTTCACATTGCCTTTATTTGAATATCATTCACACCTAGTTCTCATTTAGATTAAATGGACATGCTTTTAGATGATCATGGTTTTACCCCTTCCAATGTTGCTTGTGTTTTTGTATTGTAGGTTCAATGGATTCTCATTTGGGAATGAACATGATTAAGGTTTTGTGATTCAATGTTAAATTGATCTTTTATTAGCCTTTGGTCTATCAAAAATTAATTGGATATATTTTAATTCATGTTAAAAACCTAGTCTAATGTATTAACCTAGGTCCCTTTTGAATCAAATTCAAAATTGCATGAGAATAATTTATGTGAAAATAGTTATTTGTGCCTTGAACTTAGTTTAATTTTTATCTTAAATCTTAGTCATGTTTTTCAACATGACCAAACCTTAATTTAAAAATATTATGCTTGGTACCTTTATGTCCCATGGCCCCTTGGTATTTTTACATTAGCATGGTCTAGCTAATCACATGGTCTCCTTTATTATGTTCTAAACTTAGATTAATATTTAATCCCAATGTTTTAATTCATGTTTATTAACATGAATAAAACCTTAGTCTTAAGACTCTAACCTAAGTTCTTTATAATACCTAAGTTCTAAATTAATTATTTTATTATCCATAGGATCAAAGACCCATGTTTGCTTCGGTGATAGAGATCTAGTGGTGCATATAAAATCAAAAAGTCAACAGCCTTAATCAACAATGTGCATTTAATAAAGTGATGGAGATCCAATGGTGTGATATTAAAGTTGAAAATTCAAGCCTAGACCTTAAGATAAAATTCAAACATCTTTTGAGGATCAATGGTACGTGTTTGCTTGAGCAAGATTGATCTAACGGTACATGCTAGTCAAATATTCAATGGAGCCCCAAGACAACAATAAGGTGATAAGTGTCACAATCATATCCAAATAACACTCAAATACCAATGGTGTTCAACCTTATGAATCAAGATCCAATAGAGTGCATTTGCTTGGACGAAGATGATCAGATAGTGTATAGAAAATGCTGAAAAGTTAAGAGTCTTGAGGATGAATGCGAAGATGACACATGACATAACCGCAAGCCATAAATTAAAACTAAAACATCTTTGAAAGATAAATGGTATATGGATGAGCATACACATTATAATCAAAGGTCCATAGATTAGGAGGCATAATTAAGTAGATCAAGATCAATGGAGTGTGATTAATTTATGCAAATGAGATCAATAGTGCAAGATCAAAGTGAAATTTTCAAAAGACAATGTTCTCTTTTAAAATATTAATGAGTGAAGTGCCATGAAAATTCCATGAAACTCATCATTTGAACTAACTACCACCATTAAAGCACTAAGAATACCTTCATAAGAGCCCTAACATGTAATAAATCCCTAATTCAACCCTATATTGATCATAATGAAGCCTAAGAGAGTTGAATTATCATCTATTCAAGAATTGAAGTGCAGACCACTAATTAGAAATTTGAAGAAATTCATAGCCACTATGGAAAATTATAAAATGTCCCTAATTTGCACCATCTTTGGGTAATAACAAAGTCTATCAACACCACTGTGCATGAAGAGCTTATGCCATAGATTATGGCTTTACAAAAGGAAGAGGAGAAAATAATGGCTTCCCCAAGAGTATCAAGTGGAGAAAAAATAGAAACCCCAACTCCAAAAAGTGACTCAATCATCAGTGGGGGTTCAATTTAATCCAGAGACCACCAGCTTGGAAAGAGTGATAGAAAAGAAGGCCATGATTGTTGGAGGTGAATTCACCTTTCGAAATGTGGAACCATTAATTGGTTTGACTCCAGTGGAAAGATAGAGGCCTGATGAGGTTCTTATCTTTAAAGAAGACCCATTGAAGCTGGCTCAAGCACAATCTAATCAATTATAGGTTATCATCAAAGGCATGATGCAACAATAAAAAATTTAGAAGAGACTACCATCTTGTCAATCCAAGAAGTTAGATTCAATATATTTGAGGAAACCATGATTGACTTATTCAATTCCTTAAAGTAAGTCAAAACTAAGTAAGAGGTAATAAGTAAGCAAAATTTCATGGCTACAAGCCAAGTTGGCCAATGGTAGGCTTCATGGCTACAAGCCAAGTTGGCCAATGGTAGAATTCAAGATAGTTAGCCTAGCCCATTTAAATATGGATATGGCTATATTTGTGGACAAAATCAAATCCTTGAGTAGTTGGTCCAAGTAGATGGAGGACATTTCTAAGGACCTAAAATAGTAGGAAGATAAAATGCTACACTTGTTGGATAGTTTAATAAAATAACCCACCTCACTTAGTTCTTTAGGCCTTATCATTGATGAGGAGTTCAAGCATAAAAATTATCAATTCATGCAGAAGGTCAAGGGAAGACATGGGATGATAATAAGAAGATCATGGGCCTACTGTTATCATTTGAAGAGAAGATAGGAAATGATGAGAGCATCAAAAAAGCTTTGGAGAGGGCTGAGAAAGATCTCAGTAACCTAGGAGATCAAGAAAAAGAGCTGTTCATGAGATGCATTATTGACCTCTAGCTGATCAATGAGCAACATTATATAATGAAGATCATTAGGGAAAGAAGAAGGTTACAACAACAATAGGGTCCCAAAGTTAGTTGGATTAGGAATAATTTTTTGTAACTAAAATTGTATATTTTGAAAAAGGAATATTCTTTTTGTAAAGGCATGTACAACTTGTCAGGCACCTAGAACAACAAACATGCTCAGGTACCACTTTGTTGGGGGATCACAAGAATAACAATTCTGATCCCACTTTGTTAGGATCTTGCTCCTTAGAAAGAGCACAGTATGATTACCAAATATAAGCAATTATAAATGTAGAAATAACCAGAAATACAAGTAACTAAAATTCACCAGTAGCACAGAATATGAGAGACAATACACTATCTTGTATTAACACTTTACAAAAAAGAATACAATAAAGAGCCGCCACACTCTTCCACCTTACAGAGGTTTGCCACACCTCAAGTGTACATTAATTCTTCTCACACACACTCTCCTACACAAAAAATGGTCCCAGCAACCAACTCACAAATAGAATTGGTGTTCACCTCTCCAACTAGTCAGTAATAACCCTGCCAGTTCACCAAGCACTCTATAGTACTTCAAGTTGATCTCCCATGAACCTGCAACCTGTAATTCAACAGACCATACTCACACATGTAGATCTCCTATGAGCTTGCAACAACCTGCAACTCAATGATCTTACACTTGGAAGGAACTTCCTTGCCTTCCTTTTCTTGTACCTTAATTACAATACATGCCAATGGGTCTATAAATAGATCCCTAACTTAAACAATAACTTAGAATCTTAATATGGAATGAATATCCACGCAGCTCAAGACTCTAACTAGTCTTTACATGCAAACACTTCATTCACTTAACTAACTATCCGTGTAACGAATAGTTCTAGAACACACAGGCGACCGACGTCGGTCCCTGCTTGTCTGGTTCTGCCAACGTCGACTGACTCCCTACCATCACCGGTGGCCTTCTGCACTGGTCACGACCGACATCGGTCCTGCTGTCGATGCTGGTGCTCCTGGATCTTAGCAACCTTCTGTTCCTTTAGTTTGCAAAGAGTTGAAGCTTTTAGCTCCACAACTCAATAATCTCCCACTTGGAGATAAACAGTTGCAACCTGTACCTGTACCTATACTCCGTCTAGTTTGTTCCCTTGGCTTTGTATCCCTCCTCAAGATCACTCTTGAAGACCAACCACCACAAACGTGTAGTGCAAAACTTGTCATCCAAATCACCTGCCACATCCACATCTACAAACCATGTAGAAAATAACCTGAACCTGCATAGCATGTGCACCTGCTGCTAGTCCCTGTAAGAATCCACTGAACTGTCCTCCAATGGTTCTCTCCTAGAAGCTCCAACTTGTGACAACTCCCACTACTTGGAAAAACTCAGGTTTAGTACAAACCATGCACTCAACCTCATTATGTGAATCAAGACACAGTTCATAGAACTATCCAACCATCGGCGTGTTAACCGGTCTCACACAATCATCCTGAAACAAAGTCAACATGTGACCTCCCATGTCTCTAGAACACACTCATGCCAAAGAATTTTGCTAAGATTCTCCATGACATCCCTCTGAACTAGCTTTACCTTTAGTTCAGCAATACCCTGTATATGTAACCCTGCAACAAGCACATCATAAGTAATAGGATAATGTAGCTAATATTATCCAACCTGGTAAAGAGAAACACAATGATCAAACCTCCATTGCCCTGCAGCTATACAAGACCATATACCCTGATCTTCCATCTCACGTATCCATTTCCGCTCTTCTTTATCTTGAACATCCATTCGTCTATCAGTGCTTACTTCTAGCTGGCCACTCTACCCAAAACACCAGTTTGGTTCTCCTCCAAGGAATCACATCCTCATCCATGCCAAGCTCCCACTATTTCCTGGATCTACCTGTTTTACTTCTTCAATAACTTCCTGGTCCTATGCCATAAGTGAGTAACAAGTAGTGTAAAGAAGGGAAATGATGAATTTAAGAACTTACTTACACCTTCAATCCTCCATATGGGTGCTTGAGACACCTTGACAGCTTGTTGTCCACCCAAAATTCATCTCAGTGACCGATGCCGATCACATCTCAGTCTGCACCCGATTGATGTCAGTTCCCTGTGACTGCCCCTTGCTGACGTCATTTTTCCCTAGCTGACGTTGGTAGATATCTGCCCTGAGTCATCGACGTCGGGTTGCACATAGCCGACGTCGGTCCTTGTCTGGACGCCGATGCCAATTTTCCAGCTGACGTCGGTCTCTGTGTTTTTCTAGTGAGACCTGACTTTTTCTTGCGAGCTCTTTTTGGATCAAATCCTTCTCCAAAACACCCTTGCTCTGCTCAGAATTCTTTTGCATCTTGTGTTGAACTCTGTTCGTCACCTTCTCCTTGAAAACCAAGGCTTTCATGTTCTTGTTACTAACATAGATTCCTCAAGAAACATTACCTTCTTCTTCTGTATACAAAAACCATGATCCATACCTTCCAAATCTGAAAGCATATCCTTTGACTCAAGAACAAGCATCTCCTTCTTATCTATGTGACCAAGCCTATCAAGCCACATCTCTAAATCTACAACTGAAGTAGATAACCCAAAAAGAGAATCAGTAGTACAAGTAGATAGATAAAGCGTACCTACTTTCTTACCTCTAGCTATAACAAGTGTACCCTTGGTAACCTTCCAAGAGTCTGCTGTGAGAGTTATTGTGCAACCCTCATCACCCAAACTTCTAATAGAAATTAAATTCCGCTCCAAAACTGGGACATGGATGACCTCCTTTAACACCCATGTGTTACCTATCTGCAGTTTTAGCTTCACTTTCCCTTTGCCAACACTCTGACAAGGCTTACCATCCCCTACACAAATTTCTCCAGTCTCCCTAGACATACTCATAAAAAAATTCCCTATGTGGGGATGCATGACAAGAGGCACCATAATCTAAAACCCAAGATTCTACTTTATCCAAAGAACATACCAGAGCATCCCGTGCAGCATAATCTGCAACATCTGCTTCTTCTTCATGTCCTTCATGCTGATCTTCACCTGATCTGCAATCTCTCTTTAAGTGCCCTTGCTTTCCACACTTCCAGCAGGTTATTCTGCCATACCTGGACTTGGATCTTCTGCCTATCTTGGACCTTGATCTCCCATGCTCTATCTTTTCTCTTTGCCTTCCTCTACCTTCAACACTCAAAGCATTTCCTGATGATTCACCTGTGCTATTCTTACGTATCTCTTCATTCAAGATCACACTCACAACATCATCCACTTTTAAGACTTTTAAAGTAGACACAGTATTAGAAACTGCCATTACCAAACCTTCCCAACTTTCAGGTAATGAACACAAGATTAAGAGAGCTCTAATTTCATCATCAAATACAATATTGACTGAACTTAACTGGTTTACCAAACCATGGAAATCGCTAAGATGGCTATGAACAGATCCACCTTCCAACATTTGCAAATTAAATAAATGTTCATAAGAAATACCTTATTAGAAACTGAGGGTTTTTCATATAAATTTGCCAAAGATTCTATCAACTCCACCATTGTCTTACACTGTGATAAGCTGGAAATCACAGATGATGTAAGACTCAATCTAATAGATCCTAGAGCCTTTCGATCAAGAACCTCCCATTCTTCATCTTTCATATCTGAGGGTTTGCAATTAACCCCTCCCAACGGTAAGTACAAATCTTTTTGATACAGATAATCCTCAATCTACATCCTCCACAATTGGTAGTTCTTGCCATTAAAATTTTCCATCCGTAGCTTACTATCTTCTGCCATTGCTCAACTCCCACTCAAACATAAACCCTGTGAGTAACCTATAATCAAAACACACTACCCAGATCTAAACCAATCTGTTAGTATCCCAACTAACAGCTCTGATACCATTTTGTCAGGCACCTAGAGCTCAGGTACCACTTTATTGGGGGATCACAAGAACAACACCTGTTCTGATCCCACTTTGTTAGGATCTTGCTCCTCAGAAAGAGCACAGTATGATTACCAAATATAAGCAATTATAAATGTGGAAATAACCAGAAATACAAGTAACTAGAATTCACCAATAGCACAGAATATGAGAGACAATACACTATTTTGTATTAACACTTTACAGAAAAGAATACAATAAAGAGCTACCACACTCTTCCACCTTACAGAGGTTTGCCACACCTCAAGTATACAGTAATTCTTCTCACAACACTCTCCTACACAAAAAATGGTCCCAACAACCAACTCACAAATAGAATTGGTGTTCACCTCTCCAACTAGTCAGTAATAACCCTGCCAGTTCACCAAGCACTCTATAATACTTCAAGTTGATCTCCCATGAACCTGCAACCTACAATTCAATAGACCAACTCACACATGTAAATCTCCTATGAGCTTGCAACAACTTGCAACTCAATGATCTTACACTTGGAAGGAACTTCCTTGCCTTCCTTTTCTTGTATTAATTACAATACATGCCAATGGGTCTATAAATAGATCCCTAACTTAAACAATAACTTAGACTCTTAATATGGAATGAATATCCATGGAGCTCAAGACTCTAACTGGTCTTTACATGCAAACACTTCGTTCACTTAACTAACTGTCCGTGTAACGAGCAGTTCTGGAACACACAGGTGACCGACGTCGGTCCCTGCTTGTCTGGTTCTACCGACGTCGGCTGACTCCCTGTCGTCGCCGGTGGCCTTCTGCACTGGTCACGATCGACGTCAATCCTGCTGCCGACGCCGGTGCTCCTAGATCTTAGCAACCTTCTGTTCCTTTAGTTTGCAAAGAGTTGAAGCTTTTAGCTCCACAACTCAACACAACTTGTAAAGTACATTGCCTATAGGTCACTATATTAGAAAAATTCATTTGTTTTAGAATGTAATAGAAAGGACTATTGTCCTAGACACATGTACAAATGTAATTTGACATTACTGATTGACATACCTCATGAATGGTCTATATAAGGAGGTATTTCCAATTATAAATGAGAGTTTTTGGAGCCAAAAATTATTTGTAACTTTTGAGCAAATGAATATAAAACAAGGATTTTTGTAAAGTTTGTCCATTTCTGATTGTGTGAATTTATACCATGGTTTCTCTCTCATTTGTTTGATCTCATCTTCAAATTTGAATGGTTCTTATGAATTCTAAATGTGCATCTTTAAATGCAGATTTACTAATTTGTGCTAATGCTAGATTAGTTGAAAGTTCTTAGATTTATTTCACTTTCTCTACTCCTCTTTCATTTGAGCTAATGCTATTTGTTTGTAGGGGTGAAATTATTAAAGTAAAATTGGTTATTATTTTCATATTTTCATACCTTCCTTAGATGTTTGCCTAATGTGTGATAGGATTTGAGCTTATGCTACTTCACATTGCACATTGGTCAAATGCATGTTCAGATGAAATTAGAACATTGTCATAATGTTGTAAATAAAGATAAAAAACACCTCTCTTTTCTTCCCTACCCTTCTTTTTGCTCCCCTTTTTTTATTAATTCACCTGAGATCAGTTTCATTATGAACATTCATCCTAGTTTAGCTTTAAACTTAGGTCTTGAGCATAATTCACTCAGATTAGCATAGGTTATATCCAAAATCAAAGATCAACTATTAGGCCACAGTGACTCCCAACCACCAACTAATATAAATTTGTGAAATAGTCAACTTGTTTTGCCTCTATTCCACCAAGGATAATATGATTATCACAAACAATAACTAATGTAATGGATTATTTGAATCCATAAATGAGAAGTGTTTCTTAAAAACCATATGAACCTATTGATATATTTATGTGCATCAACAACTTGCAGGTATAGGTATTCAAGTTAAAAATTTATAAGGATTTATGAATGATTTTATTTATTTTCATTTTACAAGTTTGAACATGATTGGGTATGGGTTTTAAGTGAAATAAAATTGTGTTAATGATCATTTGAAAAGTTGTAAATGGATGATGAAAAGTTGTAAATGGATGATGAAAAATACAAAATAGATAAGACTGTCATTAGTCATTTCCACTACACATAATCAAACATAAACTTTAATTTAAAAAAATATGAGAGATTCAAGATTTATAGCATTGAAAAGAATAATTTTTTAATCCTCATTTATGTACAACATTAAATATGATATCTGATAGATAATAGTTTGAAAATCAAAACAACACTATACAATAACCTTTTAAATTAAAACTAAATATAAATTAGATATATTAACATAATTCAGATGAAAACTCTACATAAATCATATAGGCACATGTGTACACTGTCATTAATACATAGGTTGCCATGATAGGCATACAAAAAATTACATCTACCAACATAGTATCTAATGTTGGGTGAATGTCATATAAGCATATATAATGCCAAAAATGTGTAAATTAACATATAGGCATAAAAAAAATCACATCTCATATAATACATCCTATTCATAAAATTACCTCCCTCTCTTTACCTTCCTCAAAGAAGACTCTCCCTAGGATGTTCTGGTGGTAGATGGAGATCCCTCTAATGCCTTAGATTGATCTACAGTCTGACTATGGGTCCTACGCTCATAGCTCACTTACAACTAAACCTATTCAAATACAAGTATTATTAAAAAATTAACATAAAATACATTCAACCAATTGTTAAGAAATTGATTTTAAACTATAATAAAAAATTATTTAAACATGCACTTACTACAAGCTCGCAGTCCTACTCAATCTATTTTTGACTCTCAAACAAGTTAGTGGTAGGATCAGATATTCGAATAAGCATCTAAAATTGGGAAGAAACATGAGAAGTTTCCCTACTAATCATCTAACTGGGACTATTAGATGTCATAGGACAACCCTGCATACATAATATATTCACATAAGTTATATTTTCCCCAAGTATGTAGTAAAATTATTAAAACAAGTCTATTTTTATAATTAAAAATTATAAGTTAATATATAACTATATCAATGCCTATACAGATGAAATTACTAAAAAAAAATTATGTTTGTCTCAACTCAAAGTGATAGAGGAGTGTCTACTTGAGCCATCAACTATTCATGTAAACAAGGTCTCACTTATTTTTCTATAAAGTATCAAAGATATATATGGCATGTTTTTCTCTTAAATATTAAATCAAGAGTGTATTTAATAGTACCATACTTAAATTTTGAGATTTGATGTAGGTGAATATTTATTTTTCCCAATTTGATATTGCTTAAGGTGATAGATGTATTATAGGAAGTGTCTATAGTGGTTAGAAGTCATATAAGTTCATAGAATTTGAATTTGAAGTCATATTGTGTTTTCGCTCCAAATGTGGGTTTTGAATTTGTAACTAGTGCTAGTGTGGGTTGATGATATATGTAAATGATGATAAATTTTTGTAAATTGGATTATATATGAGTCTTATATGTGTGTGTAGTGGTATTTCAATGTGCATATCATGAAAAGACAATGTAAACCAAGAATCATGGAAGTGTAACTACCATGCAACATGCAATGGCCAAGAATAACAAGTCGTTTACATGTTCAAGGTAATATAAATTTTTTAATACATGTAAGATTAGGAGGTGGAAAGAATAGTATCACTTTGAGAAGGTAGAGTTATGGAGAGAAAATTAATAACATATCAAGAACTTTGTCCTTGTGGAGAATGAATGTAATGTGAGATTTGATCAGTGCATGAATATAAAGTGAGTTTATTTGTTGTTGTATAAAAATAATGACTCTCAATTATATGTAAGCATGAATTTTTATATCCTTCTCTATTGATATATTGTATGATCTTACTCCCATTAGAGTTCATGAGTTGTTATGCACAATGCTTAGGAAAGTAGAAGTAACTCTGCTAACACACAACCTTAATGGAGGTTGGTAAAGATTATTTGGATAGAGTAAAATGTAAATAAGTATCTATTGGTTTATGATAAATAATATGATTTTAATATCTCTATTCAAATAATATTCAAGTCAGAAGTCTACAAGTTTAAAGTGGTGAAACCCAGGTTTCAATACTCTATCTTCAGGCACAGTCAGAAAGAGGAGAATAGAGTCAGTTTAAAGTGTCATTATAAATGATTGAAAGATGATTAAGGGATATAATAGATATATTAAATTAATTTAAACATATTTAAATTATAAATACTATTGATAAAATCTAAAAGACATGGGAAGACTATAAACAGTCCAATTAATAACAATTCTGAGTTTATATAGTCATAAAGAAAGACCATATAGAGTTCTTTGAAATAGAGTTGAAGATTTAAGGTATTTTAAATATTGTGGGATATTGTATTTCCATGTGTTTTATTAATTTAGTTTATTTCAAATTAAGGTAAAGGGTATTAAGGTTTATTCTATCCTATTTGTTGACATAGTCATGTTAGAGGGGTAGATAATTATGTAAAACTACATGTTGGGAGTGATTTATTATTTATAAAGGAAAATTAATAATTTGAGAAGATGTGTGGGGAAAGATTAGATAAATTTAAATCCTTATAAGCTTTTATAATGGTTAAAATTTCATTCTATATCATTTATTATCCTCTCGGGTAGGTATAATACTAAGACAACACAAGTTAGGGTTTGAAACTAAAAAATGAGATAACAAGTGATTTAACAAATGAAAAGTCATAAAAATTTGTGTACATGTGTATTTATATATGAAGAAGAGTATTTTTAATTTTTAAAGTCAATTTGAGTGCCTATGGTATGGTTTCACAATCGTTAGCCTTGAATTAGGCCTATGAGACTTAATTAGTCCCAAGGGGTGTTGCATTAGGTGTTCTCTAAAGAGAGTTAAATTATGAAAGTTTGTGTGGATATATGTGATGAAAATGGTATCTAAATGTGGGGTTTTTTTTTTGGGATCTTTGTAGTTTACTCATAACTAGGAGGCTTACCTCAAAAAAGGGCTAGTAGAAGGAAGGTGTCAAAGAAGAAAGAAGAATTAAGTGAAGAGTTGAAGCTTAGGGATTGTGTGGAATGATTGGATGCATGAAATGAGATGTAATTTAGTAGGTAGATGGTATTATGGAAGGACAAAATAAAAGTAGCACATAGACCTATGAAAACACATAAGAAGATTGTCAAGAACAAAGCAAGGATAAATATAGAGAACATGAAAATAAAATATGAACTAAGGAGGTTGATGTTAAAAGGAAATATTGTAGAGGTAGTTGATTAGTAAAATGAATTCAATAAAAGAAGGAGGATTAAGTGAATACAAGGAGGTTTAAGATCTATTGGGTAGGTAAGAGTGAAAAAGAAAGACCTAATAAATGTAAAGTGATCAAAGAGCTAAAGAGGTTGAAGATATAAGGAAAAGAAGGACAAGAAGGATAAGAAAATATTAGATCTAAGTATTTGGTAGAGGTAAAATTGTATTTCCATCCATATCAGGGAATATTGTTAGAACATATGCTTTAATATCCTTGATAGATAAATTTAACTTAAACTTACAAGGCAAATATACATAGACTAAATGTACATAGAACATAAGATTAAATCAAAATTTTACCTCTGTATAAGTAAAATGTATCATCCTAATAAAGACAAATATAGTAATAGATGGGCCAACAATTAGATCTAAAAATGTAAACAATGACTACATCAAATCAAATGTTATAAATGTCGACTATGATGATGAAGGCATCATCACCTCTTAAGACATAAAAAATAACATATATTTATTCAATTTTTATGTAAATTAATTATTAGCTAAATTAAATTTGCAAATATAAATTAAATTTAACATGAAACTTATATAAAATATACTTGCATCTGTATAGTGGTTAATGTCTACACACCAAATATGCATGCCAAAAACTCATCACTCATAAGTATATTATCCAAGCCCTCTAAACCAACAACACCACCATCATCAAAAGGTCCAGTGCACATAGCTCCACAATAATTGCAAGGGTGGGATCAAGTATGCACACTAGGTGGCATATTTCTAGCATCAGTCTATGAGAGCCTACTCATATGTTAAACGAGTATATTAGTGAGTGAACTGAGTGCATGTAGAGTGTTAATCTCTAAGACATGTTGATCTATAGAGATGATATCAATCTCAAGTAGATTTTGGATACATATCTTTGAAAGCCAATTAGGTGCATGATGTGCACCTAATTAATCATGTGTAGAGCCTTTCCCTCATCCCTAAAACTCACTATAATAAAAATAGTTCAAAATCTCATTGAGGACAAACTCACAGTAGAGTTTCTTAAAAATATACAACAAGACCTCATGGTTGTTAAATGGTGGATAATCAAACATCATCCACCATCGATCCCACAAATTGGTTGTGATTAAATTATGTTGGCATTGATGGATTGGAAAATTTTTAGTAGTTTTTAGAAATGGTGCATTGGTGGCTGGGTCAATAAATAAGGTACAAATGGAGGCTTTTGATATGTCTTTGTTCTTGACCTCAAGTGCTAACAATTTGTCATCATAATAAGCCTTAAAACTATCTTGATATAAAGCCCATATATCAATTTGACTTGTTATAGAGTTAATTTGACCTAATAATGTCTCTAGGGAATTGACTAGATAGGTGTGGTGGGTGTTGGTGGAAGTGGGATCCCTCATTCTCCTAATTAATTCTTTAATTTCAATTTTATTTCCCACAATGTGGTCAACTAGACTCTCATAACTACCTAGAGGATTTTATGGAATTGTAGGAGGGTTAGGAGGAGGAACAAGAGGGTTCTGTGGAGGGTTACCAGGGTTAGGTAAAATAATATGAGGGTTAGTCGGATGCGATATTCAGAACAAATAAATTACCAATTAAACAGTGAAAATGATAAAAAATTACTAAAATTTAGGGTTAACAAGTGTATTTTTTTAGCACTTACCTCTTCTATGTGGTGGCATCAATGATTAGTAGCTTCTTTGGATTAAAGCTATCAAGGTTTATCCATTCTCACTCAAAACATGATCACATAATGGAAACATGTAGGAAACAAAGAAAGTTCAAATGCAAAATGAGGAAGTTTACATTCGGGTTTTGGTTGTTTTTTGGTTATACAATAATGCAATCACATTATTAACATGATTTCATTATTAACATGATCACACTATTGAAAATAATAATAACACGATCATGTTATTAATGTGATTGCATTATTAACACAACCACATTTTTATTTTAAATAATGTTATTATGTTATTTCCTAACATGATCACATTATGGCTCGGTAATTATAATTTAAATAACATGATCACATTAATTAAATAACATGATCATGTTATTTAATAATGTGATCACGTTACCAAAAATTTCCATATAATTATTCCCCAACTTTGTGCACTTACCCAATATTTTTATATTTTTGATAGATTTGAAATTTTGACATACAATGATAGAGTAAAGTAAGACCAAGTAGTAAGGCTTTGAAAATATAAGAATGGGATGGGTCTAAAAAATTTGTAATATATGCTAAGGCATAATGTGACCCAAAATGTAATAACATGGTAATGTGGAGAAAGTGAATGCAAGCAATGTGCCCCCACTCTAAATATGAATCATAACCTCTAATTCAAAAGGGTATGTGAGAGGTGGAGGGGGATGTGGAGGAATCAATTTATATGATCATAAATAAATGTGATTATGTCAGTGAAATTGAAACCATACAATGTATAAATAATAAATATATAGGAGTGTGTAAGTCAAATGTCACAAAAGATGTGCATGAGAATGATATTGCTATGAAAGATGCATTATTGTAAGATAAATGTCATGGATGTCCAAATCGGGATAACGATGCAAAAAAGGGCCAAGTAATAATAGAGCAAGGAATAATATAATAACCAACACAATACAATATGTATGGGAAGATAAAAGAATATATGGAATAATAAATCAAGTAATCACCAAGAAACTATGTGCAATAGATCATGTTCAAGATGTATATAGATTCATCATGTGAACTTATTGAAAATAGGAATTGTGAATAATCTAGACATTGATTAGTAACTAAAATCAGATGTGGTAACTATGGTGCTACATTCTTAGGGATACTCACACTTGTTTGATATATATTACATTTATTATTTTCCACAAAATGTGTAACCAATTTCACCATGTATTGGAATTGGCTAAGCAAATGTATCATCCTTTGTATCTTGTGCCTTATGAATGATTGAAGAAATGGTTTCTATTTTATTTTCTTGCTCTTTTTGTGGAGTACTATTTAGTTGTTCAATTCATTAATCCTTAACTACTTGATTTATCTTTGGTACCCATGCTTGTATATTGTCAATTCTTGTATAATGCGAGATAGTATAATGTCTTCTCCTAGTGATACATTCCATAGACATATGAGGAACCATTGAATTATTTAAAAATATGCCCTAAGATATCTCAACCTTATTAGAATGCGTAGTATAATAATATAGAGAGGGGGGCTTTATTGTCCTAATTTTAACTATGTTAAGTGTAACAACCCTTTTGTGATCAATAGGAAACCAAGAGGGGAGATTAGCACCATGTTAGTATGATAAAAATCACATAAAAACACACTAATAAACTAGGACCTCAAGACTAGACACTCAAGGAGTAAGAGAAAATGTAAGTAACTATCAAATGAAGACAACATAACCATTATTTACCTTCCTTGAGAGCAAGAGTTGTATGCTGGCTATAGAAGAATGGGATCGACCATGTGATCAAATAATATTTGGCAATGGAGCTCCTCACATCATCTCTCCTTGTCACCTTGTTAATGTTGGGCTTGGATTTGGATTTGGTTTGGTTCTCTCTCAATAAATGAGCATTATGACACTACAAACAAGGTCTTTGAAGGTATTTTTGTATCATAACATTACACTAAAAGATCTTGTTGAACAATGGGTGAAGCTTTGTATTTATATCCTCTCAAACTAACTCTAACCCAAGTGTAATTAGGTTAGAATTAATCATTGTTAGGTTTAGATTAACCCTATTTGAGTTAAGTTTAACCCTATCTAAGTTAAGGAGGGGACAAGAAATTAATAATTAGGATAGAGATCCCATTTATTAAACATGGCTCTCCATTTTTGAATTTAAGGTTTTTGGGGAGACATTTTCAATTCCTTGACTTTGAAGATGATGACATCATCATAACCTCATTTTTATTGGAATTTCCTTTAAAAAAAATAATTTTTACTAATTACACATGTAAATTACACTTACCTATTTACTTTGATTTGATAAATTAATTCATTTTTCTTAGCATTTTTATACTTTAGGAATTATTCAAGTGCCCCACTTAATGGGTCCAAAGGCCAAACTACCAATTTGCTAGGTTGCAAGTTGATTGGAAATGAATCTATGAGAGGTTACTATTATGTATAGGATAATAACCCAAATAAGGATGCCTACACATGATTCTGAGCACTAATGTACAATGTGTGGATGAAATTGGGACATTTAGTGATTCCTAAGCTTAATTTACAATGTTTGGTAAAAGTCTATTTGAATTCTAGTTAGAACACATTTATGGCCAAAATGGGGTGTCTAAAGTTTCCCTCTATTTGGTAAGATGTTTCAAGATACAACCATAGTAACATCTTATCAAATAATGAAAAAGTCATTAATGCCTTGGACAATGACCTATAAGGTGATAGATGACCCATGGATGCCCCCTTGAGGGGTCAGGTAGAAAATAAGTTTGATAAATGTTCCCTCAAAAATAAATAAATAATGCAGTTGATAGGTAATGGGGGTAGAAATACTAATTTGAATAAAGGCAATTATAATTAGTGGCATAATGAGATGCCCCAGTAGGGCATTAGAGTGATAATGGTTTTCCCAAAGGTAGTTCTAATCATTAACATAGTGAAAAATGTTTCATTAGGGATAATGAATGATAATGTTTTGACCAAAGTTAGTTATAATCATTAGTGCACTAAAAAATGCCTTAGTAGGGTAGATAATGATTTTCCCAAAGGTAGTTATAATTATTAACATAATAAAAATTCCCTAGTGGGGTCGATAGGTTGAAAAGAATGATTTTTCCAAAGATGGTTATAATCATTGGTATAGTGAAAAATACCCTAGTAGCGTGAATATGAACAGGAAAGGTCCACAAGAGTTACCCCAGTAAGTCAAACTAGTAAAGGGGGCTTATGTATTGAATCTCTACTCAAAGAGTAAGAATAATCTATCATAGAGAATAAATATGAATTTTGGATATCTGTGAGTATGAAAATACACATCTAAACTAATAGGGATTATAATTCATTTGTGATTTAATTACTCTACATTTGGGTAGGTCGATAATTTGCCAAGTGTGAACAAGGAGAAGTAATACACCACCATTACTTATAAGATCCACCAAACTTATTTTTTGTTGTAGCTTGGGATAGGATATATCATAGTTATAGTAAACTATAATAATAATGTGTATCCAAAGCATGGGAAACTTAGTTTAAATGCAAGTACAAATCACTCAGGAGTAAGACATGAACAATAAAATCCCTAATAAATATAATGAAATAAATTAAGTGTAGGAACACACACTAATTCAAAACTTAAGTATAAGATATAGGTAATCAAGACTCAAATGTAAATAAAGTATAAGAATCCTATGACAACTGAGAAACAAAAAGGAAAATAGGAAAAAACAAAACAAAAAACAAACAAACAAAACAAAACATTAATAAACAAAAATAAACAAACAACAGAAAAAATAATCCAAAGCAAAGAAAAGTGCAAAAAATAAACTATTCTAAATATAATAAACAAAAATACACAAACAATGGGTAATCATAATGTTAGTGCAAACATAAAACAAATTGTTTGTGCATGTGTAATAGATGTGTTACTCTTGGCGATAGGGTGACCCCTAATCTAGGTAGCAATAACACATGTATACTATGATAAGAACAAAATACTGATAATATTACCCCGAGGGTATAGAAAATAATGAGACACAAAAAGATGGAAAATATTGACCCTAGGCTACAATAGACAATGACATAAATGAATAAAATAAGGGGAAAGAAGAAAAGGAAGGGGTAGTCGAGATGACTCTAGATGCACTAGGCAAGTGTATGCTACCTACATAGTTCCATGGATGCAAGATCCAAAATGAACTTCAGATCAAATGTAGTCCCAGGAAATGGGATAGAAGAAAATAAATGATAAGAAACATGATTTATGTGTAGAGGAAAATATGAATGATCTTGTAAAATGGTGAGTACATGATAAAAGAGGGGATAAAATTCAATAAGCATGAAAATGTCAACATAAATAAATTATGCAAGTGTGATAGTATGGTTTAGTCTAAAACTACACTAAAATATAATAGACAAATGCTCACACACATGAACTAGGTTCATAATGCTCACTACGTCTAAGTTTGATAATGAAAATAAGCTTGTAAAATGGTGAGAGTGTAAAAAGTTGATGGATTGAAAAATAATTAAATAATATTTTTTGAAAAATGGTGCAATTGGGGATGGAGACACACTTAGAGGAAGAAATGATCCAAGAGAATGGTGAAGAAAATCAAGCACCAAAACTGGCTGAGTTGACTTCAAATGCACTAGGAAATTAGACATTGCCTACATAGTCCTATGGATAAAATATCTAATGTGGAATTCAAGATTAATGTAGTTCTCCAAAAAATGGGATGAAATATGATCAAAAAATGGAATAGGGAAATGGAAATGGTTATGACAAAGTGATGAAAAGACTTCAATTATACCTGACAACTAGGAGATGCATATCTTGAGTGACAAAGATACAATTTGAATGGGTGTCCATACATCCATGTTTCTAGGATTTTAGGCATCTCAACTCAATGGAGAATCATGAGACATAGAAAGGGTAAACTCATAAAATGGTGATAGCATGGATTAAACATGCTCAAAAAATGGTGAGAGCATTCAAACTTATATTTCTCACAAAATAACAAGAGTGTGGTAAAGGAGTGAATGAGCTGACCTCAATGTGAATTGAGCACTAAATACATAGTCTCAAATGAGACCTAAAGTTGTTGTAGTTCCTCCATACAATGGAAGAATATGATTAGGTAGTAGCAATTTCATGAATTAGGAAAATGGCACAATATAATAACAATAATGTCAAGGTGATGAAAAAATACATGGTAAAGGTGTTACTCTTAATTTGCCCATAGATGATTATAATTAGGAAATAATGACATGGGTCAATGATATAAATTTTCCCAAAGGAAGTTATAATTAGTAGCACTAGGAATGAAATAAAATGTGACAATAATGCATTTTCTAAACCACTATCATGTTATCCCAAGATACTACCTCAATATGAAATAATGAATCAACTATTAAAGCATTATTTGAATCCAACCTCTGAAGGTGCTTAAAGAACCAATGGATCAGAACCAAGGTCAAAAAGTGTGGGGAAGGGAAGATAAAACAACTTTAGTCAATAGGAAATATATAACAGGACAATATACAGTATGGTACAAGGAAGATGAAATTATGGTATGATGTAAACGATCCTCATAGATAATACCTCAGGTCTCTCAAGTGAAATATGCTTGAGATGCATAATGTTCATGGGATCATCAAGTTCATCTCCTTCTGGTGTATCTAGCCTATAAGTTCCAGAGCCATAATTAACAACAATGACATAAGGGCCTATCCAATTAGGCTTAAACTTGTCTTTCTTCTTTTTCTCGACCATAGTGTTCTTTTGGTTTTATTTTAGAACAAGATCACCAAGCTCAAACTCTACGTGCTTGACATGCCAGTTATACTGAGCACACATTCAATTATGATATGTTTGAAGGCTATTTACATCAACCATATGTTTTTCATTTGGTAATTTTAGCTCTTGTAGGTGAGTAACCAGGTAATCTTCATCATCTAGGATGTGCTTAGATGAGATACGCAAAGAGGGAAACTTGACCTCCATAGGAAGAATGGCCTCAGTTTCATAGATAAGGGAATATGGTATGGCTCTTATAGGAGTATGATAATTAGTAAGGTAATCCCAGAGGGTGTAGAAGATATGTAGGTGCCAATTGTGACCATCATCATTGACAGTCTTCTTAAGAATATTGGTAATGGTCTTATTAGATACCTCTACTTGGATATTACCTTGTGGGTAATATGTATTGGAAAAGTGTTAGGTAATGTTAAACTCAACATAGTGTGCTTTGATATCCCTTTTCTTAAATGATCTACCATTATCAGATATAATGTTGAATGGGATATGATAGCGACAGATGAGATGGTTAAAGATGAATTTGGATTTTTTTTATAGTCATGTGAGGGTATAGATTCAACCCACTTATTTAAATTCTTAGTGGTGATAAGGATATGTTTATGGCTATCTGAGGAGGTAGGGCTAATCTTCTTGATGAGATCGATTCACCATGTTGAAAATGGCCATGGTGTAGTCATTGGTTTGAGTGTTATAGCCAAAACATGACTCAAATTGGCATGCCTCTGACATTTTTTACATATTTTTACATAAGAAACTACATCTTCTTCCACGGTTGGCCAATATTAAATAGTACATATGATATTTATGGTAAGGATGACCCCACTTGTGTGGGCTCCATAAACTCCTTCATAAAATTCCCTCAATGCTAATGTGACTTCTACCAAATTTAAATAATAAATCAAAGTTATATCAAATTTTTTGTGATAAAGGGTTGGGCCAAGTAGGGTATATCGAGAGACTTGGTGTGTGAAAGATTTTTGTTGTTTTCAAGAAATTTCTTGTGGAAGTACATGGTCATGAAAGTAGTTATATAAGTATAAATACCAAATAGAACTAGGACTAATGATATCTCAAATCATTTAAATGGTTGAAGGTTCATGAGAAGGTGCTAAAAGATGTTCAATAAGAAATTGATAGGCTTTTTCCTTATCTATGTTATAGATCAAATAACCAATGGTAGCCATGGAATATATTGTCTTATTATTGGCCCTAGGTATGTGTTCAAATTGAATGTGTGAAATCTTCTATTTAAGAATGTCCACCATGGTATTTTATGGTACCAACTTACCATCTTTGGTCTGGAACTAGTATGTAACCTGATTGATGATTAGCCAAGAATCACCATGAACCAAGAGATGTTGAATGTTCTATTGTATTGCTTGATGAAGCCCTATGACAAGTGATTCATATTAAACCATGTTATTGATATAAGGAAAGTTGATACAAAATGATCTAGGAATGAGGTCTCCTTCTGCTGTAATAAATAACAAGCTTGCTTCTACTCCATGAGATGTGAATGACCCATCAAATTAAAAATTTTAGTACTACTCAGAATGTGTTTTTATGATGGTCATCATGGACTCATATAGAAATGCAAATGTGAGTGGTTCAGTATCTAAAAATGGAGCTTCAACAAGCTAATTTTCAACTACTTGTCCCTTTATTGATTTTTTGATTGACATTTTCAATCTAAAATTCACTCAAAAGCATGATCCACTTAGCTATGCAACCATGTAAATCTATTTTTTATATTAGATACTTGAGAAGATCTACTTTAGCTATGATTATGGTCTTGTTGTTAAGCATGTAATGACATAAATTTTGGGTTACAATGACCATAAGTAAATAATATTTTTGTATTAGCATATAGTTATGTTCATATGATACTAGTGTATGGCTTAGATAGTACATAGTGTGTTCTTTCCCATTTTCATCATGATGACTAAAAGTGCCCCCAGGGCTTTGTCAGTAGTAGATAGGTATAGTAGAAATGGCCTCCTTGACATTGGTGGTAATAGAATAGGTGGATTGGCTAGGTATTCCTTGAGGTGCCCAAAGGCTTTTTGACATTATTTATGCTAAATAATTGAAATTTTTTTCTTTAAAAAATGTGTAAAAGGATGGCATATATCATATAACTATAAAATGAAGTATCTGATAGACTAGACTTTTCCTTGCAAACTACAAAACTGCTTCAAGGTAGATGGTGGTGGCATTTCTTTAATTGTGCAAACTTTGGCTAGGTAGTCTTCAATGCCTCGGTGAGAGAAAATAAAGCCTAAATTTTTTCTTGAAGTGACACTAAAGATGCAATTCTTAGGATTAAGTTAAACCTTGTATTCATGAATCTTTTGAAATATCCTTCATAGCACAGCTAGATAATTGCCATGGGTCTTGGATTTACCTAATATGTCATCAACATAGTCTTTGAAAATATCATGCATCATGTCATGAAATATAATGGTCATGGACCTTTCATATGTGGTCCCAACATTCTTGAGGCTGAATGATATGAACTAACAGTAGAAATTTCTACAAAGAGTGGTGAACATTTTATTGTGTTAGTTTTTTGGCACAATCTTGATCTAGTTACATCCTAAAAAGATATCCATGAGGGAAAGCATTTCATACCTAACAGTGGAGACAACTATCATGTCAATATTTGGCATAATAAAGTCATACTTGGGGAAGGCCTTATTGATGTCTCTAAAATCAATGCATATTCTGATCCCTTCTAGCTTTTTATCGATAGGCACAATGTTTGAGATCCACTTTGAATAGTCAATTGGTTTGATGCATCTCATTTCCAAGATGTTTTATAACTCTTTATTTACTAATACAAAAATACAAGGATACATCTTACGTAGTTTATAATTAACAGGCTTGGCATCAAGATGCACAAAAAGATGGTGCACAACCAAAGTAGGGTCCAAACTTGGCATGTCTAAATAGGCCCATGAAAATATGTTAAAAAATTCCATCAAAAGGGTTGTAAAAACTTCACATTTCTCCTCAATGAGGGACATGCCTAACTTTATCCACTTTAGGTCCTCTAGATTCATAATGTTTATTTCCATAGTATCTTATACTAGGAGAGTCAAACCATCTTCTAAAATAGTTAGCAAGGATGTAAATTTGCCTACAATGGCAAAGTCCTCTGATGGGATTGATTCTTCAAGCTCTCCCAAACATGATGAATCTAAATCACCTAATAGTAATAATGGCCATGTAAGAAATTTTGTAGGACATTCTTGGATAATTTGATCAATGGCATGTTATTCCTTGGTACTAAGCTTAGAACCAAAATTAAGTTCACTATTGGTGGTCTCTTAAGCTTTATTTGAATAAGGATTGGTGTCTGAGATAGGTTTTCACCAAGAGACTAGCCTTTTTATTTGCTTTTAACCTTGTCTAAAAGTGCATCAAAGAGGTTTTCACTTTTGGACCTCAATGTTTTATTATTTTAATTTTGGATAAGGGTGTTCACTCTCTCTCTAAAATAGGCTGTAAGATCTAGTTTTATATAGAACCCTTATTTTTGGTCTCCTAATGAAACATTGTCTCTTAGGCCCATAAAATCATAAAAGGCCTCATAATTTTCAAGTTCATCTAAAGGTAATATGGATTCTTGTTTGTCCTAGTCTATTAGTTGAGGATGATAAAGGATAAGTGATAAATGTTGGATTATTGGCATAATGGTACAAATGGTATATGGGTTAAATAAGTTGGTACTAGAAAGGTCTTCATATATGCTATGATCAGACTCTACTTCAATGCCATCATTGTCATCACTATTCATTGGCATAAGAACTTGAATAAGATACGTGCGCTGACCCCTATGTAGTTTAAATCTAAGGCTATGAGTTCCTTTATACCTAGTGATATATATGGGCTCAAGAGTACCTTGTTAATTTGCTCCCAAGCCTCTTCTTTCATATGATTGGTTATCCATGATCCTGTTGGGGATGGGATACTTTTTACTTTGGTTTAGCACATGGAAATGTGTATTGTTGGTTAAAGGCCCAATGATCACTGGAAAACTTATGGTTCCTTGTGATTCTCATTCTTCATTATCATAGGCCTTGATAGTAATAGTCTCCAATTGAAGGTTGGCTATTGTATATCCTAGATGCTTGATCAACTTTAGAGACACAATATTTAGGCCTGATCCATTGTCTATGAGGACATATTTGCCTTTGTGCCACATGATGACAAATTCAATGTATAATGGGTTATTATGGAGAGGGCCAAGTGAAGACATATCACTTTAGTCAAAGGTCCAATGTTGGCCTTAGGATAGGTGTACAACCAAAGCTTGAAATTTGTCTGGTGTGATGTCATTTGGTATTTGGGATTGGCCTAGGAGTCTGTAAGGATATTCTTTTAGATGGTAGATCTATCTAACAAATCAAAAATAGACATTTATGTGGGTGTCTTTTGAAGTTATTTCATAATGTTATACATATTTTCCTTAACAATGGTAATTACATTACTCCTAGCTGATAAAGTGGGTTGGATTGGCTCATTGGTAGGGGGTTATGGGTATGGGATGGTGATTTTAGATCACCAAGTTATGATTTTTCAATATAGATTAGATACAAAATCATCATAACTAAAAAATAATGGAGATGGGCTAAAGAGGATAATTATCAATTGCTGGTGCACTTGGCTATAGTCATGAGGTAATGAAGAGTTATCAGCATAAATTCCTAAAATGGTAATCCTTGGTTGCTATTGTACTTGGTTGTGATCACAAGTTAAGGAAGGATTATTGACATTGGTAGGTTGATGGGCATTGTTAGATAATGGTCTTGGTTTAGGATTGATGGTAATGGTAGATACATGACCTCCCATAATATAATCTATAACTTTATTATTGTCATGTGTAACTATGTGGTAAGTCTATTGGTTTATGGGGTCAATTTGGCCTTGGTTCCTTCCATTTTATACTTGATGCTATTTTTACTGCTATTGATACTATTATTGTTGTTATTGTTATTATGACTATTTTTTTGGTCTTACTTATTATTGTTGTTGTTGATTGGCATTGTTATATTGTGGAAAAGGATTTTGGTAAATACCCAAGCTTTGATTAAAAGTAAATACTCTATTATCCAACTAAATCTCTCCATTTTCCAACATATTTTAGATAAGATTCCTCATTTTCATACAATGGTGTATAGAATGTCCATGAACATGATAGTATTCATAGAACTCATACTCTTTGTACCGATCTAGATAAAATATTCACTTAGGAAAATGTTTAGGAATAATCCAATTAATCATATTGATCATGGATAATTTTCAAAACACTAATTTAATAAGTTCACCAAGGTCACTAAAAGTTCTAGGAGTGGGTCTTATTCTTGGCAGATGGGTTTACAAAGTTGATGGTTGTAGTATTTGAGGAGCTAGTCTAGGTTGAGGCTTAGATTGTGCTTATTGGATGGGCTACATTTATAGAATAAGTTACATTGATGGCATAGGTAGAGCATATGGTGTTTGCACCATTTGAAAATGATGTGACTCCATTACTCCATTATCAATAACATTCTTGTTGCACTTATAAGGCTTAGGTTTTTCATAATTATTAGCCTAAGCAGATGCAAATTTTTGTGTTTGGATTGGGCTAGGGTTCTAACTTGGTCTTGGATTTTGGTTTTGGCTCTAATTGTGGTTCTAATTTAAAAAAGATAGCTTGATAATCCCTTTATTGATAAGGGCCTTTTCAATATATAGGTCTTTCTCAATGATTTATTTATATGTGTGAGCACACTAAAGCTCCAAGTGAAAGGATATTTCACTATGAAAATTTTTGGTAAACATAACTACCAATTGTTTATCTGGTAGGTTATGGGTGAAGCAACTATAAAATGCTCTCTATCTATATGTACCTCACAAATATCTCACCAAATTTTTACTTGGACTGACTCAAATCCAATATTGAAATTGTGTGCTCAAGATTGTAGGAGAAATATTGTACAAAATTATCTAATAGATCATCAAAGTTAGATTCCAAATTCTTTGGAAACTTAAGAAACCATTCTAAAGCCCATCCATCTAGACTGAGGAAAAAGAAGAAGGTAGATGTCACTATAGGCCACTAGCTAGCAAGTGATAAAAAACTCATTTAGATTCTCTTTAGGGTCTCTTTTACCTTTGTACTTGTCAAATTTTGGTGGCTCATAACCTAGAGTAAATGGTATCTGAATACACTCCATGCTAAATGGGTATGAACACACATCATCCGAATTGAACTTTTTCGTCTACTTTCTTATTTGAATGGTAATAATTGTATCTTTCATCTGTTATAACTCTTGTGCCAAGAAACTCGATGGCACACCTAGTTGTGGTTATGTCTAGGCAATTAAATGTAGATTACCTTGACTGGGGTTTAATGGAGGTGCAGAGTATTATGGAATGTTGGTTTGACGAACCAATCAACTAAGACTATGCATCCATGCATTGTGATGGGGTTATTGATATTACATGCATTATTGTTAAATATTCTAGTTTAGATTCATAATATGGCGTTGGGTATAAGGGAATTAGGATTGTGATGGAAATATGTGGCTTTATGGGATGTACTATGCCTACTGAGTCTGAGTGGGGACTTGTTACCGACTAGTCAAACTTGACTATATAAATGGTATTTATTATTGATTAAGGCCCTATCTTTGAGTATGTGGCACTTGATAGGTAAAAGGTAATGGTTGCCTAATAGGTACTTGTTAGACATTGGCACCTCTTTTTTGAACAAACACCTATTGTGAACTTGATGCTTGTTATGTGTTTGGCATTTGTCATTGACCAATAGGAACATGTTATTAATTAGACAACATTTATGATTATTGAGGTACATTAGTTTGTGATTGTTGAGGTACATTCATCCATACCTATTAAGGTGGAACATTTGTTGCCACCTATTGAGGTGGCATAGTGTTTTTCCTCTACTAAGGTGGTAATTTGGTTTGTGCCTATAGCCACAAAGTATTAGCCATCACCTATTGCAGTGGGATAATATTCATCATATGTTGAGTCAAAACATTGGCTAGTGCCTAATTAATTATCCCCTATTGTTGTGTGCTTGAAGAAGTATCTAGTTTAGGAGTGGGAGTAACCTAGTTATGGTTAAGAAGTAGGAATTATTGCCCCCTATTATTGTAAACCACTCATGGTATTGGAAAGAGGCACTTGTTATTGTGGATTATTTGGTAGTGCATTTAACCCACCTTGGCCTGAATTGGAAGACACTTACATGTTATCCATTGTATTTAGCATTTGGTCTGAGTAGAATTTACAATCACTTATTCAATGACTAGGACATTGAAAATGTCACCTATCCAATTAATTTGGGTAAATGGGTCCACACATAGATTATCATGACCTAATGACTCAACTAGCACTCTTGTTAAGGGAGTTTACTCTATAATTAGGGTATTTGATATGGCCACAATGTTGAAATTCTATGCTAGATTAACATAGTTATGATGTGCTTGTTGTATTGGAATGAATTGGTATTTCATAGGGTCCATTCATTTTGAAAACATATTTCAATCTTGGTGTGACATACACATGAGTGCCTATGGGTAACTAGTAGAAGCCTATCTAATGGTTTGGGTATAAGGTACATTTTTGGTCACTTTAACTAGAATAGGTGGGTTTTCATGGGGAAATTATTCCAAAAACATGGCCCCTACCTATACATATCTAACTAAAACCTCATATTTATTTTAAATTAAGTGATAATTGAATAAGTGTGTGTCATAGGTCAATGCCATGGTAATGTAGTAAGGCCATTATTAGACTTGTTCGATAAAAAATGACACACTAGCAAGGTATTGAGCTATTTTTTATTGTTCCTGACTTGGATATGGTTATTAACTAGGTAGTGTGATAATGGATCTTAGCCTTATTTTTGTATATTGAGTAGTGTAAGGATGATATGTATCCATCTCAGAGACTACATCATCACCATATGGGTCTTGAACAAAGTCATAATTCGTGACTATGATTTTTTAATTTGGATTGTACATGGTTCCACTATGTATATAGTGAGGCATATCTGAATTCATGACTAACATCTCATGAAGAAAAGGTTTAGAGTTTAGAAAACTCTTAAAATGTGGTCTAAAAGGATTGGTTGAGTGATTGGTATGTCTAGGAACTTGGTCTTAATTACAATCTCAATTTAAACTTGGCCTAAAAATGGAGCTCTTCTCCAAAATCATCAATGATAAGCTTGGTCTCAAATACTTCCAAGGTCTAATGTCTTGCACACAAATGGTCAAATTAAAGTTAAGTTTAAATCCTAGTTTTGGCAATAGTGTTTTTAACAAATCTAATTCAAGGTCTGAAAACTAAAAATGGTGCTAGGTCTTTGGAAATAAGGCATAAATCTAGACTTAAAAATAACTAAGTCTAAAAACTAAAAGGCAAATGCTATGAAATATAAAAATGTCAAGATAATGCTAGGTCTTTAGAAATAAGGCATAAATCTAGACTTAAAAATAACTAAGTCTAAAACCTAAAAGGCAAGTGCTAGGTCTTTGGAAATAAATCATAATATAGACTTAAAAATAACTAGGTTTGAAGTAAAAAATTGTAATTTAATCTAATCTTTAAGGCAAATAGTTCAAAACACTTGGATGCAATCTAGGCACATGGATTCAAAAACAAACTTGACCTTGGTATAAGACATTCACCCAAGACAAACACCTAAAACTAATTGGGAAATTCAATCTAAAGTAAACAACAATAAGAGAGATGAGTAAAGCATTCAAGCCCAAGTGATAATCAAGGCTTTAATGAAACTATCATGCTTAAGGTTGTAATTAAAAAGAGAGTTTAGACATTAGTTCTAGGCAATAAATAAAATTGAGGCACACAAAAAATAGACCATTTCTTAGCTCTAGGCAAAGGGGTCTCTAAAGCAAGCAAGGAATTAGTCCAAGTTACACAATTCAAAGGCAAAACGTAAACACCCAAGCCAAAATTTTGAATCTAAACTTTGCAAGACAAATTCTAAAGTTGGTTTAAAGGACTTGGACTCCTCAAATGGATAATGTACTATACCCAAATAGATGACATAATGATACCAATTGTAGACCAAAGGAATACATGGTTTCAAACTTGGTTTGAAACATGGCAATGATTTTAAAACAACACAAGCAAGGTAATGATGATATTTTGATCAAAAGGTATGACAATGGTTTTTGTTTCAAAACTCCAAGGAAAATACTTGGGACAAAATAGGTAGTGTAATGATGCCCCATTTAAACAAGTGACACACATAAACAAATGTTTTGAAAAAGTCTAAGGCAAAAGTATGGTATCAAATGGACAAAATAACACCTCTTAGGCTAAAGTGGTGTATAAACATGTGATTGGTTTTTAACACATTTTGGGACTTGTGACAAACAAACAAATTTTAGTCTTTAAAATAAACATAAAAATTAATGAATATAGAAAGTAACCCAAATGGCTTTTCCTATCCTTATAACTAACATAGACATACATAACTTCAACCAAATTTTTAACTCATATACCAATTTTTGTGAGGAATCAAGTGTTAATCTAAAAAATAAAGTATAAGTGTAGGTAGAGTTTTTTATTCCCCCTTTATCTCTCAAGCATTGATACGCGGCCCAAACTTAGAGTGAAAAAAACTTGTAATTTGGCATGAAATTTTGTTTCAAGTGGGGTTTTATCAAAAATCTATAAGTTTCATGCGTAATAGATGGTCCCAAGTGTAGTTAACACAAGGGCACAATTAAGTCAATTGAATCCAACCACCTAACATACTATGTAAGGGTCCATTCATTTGCATAATGACTCCAACAGTGTATTAATTAGTGGAGTCCAATATCTGGCTGCCACATGGCTCAAGGACCCTTTGGGATGGTCAAGATAACCGTTTACCACTATCTCATCCAATGGTTTTCCCAATTTATACACCCCACTATGGATCAGGATTGGTACGATGCTAGGAGATGAAATCCCAGGTCAATGTACCCCTAAAGAACTCGTGAGGAGGCTATGAACTCCCACCCACAAGCCAAGGGCATAAAAATAAATAAATGAAAAAGGAAAAAAACAATTGAGGTTGATTTTGAATCACCCAAGTCATTCGAAGCTTGGGGAGAGCATACATGACATTATTTCCATCATAATATTGACAAGTAATGGCAAAAAACCAAGCACTTTTGGTCACTTGAGTTCCCTTAAGGGGATGGGGGGAGAGCATACATGCTAAAGTTTGTGTTTTGTCAAAATCAAAATAATCTATTTTAAACAATTTGAAACTTGTCTAAGGAATAAACAAAAATTAAACAAAAAATTGTAAGAGCTCTAACTAAAGATGTTGATTCTTTTTACTAACACCAAATTGAAATATGCTTGATTTTTTTTGCCCTTTGACCATGTTTTCACTTGTAAAATCTTTTAAAATTCTAAAAATTAAATTATTTATATAATTTTTTAAAATACTTTAAACCAAATGTGAATGAATTTTAAACCTTCATAAAATTTAACCTTTGCAAAAAGGAAAAATTATTTAAAAAGCACTTAAACTTCTTCTTCCTTGGTTTAATTCTTGTTGGCCAAATTTGGCCCACATAAGGATATTTTACATAGAAGTGGTTTGACCAAATGAATAGATGTTCTAGATGGAATGAGTGGTCTGAGGGTGGAAAGAGAACTTAAAAAAAGCTTAGAGTGTAACTTGTTAATTTTGAGAAGCAAGTCTCAAGAAAATAATGGATCCAAGAAGGTCTCATGGTGTACATAGCATTAAGGAGCATGGGAAAGTTTGTTAAGGCCTCAAAAATTAATTCAAGCCTTGTAAATTCAAGCAACAATTTAGGGACAAATACATAGAGATCATATTGTAATTTGGATGTCATATAGAAATGGATGAGTCAGTTAAGTTGTGCATTTTATAAGTTTGTTCAGAAAGCATCTCATGGTAGAAGGATCACATAAAATAAATATTCTAGATGTCATGAAAATCTCATAAAAATTTGGTTCCTTCATGAATTTTCTATCTCAAGATGCAATCCTTTAAATTTGAAAAAGCAATGTGACGATCGCATAGATGTAATGACAAGCACACAAACGTCAAAATAAAGCTTGATAATTAAATTAATGGGGTTTAAATTATGATGGCCTCATGAACATCAATGACAGGCTCATGGAAATCAATGATAGGCTTGTAGACATCAATGATGGGCTCATGGACATTAAATTTAAGACACAATAAATAACCATTGGGGTTCAAATTGTGATGGTTGTGTGAACATCAAAGATGGGTATATGAGCATCATATTTAGGCCTCGTAAATTATCCATTTGATTTAAAATGGATACAGATCTAAGGGTACACATTCAGTCATATTGTGGGGATATAACACTAAAAAAATTTCAAAAATTCTATTGGAGAGTTATTAGTGATGTCATGGAGGTGTCTTGGTGAGTGGATGAGGTGTCCTGGCTCTGTGGCAAAAAAAATTGAGTGAGAAGATTAATGAAATTATATCTCACACATGAGAAGGATTCAAGAGTTTTTTGAACATGGTTGGATTCTCTTATGTGATTATATCATATGGTCCAAATTTGAGAACATGCAAGTGAGTGAGGTAAAAGTTATTGAGGTTCAAAGTTAGCTTCTTAGACATATTGCAATAGTTCCCATACTTAGTCAATTCTACACAAGGTAAAGTTCAAACATCATTGATGGATAATTTTGATCCAAGTATGATAGGAAGTAATGAGATGGTTCCAAATGTTCAAATATTTAACATTTTGTCAGAGTTAAAGATCGAGCTTCTTCTAAGGATCAATGGTGAGCAAGTGATCGTACAAATAGAGATCAATGGTGCACATTAAACTCAAGAGGTCAAAGTGATATATATTTAGCATTTTTAAAAACCAAGATTAATATAATAAGATCAATGGTGTTTGTTTAATATGATCAGTGAGGACTCAATATGAGAGCATAATGTTTGAGGTTTAACTATGATCATTTAAATTCAAATATTTGAATTTATACAAAAGGAAAAACTAGTCTATGGTTTTTGGACCATATCTTTTGATCCAGGATGAATTTTCTCATGGTGTAAAAATAAAAGTGGTAGAGAAATCCAAAGTACATATATAAATATAAATTTTAAGGTATTAATGTATGTACAAACAAATATATTGATCTCCAAATTTGACTGCATTCTACAATTAACCCGAGAAGGGTGATTGAGCTCATTTTGATATTGTTTCGATATCTCTTATTGAATTAGATATTTAGGAGTGTTTTAGACTCCATAAGGATGATTTATGTGAATTATGAAGCATTAAAAAATAATATATAGTATGAAAAAGGCCTAGAAAGGGACTGTGTGTTTGTTCATGATAACTATGTGCATATAATGTTATTTGAGTGAATTATGTTTAAGTAAAAGGGTACTTTGATGGTTGTTGGGACTTATAGAGGACATATAGATCATGTGACATTGTTAAATGAATTTGAAAGTGTTCCTATGTTCTTATTTTTCTCTAATAAGTATTGAAAAGGTGAATGGGTCTCCATAAGACCTAAAAGTGACTTGGGCCTATTTGAAAGTGGATTGTGCTTAAGTGTGACCTATGTAAGATGCATTAAGGGTGAAGGTATGTATTATGGCCAACCAAGATGTTGATAATTCATGATATATATATATATATATATATATATATATATATATATATATATATATATATATATATATATATATATAGTGAAATTAAAGATGATGATTTATATACTTGAGAGACTTGTGAGTGAGACTGTGTGAGACTTATGCAAAGTGTGCATGTGAGAGTTATGGAGCGAAGGAGAGTTAGTGTCCCTAGTTGATGAGTTAATGAGTATAACATATTTGGGAATATGTGTATGACATATAGGTCATATTTATGATGTATAAATAGTTATCTTATAGTTTTAGGATATGCAAAGAGGTCTGAGTGTGCATATGAGGACAGTTTGAGTAAATAAGAAGAGAGATTGTGGCATACCTATGTAAGAGGTTTATATGAGATAGAGAGAGAGAGTTTATGTATGAGTTAGGTAAATAAAGATCCATCATTATGTGTTGAATATATTAGTTCAAAGGTGGATGTGTTCACTTCAAATGAGGGTCTAAAGGACTTCATCTTCCTTAGGGATAGTTTCTCCTTGTGAAACAGGTGTTTTACTAAAGGCCTTTGGTCAGGAGGATATGATCAAGGCTTATTGGTATAATAGAGTTGATCAGTATTTTGTTTGTATTTTTTTTATAAAATAATTAGGCCATTGTGTTTTAGGCTTGAGAGTGGCTTTTATTCCCTATGAGGGTTTCCCATAGGAACTATGTGTTATGTGTTTGATCTTATGTATACATTGAATGAATGAACTCTCTTGTTAATGTTACTTGATCAAGTTGATATATGTTGATTGTCTAATATTTTGAAAGGATTAGAATTGAGATTGAAATATCTAGGCTCATTGATTCACTCCCCTCTCAGTTATTATACCTCTAAAAATTGGTATCAGAGTAAGTCCTTTGGTAAAAACTTGATAGATTAAAGGTGATTGAAGTAAAATATGGGTAGTCATCAAGGAGTTTTCTCTACTAAGCAAGCATAAATGTTTAATGGATCCAATTATTAATTTTGGAGTTCAAGGATGAGGACATAAATTATTTCCCTAGGGTTTGATGTATGATAATCTATTGTGGATGGTTATGTTGCTCCCACTATTCCTCCATATAGTATTGTAGACAAGAAGTTATTTGAGAACAATTCCAAGGAAATGAATGATATCACTTGTGCTCTTTCAGATATTGAATACACTAAGGTAATCCATTATAAATCTAATAAAGATATATGGAAAAAAATGTAGATCATTTATGAAGGATATTCAAAGGTCAAGCTTGCTAATTTGGAGACTCACATAAGGTAATTTGAAAGTCTCAAGATGAATGAAGAAGATTATGTGGCATCCTTTATAAAGAGATTTGATGAGATTATGAACATCATTAGAGGTCTTGGAGAGAACCTTGAAGAGGCTATTGTAGTTAAAAAAGTATTAAGGTTTTTATCCCTCAAGTTTGATCCAAAGGTATCTGCTACAAAATAAAGCCATGATCTTACTCATTTGAAGATGGATCAATTGAATGGCACCCTTACTACCTATGAGATGAGAAAGAATGATGAATTACCATCAAATAAGGAAGAAAAATTCAATAATGAAATGAAGACAAAGAAGAAGGTCCAAGGTAAGAAACCCAAGGATGATGACATTTTTGATATAGATGAGGATGAACTAATTGCTTTGATTTCAAGAAAATTGAAAATAGGTTCAGGAAAGTATAAGGGTAACCTACAACTCAAATGCTTCAATTGTGGAGAGGTAGGAAATTTTGCTAATAAGTGCCCTCATAAGTATAAGAAGGATGATGATGAAAAGCATGATCAAGGTCATGATGATGGCAATAGATCATTCAGGTCAAATAAAAGCAAAAATGGATTCCAAAGGTTTGATAACAAGAAGAAGTACTTCATGGATAAGAAGAGTCTTTATACCAAAGAAGATTGCAGCTCATTAGATGAGAGTGAAGTTAGTAACTTAGAGTATGATCATGAAGATGATGGTCTTGTTGAGGATGAATCCCTAGTCATGGTTGAGGAATGTAGTTTCTCACATCAAAAGGATTCTACTTGGCATGTTTCAGATGATTATGAAGATGAGGTAGACTATGAGACTACATTGATAAATGCTCATGAAGAACTAAATATTGAGAAGAAGATCAATAAGAAGATGAAATATAAACTTAAGGGCTTTGAGGAGCAATTTAGTGTGTTTGAGGAAAGAATGGATGAAGATGCTAAAGAGCATGAAGATACGCTCAATCATCTCAGTTATTAATTGGAAATCCTATCTACAAGCTTAAAAGCTAAAGAAGATGAATGTGTAAGGTATGTAATTTATAATGAGTTATTGAGATCTGAGTTAGAGAAATATACAAGCAAGGTGAAATCATTTGTCAAGTTTGATAAAAGTTCTAATGATCTGGATGATCTCCTAAAGAGTCAAAAGTTAGCTAGTGATAGATTTGGATTGAGTTTTAATGAAGAGCCTAAAGTTATATCTCAAGTTGACATGAGTGTCAATAAGATCAAGGTGGATTAGAGTTTGAAGACAAATCATTAGATAAGGATTGAAGGTGTTGGAAGCATGAATACAAAATAGATTAGACAACCAAATGCCATGAGGTATTCAAATATTAATGGTTACTACTATACTTGTAATGAGTTTGGACATAGAGATAGAGAATGTAGAAGACCTATTGAAAATGATTTTTCATGGGACTATAATGGGGGTCATCAGTCAAAAGGTGTGAGAAAGGTTAAGTGCTTCAACTATCTTAATGAAGGACACTTTGCTAAGCATTATCCAAATAAGGAAAGGCAAGGTAAGTCTTCTTCAAATAGAGTAGTTTATTTCAATTGTCATGATATTGGACACATTGATAGTTTTTGTCTAAACAAGGTAAGATTAGATTATTTTCCATTAATGAGTATGGTTTGCTACAAGTGTAAATAGAGCAGTCACATTTTTAGATTCTGCAAGCAAAGGCCATTAAGTCAGAGTAGATTTAATCAAGCTCTGAGAGTGGAAGGAAGATGACAAGTTAAATCATGGAAACCAAAGGTGGTAAGTATGAGTCATGATGTATCTTTTGGTCCTAGTAATCTATTTTCTATGGTGGATACTCTTACATAAGGAGAAAAGTGCTAAGATCTCTCATTGTCTGCTCATGTTGAGAATGAAGAGACCAAGCTCAAGGAGAAGACAAAGGTGCTGGTTGAGGCTAGTTTTAAAGTGAGTATGGATCCAAGTGAACATCTTGATTTTTTGAGCAAGCTTCATACAAATAATATCAATTATCAGTACTTAGTGATGAGGTATCAAGCTGTAAGGAAGATTCTATATATGAAAATGTATGTCATGAATCTATGTTGTCTCCATGTATTGTTAATCCAATCATAAAAAGAGGGAGAATATTGTAGTGAATGAGCATGTTAATTATCGTAAGCCTAAGAATAAGAATAAAAACTATAAGCATTAGATGACTAAGGAGGATTAGGAATATGAGTAGTTTTTGGCAACTCCTGGTTTCACATTGTTCTAGGACATTATAAAATAGGGTGTCTATGCCTATGCTTCTTAGGAGAGATATTTCTTATGGAGAAATTTTTTTGTGTACTCAAGATATTAATGCTAATATATATAGAGAACTATGTTGATCTTAGAAGGTCATTAGTCAAGGGGTAACAACAAGTTCATGTGTTTGCTCTAGAGGTTTGTGAAGGAGCTATAGTATAGGGTCATAATGGGTGGTTCCAAGTGGCTTAATGAGTTTGATATAATGTCAAGAAGGGTTTGGTGATTAGAAAGGTTTGTGCACTTCTTTGAGATGTGATCTAGGTGTTTTTGTGGTCTAAAGGTATGCTAAAGTCAAATTGGAGATTTTTGTTTGCTCTCGGGTTTCCTAGTTTGTGCTTAAGGGCAAGTAGGCCTAAAAATGGGTTATAGGATGTATGGGTTCCCAAAGGTTTTAAAGCTCAAATCTTTGTCTAGAAGTGTGTGATAGGTGTTTCCAGGTGTACGAGAAGTTATAGAGATCGATGTTGACTAGAAAAAAGTTTGTTGACTCTGTCTATTTTAAGATTATAGGGTTTTAGGCTCTGTTAGAAAAGTGGTTTGCCTTATGATTTCAGGTCTAAGGCTTCTTAGTATATTTAATGGGCCAAATGGGTTGTCAAATAAAGATTCAAAAAGACTTGAATATTTTTGGTTTTCAATTTATTCATGTTTTTTCAAGATAGAGGCCTAATTGGCAAGTTATTTTATGAATTATATTAAAGATGATGAGCTAGTTGTTGTAAATTGGTGTGCTTGAGGGGGCATATGAGAGTGCTCCAGATATGAAGTATTAGGTCTTGATGGTGTGTCTTCTAAAATTTGTGGGCTTTTCAAGTTCTAAGTAGGGCTACAAAGAGTCTAAACAGGCCTAGTCTTGAAGATGTGCTTTTTATTCAATTTCTCTAAAAGAGCAAGTCATGAGTATTTAAAGGTGAGTTCTCAGGTTGCTTTATAGCATGTTTCCTATTTGGTATGTGACATGAATTACTATTGGTGGTCCTTGTGATATCTTGATATAGAAGGCTAGTAAGCCTATATGGTGGTTCTTCATGGTATATGGAGATTTGAAGATGCTCAAGTGATGTAATTGATTAGAGATCTTAGGGGGAGTCCCTCTTAGATGTTTCTTTAAGAGTTCCATTAGATTATAATACATGGTTGAGATGTACAAGGTGGTATGCATAGAGTTAGGGGGAGCTAACTCAGGTAGCTTGAATGACTTGAGGAGTTTTTCATGATGTAAGGGGAAGCATATGTGAGATGATTCAATCATATTTAAGATGTGGTGATATCTGCTATAGATGTGATTTCAATAAAGTTGGTATGATGACTTGATCAAACCTAGTCATATTTGTGTGTTCTTTCTTCATTGATGTAGTGCTTGATTGAAGTTAGTATTGGCATGGAGAAAGAGGAAGGTGTCAATGCATGAAGAGGTAAGATCAAGGTAAGGGGGACTTTATATCATATTTATAAGTGGTCATCTCCTGTTGATGGTCCTTTTAGGTTCTGATGATCAATTGGTGCCTGCTTTGTCATTGTGTCAAAGGGGGAGAAAGTTCCTATTGTGAGAGTGATTGAAGAGAGAAAAGGTGAGCTAAATGATGTTTGTTGACATCAATGACAAAGGGGGATATTTTTGGATATTTTTTAGTGATGTCATGGTGATGTCATGGAGGTATCCTAGTGAGTGGATGAAGTGCTTTGATAGTCTAAGTAACAATGACAAAGTGTGTAATGTGTTTGAAGTTGGCTTGGTTGATCTTTAATTTTGGCATGATTAGAGATGTTTAAGGATGAGTATGGTGATTTAAGAATGTGAAAGAGGTCCTATAATAGGTTTTACATGTTTTTAATGCTTGTGTGCATGTATGGATTTCATCTAGTTGATCATTGTTTTCATCTAGATATTTTGGATCTAGTGGCATAAAATCTAAGTAGGAAGTTTACTGACATCACCATTACCACACATGGATGAGTCAATGGGATTTGGTCATATGGATGTGATAAAATTATCCATTATTTCTTATGAACTAAATCTTATTTCATGTTCCTAAGTGAGACAAAAGATATGCAAGTGCAAAGTTGGGCTCCCAGGTAGTTTGACATTGTTCTCCCATACTTAGCCAAATTTGCATGAGGCAAGAAAGAGTCGAGTAAGTAGTTTGGTGATGGAATATCTCATATGTGTGGATGTTTAAAAATAATATGATCATATGGGGGTTTTTTTTTTTTTTTAAATCTTATTTGATTTGTGCTAAATTTTAGATCATGCACAAAAGTGTGTGAAAAGATATGCATGTGCAAAGTTGGCCTTCCAAGTAATTCTTGACATTGTTAGCTCTGTGGCTAAAAAATATGAGTGATTAGATTAATGGAGTTATATATCACACATAAAAAGGATTAAGGAGTAGTTTGAAACATGGTGGGATTATCTTATGTGAGGAGATCATATGATACAAATTTGATAACATGCAAGTGAGAGAGGTAAAAGTTATTAAGGTTCAAAGTTGGCTTCTCAAATAGATTGCAATGGTTCCCATAGTCAATTTTGCACAAGGTAAAGTTCAAACATCATCGATAGAGTGTGTTTATACAATATTATAGGAAGTAGTGAGTTGGTGCCAAGTGTTTAAATGTTTAACACTATGCATATTTAAAAATTGAGCTTCTTGTAAGGATCAACAATGAGTAGGTGATTATACAGATATAGATCAATGATGTGCATTAAAGTCAAAAGGTCAAAGTGATAGCTACTTATCATTGTTAAATATTAAGATATAGATGGTGTGTGTTTTATATAAGAATAGAGGACTTGATATGAGATCATAATGTTCAAGGTTTCACTGTGACCATTTGAATTCAAATATTTGAATTTAATAAAGGGAAAAACTAGTCCGTGGTTTTTGGACCATATATTTTGATCTAGGATGAATTTACTCATGGTGTAAAAATAAAAGTGGTAGAGGAATCCAATGAAAATTTAAAAATATAAATTTTAAAGTTTGAATGTATGTATAAATAAATATATTGAGATCCAAAGTTTACTGTGTGTTTGAGTGTGATCTACAAGTAACCCAAGAAGGGTAATTGAGCTCATTCTGATGTTATTTTGATATAACTTGATGAATTAACTATTTGTAAGTGTTGTATAATACATAAGGATGATATATGTGCATTATGAAGGATTTAATAATCTCATGAAATATGAACACATTCTTAGAAAGTGACTCTATGTTCATTCATGGTGACTGTGTGCATAGAATGTCATTGGAGTAAATTATGCTTAAGCAAAAGGGTATTGTAATGGTTGTTGGGACTTAAGGAGGAAATATAGATCATGTGACATGGGTACATGAATTGTAATGTTTTCTTATGTTATTAATTTTATTGAATAAGTATAGAAAAGGTTAATGGGCCTCCATAGGACCTAAAAGTGACTTAAGCCTATTTGAAAGTGGATTGTGCTTAAGTGCGACCTATGTAAGATGCCTTAAGGGTGAAGACATGTATTGTGTCCAACCAAGATGTTTATAATTAATGATATATCTATTTATATTTAAATATAATATTATGATTTCTATACTTGAGAGACTTATGAGTGAGATTGTGTGAGACTTATGCAAGGTGTGCATGTGAGAGTTATAGAGCTAAGGAGAGGTAGAGTGCCCAGTTGATGAGTTAATGAGTAGAATAGATTAGGGATTATGTGTATGACATGTAGGTAATATTTATGATGTCTAAATAGTGATATTGTAGTTTGAGGGTATGTGAAGAGGTTTGAGTGTGCATATGAGGATAGTTTGAGTAAAGAAGAAGAGAGATTGTGGCATGCCTATGTGTGAGGCTTGTATGAGATAGAGAGACTTTAATTAGGGGTTAGATAAACAAAGATCCATCATCAAGTGTTGAAGACATAAGTTTTAAGGTGGAGGTGTTCACTTTAAATGACTTGATCTTCCTTAGGGGTAGTTATTCCTTGTGAAATAGGTGTTTCACTAAAGGCCTTTGGTCAGGATGATATGATCAAGGCTTGCTGGTCTAAAAGAGTTGACTAGTCTCTTATTTGTAATTTATTATAGGATTAGTCCATTGTGATTTAGGATTGAGAATAGGTTTTATTCTTATTGAGGTCTTCCCATAGGAACTATGTGTTATGTGTTTGATCTTGTGTATGCATTGAATGAATGAGCTCTCTTGTTAATGTTACTTGATCAAGTTGATATATGCTAATTGTATAATAGTTTGAAAGGATTAGAATTGAGATTGAAATATTTGGGCTCACTAATTCACCCCCCATCTTAGTGATTTTATCTCTAACAAAGTTAATAGGCCAACTCAATATCAAAAACCAATGAGCGAAGTCAACCTAGGATCGTTTCTATTGGGAATCAAAAAACAATTTTTGATGGGGCAACATAAATACACATGACCAGATTTTAAACACAAACCATCATGAACCAAAATGGAAATTTTAGGATTAGGTATTACCATTAAATATATGTAGAGGTAAAATAGGTCCCTTAAAGGCCTAGTGTAGACCAATGGTTGGTGACTGAGTGTCAAAAAAAGGACCAGGTATTGAGCAAGATTTGCATCTATATATTGAAATGATGAGAAAACCAATGAATAGGACTAGTTTTAAAATTATAGTTAGACCCAAGTTCAAGTTCCAATGTAAAGGTAGAATAGGTACTTGCAATCACCTAAGTTAGATCAATCATGGCTCTATCAATTTCAAGATATGAGGATTTTGTCCTCGTAAGCAGATCAAGTAGAAAGTGGTGTAGAGTCCCAAAAAGGAGACATGGTGGTTAGATAAAGATAATAGAGAATTCAATTATTTTATATAGATTTTAAATTTTATTCCTTATTGATAAGATCATGACTCATCATCCTCAAATTAGTGCTAATCCATCAAGAGTATTTGGACCTCATTTAATGTTTTCTACTTACACAGCTCCCTCCCTTTCCTTCCTTTTTTTATAAATATAGGATCTTAAGCCTTGAATGCATGTGAATAACTCACTTAGGCATTACTATACTTTTCCAAGATTTATCTTTATAACCTATTGAAATGAATAAAGGTCTATTTTTAGATTTCATCATATTAGTCTAGTGTGTTTATGTTAAATTGATTTGCATATGTGGTAGAAGTTTCTCCTTTGTAAAGTCCTGATCTCACCTAGCTAATAGTTTATCTTGTTGTGAAGGTCATGTTTAGTATTTAATGTCACTTTATTAAATATATAAATTGGATACATTGACTAGTTAAGTGCCTTTAATCAAGACTTTCCATCACTTTCCTTAGGTTTAATCACTTGGTGAACCTCTGCATGAAATATTGATGCATAACAGACATTTGGAGTTATATATATAGTCTTTTTATTGTCTCATTAGTGTTTTTATAATTTCAAAAAAAGTAGATGAATGATCAAATTATTAGTGCATCACCTCTTTTACATGTTTTCATGAATTATTACCCATTTATCTCTCCCTTTTTCCAATCAAAGTTTATTTTAGGTGATAGATCCAAAAAGAAGCCAAACATCTATAGAGGTTTGACCCAATATTAGGTGACCCACAACCTAAGGTCATTCCTATGTTGGACTAAATTTGAGTAGGAGGATCTGAACAATCCCCTTACTCAGGTAGGGTGAAATCTAGGACACCAATAATTTTGGCATGCCTGGTGGGACACATTAGAGTTGGTCTTGGTGAAATCTTATTTGAAATAGTGTTACTCATGATTAATTTGGTGATCTCAAACTCAAATAATTGTTTTTGAAATCCTAAGCAATTTCTAAGAAAGTCTATTTTTATTGCACTCTTCTGATGTTATTTTCATGGTTGTGTATGAGGAAAATTTCTATGAAATATCTCCTTATCAGCCTTATCATGCATCATATAGCCTTTTCATGATCCATATGAGCCTTTTTATGATCCTAATAAGCCTTAACAGGAGTTTTATCAAAGCTATGATGAGCCTTATAAAGTTTCCCATGATCCTTATTATCAAGAGCATGACTTTTACCTTCCTTATAAACCATATCAATATCATGACCAGATTTCACCTTTCCCATATGGATATGATGTTGCACATGATAAGAATTATCTCCAAGAAAGGATGGAGGATATAGAGCTCAAAATTTTAGCATATGGAAGAAAAGTATGTCCAAATTCCCAGTATGAGGAAGTGAATGGTCTAATTCTAAATGTGTCTAATGATCTAGAGGAGAGGCTTGAGTTTTATACCTTTGTATTATAGAAGACAAAGGCTTTAGAGAGGAAAAAAAATTAGTTGGATTAGTTTTCTCAAGAACCCTCTTGTATTCCTTACCAATATTTTTATGCCCCTTATTCTCATGAGGTTCTTAACCATGCCCAATGTGAGCCAATGGAGCTTCCTAGTTAGAGTCAAGAGCTTATTAAAAAATCTATCCATATGCATATGTAGGAAACTAAAATTTATTATAGTCCCACTTCTTCACCACTCATCCCTCAAGTTAAATTAATCCATGATAACAAGGAGATTTCAAAATTTGATGAGATAATGGCCCAGTGGAAGGAGCAAAATGTAGAGGTATTCAAAATTTTCTCTTTCACTCTTCTTCAATTTTCCTTAAATGATTCCATTGACCTCAATATACAAAAATATAATCATAATCAACCTTTCAGGTCTCATAATACTTGTCAAACAAATTAATTTCATCACCCTCCCACCATCTCCATTTTTCAAGAGGAGCTTGTTCTATGGGAGATAGAGAAAATGGTTACAATTGCAAGCCAAGTTCTTGGAGAATGTGAAGAAGATGATTCCAAGTATGTATGACAAAGAGATCCTAATTGATACTTCACTTGAGGTACAATTCAAAAATGAGGTTTTATTTTATCTTGAAGAAGTTGTCTCAAGTATATAGAAAAAGTTTGGTCTTGTTGTGGAAGAACTCCATGAAGAATTGTTACTAGTTGAATTCATGACTGAATTTGAGATGTCTCCACTTGAGAAAGATGAAGATACCTTTCAAGTTGATCTTATCTAAGTTGATCAAATTGAATAACACAAAGATTATTTTCAAATATACTTTGAATCTTGATAAGATATTGAAGAAATTTGTAAGGATATGTTTCCCATTGGAGAGCATGTTATTAATAAGTTTGATTGAAAGTCACCTATTCAAGAAAATGATGTAAATTAGGTTGAATATTCAAAGCTTCTTGAATATATTGATGAACTTGTAGTAGATGATAATAAAAATGAGGTCACTCAAGGATAATTCATAGATGATATATCATTGGACAAGGTTATAGTTGATAGATGATATATCATTAGACAAGGTTTTAGTTGACAAGCAGTATGAAAAAGATCCTAAAGTGCAAGATGAGTTCATTTTTTTTGGTGACTAGTTTACTATTGATGACTCATTTGAGGAGATGATAAGAGAGTTGGTAGGCAATAAGAGTCACTCATCAAAGGTTATGTTCAATAAACACCCTAGTTTGCAACTTGTATAATCTCTTAGAATGAGTGAGTTCAAAAATTTCCCATTTGATCTAGGTAGATCATGTTTTGTCTTGGTTAGTGAGATTAGTTTACTTCTATTTTATCCCAAATAAGTGCTTTGTTTTCATATCTACTTTATTTAGTTAGATTCCCTATTTTCTATGTTTCCTTCCCTATTTTGGTGGAATATGTTATCTTTTTTAGTCAAAGAGGTTTGTTGTAGTCATTTGTTATGAGTTCAAAGGTCATGGAAATAGTTTAGTGTTTGAGCATAATAGGCATTCTACCTAGATGAGTCACCAAAAATGTTGACTAAACTTGGCCCACATAAGTATATTTTGCCTAGAAATGGTTTGAGCAGATGGACAAATGTTCTATATGGAATGAGTAGTCCAAAGGTGGAAAGAGAAGGACATTAACAAAGCTTAGAGTGTGACTTATTAATTTTGAGAAGCAGGTCTCAAGAAAATGAAGGATCAAAGTAGGTCTCATGGTGTTCATAGAATTAAGGAGCATGGGAACATTTTCTAAGGCCTCAAAAATTCATTTGAGCCTTGGAAATTCAAGCAATAGTTCCAGAACAAATCCATAGAGATCAGATCGTCATCAAGATGTCATGTAGAAATAAATGAGTCAGTTGAGTTGTGCATTTTATAAGTTTTCTTAGAAAGCATCTCATGGTCAAAGGATCACATAGAGTAAATATTATAGACACCATAAACATCCCTTGTAAATTTGGTGCCTTCATGCCTTTTTTTATCTCAAGATGCAAGCCTTTAAATTTGAATAAGCAATGTGACGATCATGTGGATGTAATGATAGGCATACAAACATCAAAATAAAGCTTGATAATTAAATCATTAGGGTTTAAATAATGATGGGATCATGAACATCAATTATAAGCTCATAAACATCAATGATGAGCTCATAGATGTTGAATTTAAGACATGATAAATAACCATTGGGTTTAAAATTATGATGGTCATATGAACATCAAAGATGACTACATGAGCATCAAATTTGGGCCTCATAAATTATCCATTTGAGTTTAAATGGAGCTAGATCTAAGGGCAAATATTTAGTCATACCATGGGGATCTAACAATGCAAGAAAGGTCAAAAAGTCAATAAACCAAGTCAATATTGACAACCAATGAGTGAAGTCAACCTAGGAGCTTTTCTATTGGAAATTGAAAAAGCAATTTTTGACAAGGCAAAGTAAATACATGGGACCAAATTTTGAGCATGACCTAGGATAAAATAGAATAGATATTTTAGGATCATGTATCACCATTGAATATATATAGAGGTAAAATAGGTCCCTTAAAGGCCTAGTGCAGACCAAAGGTTGGTGACTGAGTGTCAAAAAAAGGACTAGGCATCAAGCAAACTTTACATCTATATATTGAAACTATGGGAAAACTAATAAACAAGATTGGTTTTCAATATATAGTTAAACCCAGGTGTAGGTTCCAAAGTAAAGGAAAAATAGGTACTTATATCCACCTAAGGTAGATAAAGCATGGCTCTATTCCCTTAAAGATATGAGGATTTTGTTTGCATAAGTAGATCAAGTAAAAAGTGGTGTAGAGTCCCAAGAAGGAGACTAGGTGGTTAGATAAAGGTCATAGAGCATTCAATTATTTTATAGAGATTTTAAAGTTTGTTCCTACTTGATAAGATCATGATTCAACATCTTCAAATTAAAACTAATCCATCAAGAGTAGTTAGACCTCATTCAATATTTTTTGCTTACACAACTCCCTCCCTCTCCTTCCTTTTTCTATAAAGACAAGCTCCTAAGACTTGAACGCATGTGAATCCCTCTCTTGGGCATGACTATACTCTACCAAGATTGGTTTTTATAACCTATTGAAATTAATAAATGACTATTTTTAGATTCATCATATTAGTCTAGTGTGTTTATATCAGATTGATTTGCATATGTGGGAGAAGCTTCTCCCTTATCAAGTCTTTATCTCACCTAAATAGTAGTTTATCTTATTGTGAAGGTCATGTTTAGTGTTTAATTTCACTTAATTAAAGATAACAAGTGGATACATTGATTGGTTAAGTGCCTTTAATCAGGCCTTTCCATCACTTCCCTCATGTTTTGATCACTTGGTGAAACTCTGCATGAAATAATGATTCATAACAGACATTTGGAGTTGAGATCCAGTCTTTTTCTTGTCTCATTAGTGTTTTTAGAAGTTCAAAAAGAGTGGATGAATGATTAAATTACTAGTGCATCACCTCTTTTACATGTTTTCATGCATTATTACCCATTTTCTCTCCCTTTTCCCAGTCAGAGTTTAGTTTAGGTGATAGATCCAGAAGGAAGCCGGCCTTCTTTAGAGGTCTAACCCAATCTTAGGTGACCCACAACCTAGGGTCATTCCCATGTTGGAATAGATTTGAGTAGGAGGATCTGAATAATCCCCTTACTTAGCTAGGGTACAATCTAAGACACCAATAATTCCCTATAAACAAGTTAGGGGATTACTTTATGTTTGAGCCAATATTATATTCATGCAAGCTATCTCAAAAAAAACATAAATTTTAACTCTCAAGTTTTCTAAAATAAGGAAAAAAAAAGAATCATTGATTATCAACAGGGATCATGGCCAATTCTTGTAATCAAAGTTGATTCTATCCTAATCATTGTTGATACCTATAACCACACCAGAAATAATGTGTTTTGACAAAAAAATGTTTGAAAAACAATGTTTTAAACCCAAAACTTTTCACTACTTTGTAAGAATAATGTTAAACATGTAGTAAATAGATTTTTAAATACCAAGAAAAGTAAGAAAAACTTGAATTTTATGACATTTTGGATTCTATTTTGATTATGTTTTTGACATAGAGAATCATTGCTAATTCCTATGGGTTAACATTGATCACAATGATCAACACCAATTTGTTATGATCATTTTTGATCCCTTTGGCTCAACTGAGAGTCTAACTTCTTCACCTTTTGGTGCTTGAATCAAAATTTTGGCATAAAAATGGTTAGTAAAACATCTTAGAAAGTATCTAGAAGAGCTTTATGGGGTACATGTCCCACTGGGCATGTTATTATGTGATCAATATGAATCCAAGTGGGGATATTAATATCATGTTAGTATGATCAAAATCAAATAAAAATACACTAAAAAACTAACACCTCAAGCCTATAAACTCAAAGAACAAGAGAACAATACAAGTAACTATCAAATGAGGATAAAATAACTATTATTTAAATTCCTTAAGAGCAAGAGTTGTGTGTTAGCTATAGAAGAATGTGCTCAGTTGTTTGTGATCTATAAACTACACTGATAAACTCAAAGTGAAGTTTTAAGTATGAATACTAAAATTATCAAAACTTAACAAATTCTCAAAAAACTCAAAAGAACTTGCAAAATATTTGGCTAAAACATTCTCGGTTGTTGAGTTGGAATGGAATTGTCAAAAGACTTGTTACTTCCATTTACCAATTAAATCAGTTTTTAATACGTTGTGTTATAATTGTTGAAATGAAAATTACTTGCATGAGTTCATTACTAATCAAATCAACAAAATTGAAACAAAATTATGCATCAATGGCAATTACCAAAACAAGAAAACATGATAATAGAGTTCGGCTCAACAATTTATGCCTACATCTCTGGGTTCTCCAAAGGAGTGGATCATTTCCATTAAGGACACTTCAAACACCTAGAAATAATAAACAACTTTCTTGTAAGATGATATCTCAATTCAAGAATTCACCTTCATCGTGATTGAAATCAAGCCCGACACCTTTGAATTTTGTGAGTCTTCATAACACCTATAAAGTTGCTTCAAAAGTCCTAAAAATCTCCTCTATGGGATGAAAAATACTCCTCTAATATACAAATTGGATAAAATAGAGTATTAATACTATGTATTATGGCCAAAAGATGGATAAAAATCCATTACATAAGCTTTCCCAAGCTTTTACAAAGTCTCAGCCTCTTAAAAATAAAAACACAGTCCAAAATTTGATTACTTCAAGTAGAAATTCGTGCCTTTAATAGCACTTCGACCTCCGCAGCACAAGCGGTCAAGGCTTATCCCTTTTGGGTGGTAGGTCAAGGGTTCAACCCATTGGCCCTTTCTTTTAGGCTCTTTGCATGAAGTTTGAATTTTTCTCCTCCTTGTTTGGCGCATCAGCCTCCTCCTTCGGTGCATTTGACTCTTGTTTTATCCCACATTTACTGGGAATAATGGCTTTCAATGCTTAAAATAGTTAAGTCCACTCCTTTTTCAAATGCCAAGACTTAGGTGCTAACTTAGGATGCCGCTTAGACTTGGTCAATACATGTTTGGTGGGATGACGTGGTGGGTGGTGTGGCAGTTTGTGCAAGTTGGCCTTTGGCGCTTTGTTTAAACATTTTGAAAATTTCAAATAACATGTGAATAAAAAAAACACCAAACCAATTTTTTTTTTGCACCTAATTATTTTTCCATGTGTTAAATGGATATTGGTCCACTTGGCATATTTCAATAGTGCCATGTCACTTTTGACTCTCATTTTTTGACCAATCTTCAAATGGCCATAATAGGAGCTCTGAAACTCAGATTTAGATTATAAAAAATGCATCAAAAAGCTGTCAAAGAGCTCTATAGTGTGCCACCACTAAAAATCTAACTTGAAACCATTTTTTAGAACCTAATTTTTGATCACACCTCCCCAATGGAGGGCTTTTGGTCTCCAAAAGTCCAATATCCCCTGAAACTACAAACTAGTCTACTGCATCCATGAAAATAGAACCCAATCATAGCAAGAGGTATAAACAACTGCATTAAAATGATTCACAATCAAACTACAAAAATGCCTAATCCAAAGGCATGAGTAAGTGAATTTGCAATTGCCAAAGTGATTACAACATACCAAAACTGCCTGCCCAAATGTCACATCCTGTAAAGTGGTGAATTGCCAAAACTGAAACAACTTCCAATGTAACTACAAGACAAGTTTATAATGCTAAAAACATACAATAAATGTTGTGGACATGTTGCAATACAATGCCCTAGTATTGGACTTATATGATAAGCAAATGCAAAAAACCAAAAGTGTATGTTGCCTAACATCTAAACATGCCCAAAGGGTCTTTCATTGCATCTATACATCCATGTGCCAAAAATAGATACATTCAAAATAATAGTCTAAGAAGTGTTATAAGGAATTAACTCAACCTAAAACATGCATTTTGCTATTATCTCCAACTATTTCAAATGAGTTAATGTCTTATCCATTATTAGACTACCCATACAGTATAAATAGGAGATCAAAAACTTAGAGTTATCAAAAAGTGAGAATTGAAAAACTTCATATGATAAACCTGTCTTGAAGTGTTCCCACCAAATCTAATCTACATCTATCAAAGCTTATTCATTCCCTTAGGTGAATTCATAACCATGCTTTGCAAAAAGAATGTAGTGATAATCCACTTAACCATTTCTTTCTTCCTAGTGAAATTGATTGTCTTAGTGGATTCCTTAGAAATTACATATTGTTGACTTAACCTCTTTAATGGATTTTCACTTGTAGGTTTTACCTTATCCTAGTTTGTATTTTCAACTACATTATGGATTGAATTAGCTTCATTAACCTTATTGAGAGGTTTGTAAATCATTTTAGTTTTAACATTACTTGAATGTGAAGATGCATGAAGCTTTAAACATCTATCAATCCTATGTCCACTCACTTTACAATGAGTACAAACATCCTTCTTAGGTGAGGGTCCCTTTTTCCAATTCCCATCTTAACATGAGAATGGTCTTTCAAACATGCAATCTGCTTAAATAAAGCATTTTGTTTCCAATAAGTCTTAGCACTATGGTTATTCATCCCACAAAAAGTGCATGGAAATGATTGCATTATCTTTTGTACATTATTTCCAATTTTTTTAAAAGTATCAATTGGATCAAAAGATTTAGTGTAAGAATCAAAAGGTGGAATCTCAATACCTCTTTTACCTTTACACCTTTGAACTAGTGGCCTAGAACCTTCGCTATTGGAAGCTCATCTTCCTTTAGCCATAGAAGTGACTTCTCCATTATCCACCTACACACTAGTATAACCCAAACCTACATGAAGAGGTCTATGCTCAACCTAAATTGGGTTAGATATACCTTGGCTATCTCTACCAAGTCCTCCTCCATTATAACCCATTTTAAACAACAAATTAGATCATATGCCCTTAGTGTATCTTTCAAAATCACCAAAAACAATATTACTAGAATTTGAATTTGAAATGGTAGAAGAAGATGAAGATTCCTATGGTGAAAAACTTACACTGCACTCAGTCATAGTCTCTGCATCTAAAGTTGAAGGCTTTACCTTTTCACACTCACCACATTTCAATCTAATCAAGAGCTCATCCTTGGATTCAAGCTCTGATTTTAACTGTGCCACTTGCAATTCAAGTGTAAATTTCTGGCATCTCAAGATTGCATTTTCATCTTTGATGACCTCAATCTATGACAACTTGCCCATGGTTTCCTACAAACACTTGATTTCACACTGCACACTGTAATAAAAATCAATCTGCAAACCAATAATCCAACTATTCTGGAAGCAACTGTCAATACATAATTAGAAGCAAACCCTGCATTCTAACTACTCTGATACCAACTTGATCCATAAACTACACTGATAAACTCAAAGTGAAGTTTTAAGTACGAATACTAAAATTCTCAAAACTTAACAAATTCTCAAAAAAATCAAAGAACTTGCAAACTATTTGGCTAAAACATTCTCAGTTGTTGAGTTGGAATGGAATTGTCAAAAGACTTGTTACTTCCATTTACCAATTAAACCAATTTTTAATAACATTTTGTTATAATTGTCGAAATGAAAATTACTTGCATGATTTCATTACTAATCAAATCAAGAAAACTGAAACAAAATCATGCATCAATGACAATTACCAAAACACAAAAATGTGATAACAGAGTTTGGCTCAACAATTGATGCTTACATCTCTGAGTTCTCTAATGGAGTGGACCATTTCCATTAAGGACACTTCAAACACCTAGAAACAATGAACAACTTTCCTGCAAGCTGATATCTCAATGCAAGAATTCACCTTCACCGTGACTGAAATCAAGCCCAGCACCTTCAAATTTTGTGAGTCTTCATAACACCTGCAAAGTTGCTTCAAAAGTCTTAAAAATCTCCTCTATGGGATGAAAAATACTCCTCCAATATAAAAATTGGCTAAAATAGAGTATTAATACTGTGTATTATGGCTGGAAGATGGATACAAATCCATTACATAAGCTTTCCCAAGATTTTACAAAGTCTTGGCCTCTTAAAAATAAAAACACAGTCTAGAATTTGATTAATTCAAGTAGAAATTCATGCCTTTAATAGCACTTGGACCTCTGCAGCACAAGCGGTCAAGGCTTATTCCTTTTGGGTGGCAGGTCAAGGGTTCAAACCATCAGCCCTTTCTTTTAGGTGCTTTGCATGAAGTTTAAATTTTTCTCCTCCTTGTTTGGCGTGTTGGCCTCCTCCTTGGGTGCATTTGACTCTTGTTTTATCCCACATTTGCTAGGAATAATGGCTTTCAATGCTTAAAATAGTTAAGTCCACTCCTTTTTCAAATGCCAAGACTTAGGTGTCAACTTAGGCCACCGCTTAGACTTGGTTAATGCATGTTTGGTGGGGTGACATGGCAATTTGTGCAAGTTGGCCTTTGGCGCTTTGTTTAAATGTTTTGAAATTTTCAAATAACATGTGAATAAAAAAAACACCAAACCAATTTTTTTTTTGTACCTAATTATTTTGCCATGTGTCAAATGGCTATTGGTCCACTTGGCATATTTTAATATTGCCACATCACTTTCGACTCTCATTTTTTGATCAATCTTGAAATGGCCATAATAAGAGCTACCAAACTCGGATTTACATTCCAAAAAATGTGTTGAAAATCTCTCAAAGAGCTCTATAGTGTGCCACCACTGAAACTCTAACTTGAAACCATTTTTTAGAACCCAATTTCTGATTAGTGTGATCAAAGAATATTTTGTCAATGATGCTCCTTGCAATATCTCTCCTTGTCACCTTGGTAATATTGGGCTTGGCTTTGGATCTCTCTCAAGAATTGAGCATTATAACACTAAAAAGAGGGTCTTTGAAGGTTTTTAATATCATAAAATTACACCAAAAGAGGTTGTTGAACAATGGGTGAAGCTTTGTATTTATAGCCTCTCAAACAAACTCTAACCCAAATTTAGTTAGTTTAGAGTTAACTACAGTTAGGTTTAGATTAACCCTAGTTAATTTAAGGAGGGGAAGAGAAATTAATATTTGGGATAGATATCCCATTTATTAATCATGTCTCCATTTCTAAATTTAAGGCTTTTGGAGAGATATTTTCAATTCCTTGACTTTGAGGATGATGACATCATCATGACCTAATTTTTATTGGAGTTTCATTTAAAAAAAATTAATTTTCACTAATTTCACATGGAAATTTCACTTACAAATTTAATTTAATTTGCTTAGTTAATTTATTCTACTTAGCATTTTTATAATTTAGGAATTGTTCAAGTGCCTTCTTTAATGGGTCCAAAGGCCAAACTACTAATTTACTAGGTCAAAAATTGAATGAATATGAATTCATGAGAATTTACTATTGTGTATAGGATAATACCCAAAATAGGGATGCCTCAACATGATTCTAAGCACTAATGTCTGATGTATGGGTGAAATTGGGACATTCAGTGATTCTTAGGCTTAATTTTTAGTGTTTGGTAAAAATATATCCGATGTCCAGTTGGAACATAGTTTTGGCCAAAATGGGGTGTCTACACCTTATATCTAAAAGTTGCATAATTTTCTATCATAATGAATAAATTTTTTTATCTCTATGTTCATTAATATGATGAAAGTTTAAAAATTGTCTTATTCATACTCATTCAAGGTGATAATGAGTAGGATAGTAATTAGGAGGTAACTTGATTAATTTATTTTATATTTCTTTGTGTAAAATAACACTTAAATTGTCTTTAAAACTATCAAATTTGATGGTTTGATTCCTATTCAAAGGAGGTGAACTTTGTAATTGGTGCCTTATAACTGATCAATGATGGAAACTTTTTCTTATCCATGTCCTAAAATACAACTTTCTATTTATGAATGTTCTTAGTGTATTACTTGCCTCATGTCTAACTTAATGTTAAAAATTATTTTTACCCTATTTGGGTTAATGTGGTCTATTGACCCTTGATAAGATAACACTATGTATATGAAATCATATTAAAAAGATATATTGTAAATTACACATTTGAATGCAAAAGCTTAAGACTAATTTGACACTACAAATTTATAAATTTTGAGAGTATAAAAAAGGAAAAAAATACTTAGTGGTTATTGATAGTGTGTAGGACTGAGACTACAAACAAGCATCATGAAAGATAAAATAATGAAATACTGAGTCATTTAAATTAGAAACTAGAATTTTGGTCTCACCTACATAGTAATGTTAGCATATGGTCACTATTGTCTAATGCTATGTTACAAAATATTTAAAATTTTGTGGAATGGGGTTAGGTGGAATAACCTAACCACTTTGGAGTAAGATATTCTAAAATTAAATAAATTAATGAATTCAAATTTATAATATTTTGATAAATATGTTGAATTTGAGAATGTGATAAATATGGAAAGTACAACACCAAAACAATAATTTGAATATAGAAATATAAAGTAGAAACATTACATAACTTATTTTCTAATGTGAAAGTAGATCTAAAAATTTAGGTGTAGAAGGAGATATGTTGATGCTCCACAACGATTCATCAAGTTATAAAATTTAGCTCTCTAGCAACTTGGACACTACCATTGGGATATGGACACTACTATTGATGATATTATCCCAATTTTTATACTTTTATCTGTTAAGGAATATATGTCATATTATGGAATGATTTCCTTCACTTTTGAGGGTTTAATATCACCTTACAAATTCTTTATTCAAATCATGTGCATAGGTTTTGGATATCAATATTTTATTGAAAAACCTAGGTCTTCCAAATTGGGAATGTCACCTTGTAAAACATGGGTTACTAGGTTCAAGTAAAGTTAACCTCAAATACCCCTCTATCAATGAGAATTTTATACATAGCCATATAATCCAAATAAGGACCTAGAATGATGTAGTTCTCCCCTTATGTGGGCTTGTGTGTGATTAATTATGTAATATGCTAAATGCGAGTGCATTTAGTGATCTAGATTTTAACTTGACAAACATTGCTCATGGGATTCTATTTGAATTATTTAAACCTATAAGAATTTTTTTTCTATTAATGATTTGGGAATAGGGAATAATAGGGTAGAATAGATCAATTGAAAAATGATTTTTAGTAGTGTAGTGTGAGGTTTCTTGATATTACTTGGTAATTGCTAGATGATAATGAATGACCTTTTGTTTTGCATTTATACCACACCTTTTGAAATGATAACACAAGAGGTTTAAAATAGTACCATATTCTAGCCCATAAATGTCAGAATATTTTCATATTTGAGTATTTACAAATCTCAAACACTAGCATCAGATCAAGGACACTAGTTTTGATGATAGTGTCCCAATATGGACTGTAGTGTCTAGGAGGATAAAAAGTTGATGAAGATATGTAACTACTAGAGTAGTATATAAATTAGGTTTCATGTATACCATGGGATATAAGTGATTTGGATAATTATAATTTTATTTAGACTAATAGGATAAACATTTAGGTACATTGAGATGGTGAATATGAACCTTTTGATAGTGGGAATATAATTAAATGAAAGGTTGAGTCATGAGTGATATTTTCCAAGTGTACAAGACTAGTTTATCATATATAATCAAATTTTAATATATATTTTTCTCTCCCCCATTAATCTATTAATGTATAACGATGAAATTACAATTTTAAAATAAATAAATGCATACCTTGGTGTCTATAACACACCTTATCTTTGATTGGTCCCTATTTGAATTTATTATTTATATTACCTTTAACCAAGACACGTTACAATGTAATTAGTATATATAATCTAGAAATTGAATAATTTAAATAATTAAAAGAAAAGAGAGAAAGGAATAAGTACAACTCTATGTCGATGCAACCATGTTTCCCCTTGATATTTTTCTTTGATAATGATGCATATTTTCTAAAGCATTGGAGAGAGAATTTCAAAATTGAACCTTGGGGATGTGAAGAGGAGAATTAAAGGGTGATCATGCCCCTAATCTGGTGCAAGGGTGAGTTTTGCCAAGGCCATCAAGATCACTAAATCTCAATCATAATACTCAAGTATATACATAATATATCCAATCTCACCTAGGTCAAATGGTATAACCATCTCAATCCTAAAAGGGGATTAGTACCAAGGCTATTGAGGGTGTTGAGTCTTGTTCACACCACTCAAGGGAGCCAACTAATGCAAATAGACAAAGGCTCAATCAGTGCATCTTGGTAAGGATGATGTATAAATATGTATGCAATATGAATGTGTATTTTTGATTTAGTACATTTTCATGGCATACACACCTGTAATGTGTCTCAAACAATAGTATTTGTCAAAATGTAACATCTTCTCTATAAACTATGTATAATATCTATCAGAGATCTAGAAAGATCTATCCTAAATATGTGAAATTTAGTACCAAGTGCATAATAATATGACCCAAGTGTGTATATAAATCATGTAAATTATATAAAATTAATCCAATTATACCAACTATGTGTGTGTGGACTCATGTATCTATGATATGCCCCCTTTTGAGGTGAGTGTTATGCAATCTTATAGTTACCTTATCTCAAAAGGATAAGATAACCATGCCATATCTACATCAGTCATGTAGTAAAGAATAATATAATGATATCATGTCTAAGTATATGTATCGATAAAGCTCAAAAATATCCCATCACAAGAAGCCTTGAGATGCATGATATGGATCATGGCAATGTTTAGAGATAATAAGTACAAGCTCAAAAAATAATCAAACACACAAAAAATAGTGATCAATGTCACAAAATAAGGGTATAAGGAGAAAAAAAATAAGGGGAATGTTTAAATGCCAAAGACTCAAGGGGAGGACATGTTAAAATGTCTGCACACCAAATAAAAAACACTCAGGTCATTATGGCCAATAAACAAAGAACATTTTCAAATGTTTCACAATAAAAACAAGATAGAAAATAAAATGTACACTCAAGTAAGACATAGGATAAGATTAATAAGTAAAATATAATCAACTAACATAATCATATCATACTAATTCATGCATACATGTGTTTGAAAATGTCTTGTTGCATAACATATCTAGCACACTATGTAAGTTGTAAGAATGAGTATAGACACATGTGAGTGTTAGTATATAAGCTCAACATTAAAATTTAAAGTGATAATAAAGTAATGTAACATGTATCAATCATGATCAATGAAGTATATGTCCCCAATATAGTGTGTCACGTGGGTGGAAGAAAATATACAATATATATATGCGCATGTATCATGTATCTAGTGTATGTTTGTATCACACTCAAGTACATGTGAAACATATGTGTGTATAGAAATAAAATGATATACTATATACTAATTTAAACTTAAAAACATATGTGCAAAATATAGTAAACATGTGTATGCTACATATTTTTTTATTTTTGATTTATTTGAATGTTTTTGTATTTTCTTGATTATTTCATTATTTCATTATTTTTGAATAGTTGAATGATTAGCAAGGGTGATATAGACAAGGGAAAAATGCTACTATAAGACAATAATCTCATCAATGAAATTCTTCTATGAGGGCCTTATATTGTATGTGTCATATTCATATTTCACAAAATTTGTATCATGATAATAATTTTAATTTAGAGTATCTTGATGTTTAAATTGTGAAATGACACTCTTGTCTTCTGTTGTATCTGCATATGAATAACTAACTACCCTATATTGTGGGAATGTAATTTTTGATTTCTATTTTTCAATGTGTACTATATCCTTTTATTTTATTGATATGCCAATACTTATATCTATTTGAATACTATTTGAAGCTATACTTTCTTTCTATTACTTTTACTCTAAATATGATCCTTCTTTGGAAAAGGATGTAACCTTGCATTTGTGATCAAATGATATGCAACCTCTATTTCTATCAATCATTTCTCCTATTGAGTGTAACCTTGATTTTATAAGTACAACATTGTATACACTTGGATTATAAATAAAATTAAAAAGAAGATAACATTCTTTAGAATCAAATGAAACTCTTAATTGAATTGATCCCACATTTGTTGTGATTGCATTAGTTTTATCTAGTTGTGGATACTTATTTCCAAGAGAGTTAAGAAATGACATAGAATAGAATTTTATATCTTGATATCCATAGCCTTGATATCTATGAATTGTTTTTCCATATACATGAGTAGTGATAATGAAAGGGTCATGATATGAGGAAAGGCTTATAATTTCCCCCTTTATAACCACATTTGAAATTTTAGTTTTTTCAAATGCCTCTTGCTTTTTTACCTCTTTTGTTACAAATCTTGCTTTTAGCATGTTTGTTTGATTACCTTGAATGTGATATGTCAATTAATTATTTTATAATTATTCCTTTTCATCTTGTGACTTTTATAATTTAGATTTTTCCTCTTGACTTTTTTGTAACATTGCTTACTCTAGATCTATTTTTTAAATCTCTTCTTGTTCTAAGTGTGTATTTTATGTTAGGAAATTGTTTTAATTATTTAGGAATTAGTACATGTAAATCTTAGGTTGTTAAAGGGCTAAGTATAATAAATTAGGGTATAGAATATGCAATAAATACAATGAGTGATTTGTGAAAAAATTAACCTAATCTAATGCTTCTAAAAATAATAATGAATGATATGAGTAAGTACTTAGCTGGAAACTACCTAAGACAAAGGATCTAGAAGTTAAAAACTGGTACATGAATTGGTCTAAGTGTAGTAAATAATATATAGGTGTTAAAAAACCTCATAGATAATAGTATTATACCTTAGAAAGTAGATCTATGGTGCTAGTGTCCACTTTTGGTGCAAATGTCCTCTATGCAAGATAGATCTATACTTTTGGGAGCATATGTTCTTGAGTCTACTAAGCCTATTCCTACATGGATAAAACCTTTCTTCACTATTTATGACCTATTTTGACTATGTTTTATCTAAAACTTAATGAAATCTTACACACATAAAACAATAGTAAGACAAAATGAAAAATGAAATGAAAAACTAGGTTATGGGATATTGTAATTGTGAATGATATAACCCCTGCTGTCTTGGCTGCTAACTATATTAACCCCTATGATAGGGGTCTCAGATCACATGTATTTATCCCTTAGGGAATGTGCATAATCAATGAATATGGTATGCTAGAATGACTTTTGCTTACGCCCTTCTTTGATCAAGCATGCAAAACTAAGTGTAATGGTTAGTTAAGTAGTATATAGTATGATGAGCTATAATATTGATTGATTTTATGTAATTATGTGCCAAGATAGTAAGTGTAAGATGTAAAATGCCTTGTGAGGCCCTTTATATAGAAGGAAATTTGATTTGAATGTAAGACCCTTATTTGTTGGCCAAAAAGATACAAAAGAGAGATAAAATCATAAGAGAAGACTCAAGGAAGGTTTAGGACCCAAAACACGATGAGAAAATGACCATTGAACATTAGTGCCAAAGTTGGACACTAGAGTTTTGGTGTTAGTGTCCACTTATGGGGATAATTTCCTAAGGTCACAAAATTGAGTAAAGACTAGGAAAAAAAGGTTGGGGCGGGGGGGGGGGGGGGGGGCTATGATTGGTAGGGGATGACATAAGACCTCTAGGGTGCAACAAATAAGGAAAATAAGACATAAGAAATAGAAAAAGACCTAAAATGACCATGCAAATAAGAGTCACATCCATCATTAAGACCTTCCTATAAAAGAACAATAAAATACATAGTGCTTGTGATTTCTTAGCCAAATTAGAGTGTGTACATTTCCCCCCCTTTTATTCTAGTAATGGAATGAAATAAAAGTAATAGAGTAAAAGAAGAATAGAAATGCGTACCTGTACTTACCTATGTAGATGTGATTTGGACCTAGCCAACTTCTTGTCCAAAGAAGTGGACATGAGTTGGAATGATGTATGTGAAGAGGAAATCCATAATGTGGGTGCCCTTTTTACTAAATCTGAGTAGTTAACTAGATTTGAGAATGTAATTTGTTAATATGGGGAAACAAGGCCTGCTTGGCCCCACTTTGGTATCTGGATTAAATCTAAGTATGTAATATGTAAATGTGGGGAAATAAGGCTTTATTTACCCTATTTTGATATTTATAATGAATCTAAGAATGTAATCTATGAGTGTGGAAAAGAAAGGTCTAATTTTGACCACTCTAATAATCTAGACTGAATTTAGGTATGTAATCTGTAACTAGAGATTGAAGCTATCACTTAGCATATATAATATGGGTCTGGTGAACAACTATGGATTAACCAATGTATATGGCCATGTGACCCAAATTGGTAAAATCCTAGTGATATCATAATGGTAATTTGAGTGTAATCTGGTAGTTTAAACATAGAGAATGCTATAACTTATCATTCCATATGTATAATCTAGTGGAATCCTATAGGATCGAGGACATGTGCTCTGCATCATTCCCCCAAACCTGATATCTGAGTAATGTAAATATGTATCTAAACCAATATTTGATAAAATCATGGAACCCTAAAAGCCTGAATCAAGCTATGTATCTAAATATCTAAGCCTATATGTATATCTAAGCCAATCTATGTGTCTGAAATAATTTGTGTCTATGTAAATATGTATCTAAACTAATCTATGTGTTTGAACCAATTTGTGTGCCTAAACCAATCTTATATACAAATATGTATATATGTCCCCTTTGGTGAGAGAGCTAAAATTATGGTAAGGGTGTCTAACCAAAAGTGATACCAGCTAGTATGTTAGTAGTAGTTACTGTTGTTAATGTTGTTCTAAGTTTTGATTAATTTATATATTGTAATGTAGTTATTTTCAAATTGGGAGTAGGACAAATCTTTGGTCTATATTGAACTTGTTAAATAAATATAGGTTTTGTCATTTTATGGAGTTTAACTGATTAGGATAGTAGTATAACTCATATGAGGTGAGGGAAATTGTGATCAAGTTTCACACATAAGAAATGGATCAAAAATTAGAGCCATGATTATATAGATATTGTGTTTAGAATAATTTGGTATTAGTTGGTGAAATTGGCATGTAAAGTCAATCTTAGATAGGTAGAATTTTAAAACATGGATTAAATAGTTTGGATGATTAGTTTAACAAATCATTGAAACCATTTGAGTTGATATAGATTGTTTAGACTGAGCTTAGAAACATGCCGTGGAGATGAGGAGTTAGTGTGACCTAGTATGAGGACATAGAGGTGCTTATCTAGGATAGGGAAGAGGTTACCCTATAAGGAATCTATCATTTCCTTAATTTTGGTATATTTATTACATTTTTTTTATCATTTTGAGTGAAAACTTGGTAGTTTAGGGCCCTATTTAAGAATATGGTGCCAGTGTCCTGAGTATGGCACGAGTGTCTTAGGAATGCTGCTACTATCCTAGGCATGGCACTACTATCCAATGCTATTGTCTAGGATGCATTGCTAGTGTCTAGTAAGCCAAATTTATTGATTTTGCTTTGGGTTTATGTTTAATGATTGTTACTACATATCTATCTAGTATTCCTCGATGCTAATATGAGATTTGGCTATATGTTATAGGTGGATGTGTGTATGAGGGAGTTATAGAGTGGATGGATGATGGAGTGCTTATAGGGATTTCCCTTGATAAATACTAAGAGGGTGGTGGTTCATAGAGTGATTTTGGGCCATGTGGTGTCACTAGCTCTGATGCCCTAGGATAGGCATATAATGACAACATTATTTGAAAGGTGGAATGTTTATACCTATACATTTTGGTTGTCCATTGGGGAGATTATTATGATGATGGAGGATGTGTATATGATCCTAATATTTCAAATTAATGGTTAGAGGGTAATGTTATAAGAGGCTGATAGAGATCGATCTATAAAGTAGTATATGAGGTATTTTATAGTGATGCCTATGTAGACTCATTGGGTAGGGAGTAGTAATGATGTATTATTTTCTTTTATTATCATGGCCAATGTTTTAATGTTGCAAAAGTTTTTGGTAGTGATATTATATTCCTTCATTACTATGGATGGGAGTGGGTTATCTATCTCATATAAGATGCATGGTATAGTGAAGAAAATAGAGGAGCACATGACCATATACTTATGGGGTTGTACTATGTTAGTCCACTTGTATTGAGATTTATACCATTTCACTCAAAATTAGTGTGCAGGTGGCATTGGATCTTAGAAATTATTACACTATTGGGAATATGAGCATATTATAGTAGCTAGACTAGAGGGGTTTTTATACAAGTTTTAGTACAATGATGCAAGTCACTCAATAATCAAATCTTGGTCACCGGGACCAACCCCCTCACTCTCATGCTTTATACATCCATACTAGAGCTAGATGCTTATATATATATATATATATATATATATATGGATTTTTGTTGTTATAAGGGTATAGTGAACTTTGGCATCTTGATTTTTGGGATTGTATATTTACATATGTGTTTAATTATATTCATTGTTTAGATGTTGATATTGGAATATGTTATTTGTTTAAGTAATGGTAAATGGTTGTTTATCTATTTATAAATATTTAAGAGGATATTATATTGGATTAATAATGTTAGATATTAGTATAGGTGATATATAAATATCATAGGATATTTGAATGTGAATCATGTAACTATGGCATGCATTATCAGAATGTAGATGGCATGGTAAACAAGTGACCATACTACTCATGTTGTGTCAACATAGAGATAGACTCTGGAACTAATATTGCTTGTGATACACTTCTAGTAGTTGGATGTGTAGATTATGTAGAAAATAGCCTAATTGCTTGTCATACTAAAATTGTGCTCTGATCTCTATGATCTCTAAAAAATATCTTAATTGACTGTTCAATTTTTCTCTAATTTTTATGATCTATGACAAATATTTTAATCAAATGTTAAATGATGTTCTAATTCTTGTGATCTCTACCAAATATCTTAATTGGTTATTTAATTATGGTCTAATTTCTATGATCTTTATAAAATATGTTAATTAATTATTGAGTTGTGCTCTGATTTTTGTGATCTCTATCAAATATATTAATTAGCTATTAAACTATAATTGGTGATTGAGTTACTTTCCATTTTTGTACCATGATGCAATAAGTAAGTGTATATTTTCAAACTAGATTCCATCTTTAATGACTCTATGGTGCATGAGATCTCTCATAAGTAGGTGTCCTAGAAACCACATGGCTCATACGATGAGTAACCAATGGATGCTTAAAGGAATGTCCTAGGATAACTCATTCGTAGAGAAGTGTGATCTAGGAGGGTGTGGAGATAGAGATTTTGATGCCCCCTTTGTAAATGTTGTAATGCCTATGTCAACATATTGGTCAATATGATCTTAGAGTGTATAATAATTATTTTTTGAATGTCCATTTATTTGATGAAAGTTACAATATGGTTTATTATATATCATAGACAGATGGTGTGTTGGATGGTGATGAGTATAAGGAAGTGTGATCATCTCCTTATATAAAACGTAAGTAGGATATCATGAGGCCTATCTCTATTTGAAAATTATATAGCCCCTCTACTAGTGTCCTATTCTCTACTCACTATAGGAGATGCTATGTGAATCGGTTCTTTACCTTTATTGAGTATCTTGATTGGTTATTTCTATTGCACTTGTTTCATAATCATAAGTGGAGTAGGCTCCTATACCATATTATTTGACTATGGTTCTATGAAATCTATATCCAAATCTACCTTTAAATGTGTCTCAACTAGTCCCAACTCTTTCTCTAATACCATATATATGTTACATAGATGCCATAATGACTTGGATGTCTCATATAGTAATTTTTTTTTAAATGGAAAAATGAGGTTTCTAATAAAGATGTACTATACCTCTAAATATATCCGCTAGTAAATCAATTGATGAATATGTGATTTGAATCTTAGAATGTACTTAATTATTATTTCTATCTTACCTTGGTGTAGTGAAAGAAATTTCTCATATGTGACTTGAATTCCCTTATTCTATATGGAGTGCCTAAGAAAGTTTTCTTCTAACTCATCATATGTATGTAGAGAACCACTGGGGAGTGCATGTTGAAACCAATTTAATGCCTCACCCTATAGAAAATTTGGAAATAAGAGTCAAACTACTAGTGACATGTGCCATGGCTTTCCCATAAGCTTGAATGTACAAGTATGGGTCTCCATGCCCATCAAAGTTTGGTAACACTGGGATCTGAAAGATAGGTGGCAACTTTATAGTGAAGATTCTACGTAGAATAGGATTGCCATGGATGTCATTGAAGTTATCCCAAGATTGGTATGCTTTAATTTTTAATATGATATGGTGTACTTGTTATTGTAAATCACCCATAACATGCATCAAGGAGATTACATCTTATGAAGGTACTATTGGTGTTCTAGATTTACAACCTAGCTAAAAAAGAGATTGTTTAGATCTTCCTACTCAAATCTAGTCCAACATGGGACTGATCTTAGGCTATGGGTATCCTTATAATTGATTAGACCTCTAGATAAGGTTATATTCCTTTTGGATCTATTACCTAAACTATACTTAATCTAAAACTTGATTGGAAAATGGGATCTAGATCTATTACCTAAACTAGACTTAATCTAAAACTTGATTGGAAAATGGGAGAGAGAATAACAACAATCTATGAAAGAATGTAAATGGGGTGATGCAACAGTAATTAGAACACTTATACTTTTCACAAGACACACTTATGAGACACATTCAAGACCAAAAAAAATCATTCCCACATGATAATATAACAATAAGGCACGAGTAATTTATCAAACTAGTATGAGAGGGCATATATCCACTTTCAAGATAAACAACAAACTATAAATTTTACTTATAGTGATTTGTGAGAGATACCAATCACTTCATGAAGGAGAGAAAACTTAGACATAGACAAAGAACATATATTTACTTAACTAAAGTATATGAATTCATAGGACACACTTCAATCATGCTTACAAAATGATGGAATTTAATCTTTATTATATCAAAAGGTGTTACAGTACAAATTTTAGCATATCCTAAGCAAGCCAAAATGCATAAGAGTTTGTTTCTCTAAAAATTGTAAAAGGAGGAGACATCTACCATCATCAAAATTTTAAGTTGAAGATACTTCAAGTTTCAGAGTTCATAACATCATCCAAACAATGATTTCATGCTAAAGATTACAAAAATATCATCAAGTAAAGGTATTCCTTTTGAACATATTGAATTGCCTTCTACTTCTTATAAAAGATCAAGATTCAATAGTACAAGACCTTATCATCCAAAGCATTCATCTCTTGGTTATCCTATTGTTTTAGTCCAATCTATTATCCCTATAAGCCAAATCCCTTTTGCCTAAATGGTATTATGAATCAAGTGTTTGTTCCCTTCAATAGGGGTAATCCCCTGAATTTGACCCAATATGATGACATCCTTGTGTTTGCCTTAAAGAGTATCCCTTTCTTCTTAGGAGAATGGGATAAAACTACTACTATTAAGCATATCCAAGATGTTGTCAATCTATGTTCTATTCATAATGTTACTCAAGACAATGTGACTATCAGACCACTTACTCCCTCCTTCAAAGGAAAAGTATTGCAATAGTATAGAAACCTCCCTTTGACTTTCATTTCTACTTGGGATGAATTAATTGCAACCTTAGTTAGGAAATTTGAGGACAAGTCTGATGATCTATCTTTGGTTAAACAACTAACTACTATATAAAGGTACCCCCATGAGTTCATTTATAATTTTAACCTTAGATTCTAAAAGACATGGACCAAGATCCTTGCATTAGTTAAATCATCTCCATAGTATGCATTTTTGTACTACCTTAAGGCCCTTAATTTTCATATAAGTGTCATGATACAGTCTATGGGTGGTAATACCTTACCAAATGCCTATGAAATTGAAATAATAGTATTAAATATCTTAATACAAGTTGGTAAACTTGATCTGAGGCTTTTAATGCCCATATTCTTAGAATTATAATTTGTTCCTCCTCCTCAATGTCCCCAAATTCCATCTATAGCTCCTATTCCATCTCCAAAAGTCCAAGTTGTAGCCCTTCCTAATCAAGCTAATGAGATTGGTGATCTAAAAGTCATGTTTCAAGCTTTTGAAAATGAGATTATTCAAATCAAAAGATAATAGTACCAAGATATATGTTATCAACAACAAAACCATAACACTTATCAGTTCTTCAATTACCAAAGACCTCCTTATCAAGGTTTCAAGGACAATAGGCAACCTTATCAAAATCAAGGAGCCATAACCCAAACTAAGCTATATGCAGCCCTTGATCCTAATGTACCTTCCATTTCAAAAGCTATTGTCCCTAAAAATAACTTAATGTAGGATTCAGGTTGGCAACCTTCCAATCCAAATGACACTCAAAATCAAGCTTTGGTATCATAAGATATTACTATGCCACAAATGACACAAGAAGAGTTCTCTCTTCAAGGTGGTCAGTATCAAGACATGAATATGGAATTCCAAGGAGAAGCTCAAAATTTTTTAGGATAACCTAATTCTATTAATGTTAATTGTCAATTGGATGATCATATTACATTCAACTAAGTTGGTGAAACTAGCAAAACAAATGGTCAAGTTGCAGCTCTGATTAGAGATAAAAGAAGAGCAACGAGGAAGCTCAAGATGTGAGCAATACTTATAGTATTACTAATTTATTTCCAAGAGTGAATTAATTATTCCTATAACACAAAATATTTATAATGTAGAGATAGTGAAGGTTCCCTAAATGCATCTAACTAGAGAACAACCATTGGCTCAAAAGTTACAACCAAAGGTTAGTGAAGCCTCATTCAACATAATAGAAAAAATGAAGAAATTAAATGTTATAATTATCATGTGGGATTCCATTTCCATTCTAGGATAAAAGGATGTGTTTATTTCAGAACTTTTATATCTTAAGGTATTTAAAGAACCAATTGATAAATAAGGAACTATCTTGGCTAATTAAGACTAGCAAATTAAGCAACCTAATCAATAGATACATAAAATGACAAAGGTAGATAAAATCAATGTCAAATCAAACAAAACCCATCCTTTTTATCTCTTTGATAGTTGGTGACTGCTTAGTCCATAATTATATGGTAGATAGTGGGGCTAATAGTACTATCATTCCCAAACAAATTATAGACAAGCTCAGTCTTGTCAATGAGCCAAATAATATAGGAGAATTGCAATTATATGAGTCACCAACAAAGACATTAGGCATAATAAAAGATATAAAATTGAAATTACATGATTTCCCCAATGTTATTATTCAGTAAGATGTAGTTATAGTAGACTTGCCTCCTTATTTTGCCATGTGTCTATCAAGAGACTTTACTTCAAATATTGAAGGATATTTATCAGTTGATTGGACCTATTTAATGTTCAGGACTAGGTATGGTACTAAGTTAACAATATGTTCTAGACCCATTTCAAGATTTCATTTGGATCCATATATGCTAGGTATGGTGAACACTAATTGTGTTATCTCAAATAAAGTACTAGAAAATAGTGAAGTGGAAACTGAATCACCTCTAGATGGAGTCCTAAATATTTTCCTTGATGAATGAACCTCTGAATTACATGGACATGATACCTACAAGTTAATTGAATAAAAATGACTTAGTGTCTATTATCTTCATGAAAATGATGCACTAATTCCAACATTTATGAAAGATGATTAGCTAGTGATGAAATGTGGTAACTATATTTTGATGGATCCATGAACAAACATGGCACTAGAGATAGAATGATGTTAATCTCTCTATCCAATCAAAGGTATTTATCTTCTCTCAAGTTTTAGTTTGTTTTTTATAATAATGTTACTGAATATGAAGCACTAGTGCATGGTTTGCAATGGTCAAGAAAGATGAAGGTCAATTCCTTAGAAGTTTTTGAAAATAGTGAATTAGCAGTTCACCAAGGGGACCTAATATATGCAAGAACCCATTACTTAGTTCATATAAGCATAGAGTATGGGAAATAGTTGAATAATTTCAATATTTCAATATTTAGGCCATATCAAGAAATAAGAACAAGCATGCAGACATGATGGCTTCCATTGGGTCACAATTCAATATCCCAGATGACATAAAAAATGAAAACATTCAATCACACATCAAGGTAATTATGAAACATTATATCCCAAACAACCATGACAATTAACAAGTATTTGAAGATGATAGTTAGATTGTTATATTCCTACAAGAGGAAGCTGAATTTTCCTCAAGAAACCAAGATAAGCTTTGTAGTTGTATGGTTACCAAATTGTGGAATTAAAGACAAACAAGTTGTCTAAAGGGTTGGTCACCCTCAAAAACATATTCAACAAAGATGATTAATCAAGAAAAGAAAAGTTTTCTTTGTTAACCAAGGAATAACATTATGCAAATGTGGAGATTGCCACTGGTAAGAGCTTAAAGCTGGGCAAAGTTTGCACATCTTAGAGAAAAAACTTTTATTGAGTTATGTTCAAGATTTGTAGATGTCTTTGTATGATAGTAAGATGGCCTTAAAGGATTTGATCCATGTCTAGCTCAACATGCCATTGAGCTATAAGATGATACAAGGACAGTTAGATAGAGACAAAGGCTTATTAACCCAAAGCTTAAACCTTTGATGAGAGATGAGCTACATAAGCTCATTGAGTTAGCTATAATATTTTCAATTAAGTACTCAACTTGGGTGGCAAACCTTGTTTCGGTATAGAAAAAGAATGGTGAAATAAGGCTATGTGTTGAATTTTGTGAATTAAACAAGGCCTCTCTTAAAGACCACTATCAATTTCCACCAATGGAACAAATTCTATAGCTAGTTGCAAGTTAAGAAAGATTATCCTTATTAGATGTTTATAGTGGATATAGCCAGATTTTGGTCAAAGAATAAGACCAATTCAAAATAGCCTTCACCATAAAGTGGAGAACATTTGCATACATAAAGATGCCTTTTGGTTTATCCAATGCTAAAGGTCTAGATTTCACCCTATTTGGAAGTAGAAGTTTTTAGGTCCTACTTCAAAATCTAGCTCAACATGGATCTGACCCCAGGCTATGGGTATCCTATAATGGGGTCAAACTTGTAGGATTTTTAATGAGGCTAGCTCCTTTGATGCATCATTTTAGCTCATTCCCACTACTAAACCTATTAATGACTAGGGAAAAGGGAGAGAGATAACATGAAAGGGAAACCCAAGATAAAGATGGTGATGAACATAAATTATGGTTGATCCACTCTACTTGACTCTTAAACACTAATGAAATAAGAAAAAGACTAGATATAGGATTCTAAATATCTATCATACATCAATGTTTCATGAAGAGGTTCACTAAATGATCACAATATAAGGGAATAATAGAGAGGTTTAATTAAAAACACTAACCAGTCATAGTATCCACATGTAGGCTATAATTAAAAGATACATAACACTAAACATGATTTGCATAAGAATATGAACTAGTAATTAGGTGAGATCAAGACTTGACAAGGGAGAATAACTCTACCATATATGCAAATTTGACATGTACACATTATACCAAAACAAATGAAATCTAAAAAATAGTCTTGTATTCATTTCAAGAGGTTACAAGTGCCATCTTGGTAGAGTTTAGTCATGCCCAAGAGAGGGAGTAGAGGGCTACTGAGAGGATCTATTTTTATGCTCAAAAGCCTCTTTTTATAGTATAAAGGAGAAATAAAGAGATGGGAACAATGCATTGGAAAATGGAGAAAAGTAATCAAGATCAAGAAGTGAGGTGGAAGCTCATTGATTGCTTTATATATATGTGTTTTGATCTACAAGCATACCTCCTTTTATCCCAATAATCCTCATGCACCTCTCATTGGCTGAGAGATTCCACTAGAAGATAATGATTTATTATGCATGGTGACAAAGTCTATTAGAGCAAAATAAATGCTCTTAACTACTTCTCCAACTACTAGTTCACCACCTTGGGACCCTAAGTCCACTTGAAATGTTCATAAGGATCAAATATTTGAGTCTAAAAATTGATAATGCCATACCATTAATGTCAGTTAGTACTTACTTTGTCTATGATGGAGCCAAGTCGATAAATGAGACCCTTTGCATCAAACACATATCTACTCTATTTACATATTTGGATCATAAGTTCATTTATAAATGGAAAACCAATTTAAGATTATTGATTTTCCTAATATAGATAAAGGGTTGATAGTTTGAATGATGAAAAGGGACCAAACATTGCTATTAAAGCTCCATATAGGTAAAATAAGTCTTTTAGACCTAATATAGAGATTGAATATGAACCAGTGATGGTAAAGCAAGGTCAAGCTAGTTTTTAGGTTTCCATGGATACTGTGACTATGCAAAAACCAATAATTAGATTGGTTTTCACGTATAAACGAACCTGTGTTCAATAATATAACAAATAAAGACCACGGAGAGATGTATCACCTATTATCAGGGTTAATTTTTCAATGAGTAGATTCAATTGGCCACTTAAAGTAGATGTGGCATATTTTTTTCAATTTTAAGACATGGTCCTCATCAGTAGATTGATAGATACTGACATGGAGTTTCAAGAAGGAGACATGATGGTTAGATAAGGGAAATGGGTGTTTAATTCTTTTATAGAGTTTGTTCCTTATTGATAAGGTCATGAGTTAGCATCCTCAAATTTATACTAATACATCATAGTTCCCTCTCTCTCTTCCTTTTTCTATATATGTTCCAATTTATACCATGTGTATCTCTGTTTAAAAAAATTTAGAAAGAAATCTCTAGAAATTTTTAGAGAAATAGACTCTTATGCTTTGGCTTACTTAGGTTATGCCAAAATTTGCCATGTAACACCTTTTGATGCAATATAGATTGAATTCCACCATTTTTCAAGCTAGATTGAAGTGTATTCCATGAATTCATGTATTGTAGTTAAATTAATGCATTTTCCTTGTCTATGTCTAAGCTTTATCAACTTCATGAAGTGATTGATATTTCTCATATATAACTATAAGTGCAATTTATAGTTCATTATTTAGCTTGAAAGTGGATATCTTCCCTCTCATGCTAGTTTAATGATTCATGCCTTATTGTGAAATATTTATGTGAGATTGATATTCTTTGGTCTTGGATGTGTCTCATAGTGTGTTATGTGAAAAGTATAAGTGTTCTAATTACTAGTGCATCACCCCATTTTATATGCTTTCATACATTGTTGTATCTCCATATCTCTTTTTCAAGCAAGTGTTAGATTAGGTCTAGTTTAGGTGATAGATTCAGAAGGAAGCCAAACTTCTCTAGAGGTCTGATCCATTATTAGGATACCCATAATCTAGGATCAGTCCCATGTTAGACTAGATTTTGAGTAAGAAGATTTGAACAATCCCCTTACTTATCCAGAGTGAAAATCTAGAACACTAATAGTTTCATTAGTGTTTAAGAGTCAAGCAGAGTGGATCAACCATAATTTAGGTGCATCACCATTTTTATCTTAGGTTTCCTTTCCATCTTATCTCTCTCTCCTTTTTTTTTGGTCTTTAGTAGGTTTAGTAGTGGGAATGGGATAAAATGATGCATTAGAAGAGCTAGCTTCATCAAAAATCCTAGAGGTCTAACCTTGTTATAGGATACCCACACCCTGGGGTCAGTCCCATGTTGAGATAGATTTGGAAGTAAGACCTAAACACCTCTGCTTCTAGCTAGGATGCAATATAAACCTCCAATATTGGATAAACCAAAACGTATCTTTCTATATGAAAATGATCCCCACTTTTTGGTGAAGGCTATTTTGAACTGGGCTTCTTCTTTGACCAAAATATGGTTATATCTACTGTAACCATCAAACAAGGAGAACCTTTTTGAACTTACAACTAGTTGTAGAGTTTATTCCATTGATGGAAATGGATAGTAGTCTTTAATAGAGGCCTTTTTCAAGTCACAGAAGTTAACACATAGCCTTATTTCACCATTATTTTTCCATACTGAAACAAGGTTTGTAACCCAAGTTGAATGCTTAATTCAAAATATTATAGCTGACTCAATGAGCTTATGCAACTTAGCTCTCATCAAAGGTTCAAGCTTTGGGTTAATAAGCCTTTTTTTTTTTTTTTTTTTTATAGTCTCATCTTCTAACTCAATGGTATGTTTAGATAGACTTGGATCAAATCCTTTAAGGTTACTATACTTCTATGCAAAGACATCTACAAAATTTGAACATAACTCAATAAACATTTCTTTCTCTAAAGATGTGCAAAATTTACCTAGATTTAAGATCTTATCAATGGAAATCTCCACATTTGCATAATGTTATTACTTGGTTGACAAATAAAACTTTTATTTTCTCAATTCATCTTTATTTAATATGTTTCCAAGGGTAACCAACCCTTTAAGAAATGTGTTTGTCTTTAATTGCACAATTTGGTCACCATACTGCTGCAAATGCTTATTTTACTTTCTTGAGGAAAATTCAAATTCCTCTTGTAATAATCTAACAATATAACTATTATATTCAAATAATTTCTAATTTTCATGGTTGTTTGGGACAAAATGTCTCACAATTACCTTGATGTGTGATTGAATATTTTCATTTTCTATGTCATCTGGAATACTAAATTATGACCTAATGGAAGCCATCTTGTTTGCATGCTTGTTCTTATTTTTTGATATGGATTGAATATTGAAAGATTGAAAGTCTTCAACTAGGTCCCATAATTTATGCTTATAAGACTTAATTAATGGTTTCTTACATATATTAGGTCCCCTTGGTAAATTCTCAATTCACTATCTCCAAAAACTTGTAAGGAATTGACCTTCATCTTTCTTGACCATTGCAAACCATGCACTAGTGCTTCATATTTAGTAACATTATTAGAAAAACCAAATTGAAACTTGAGATAAGAGAAATAAATTTGATTGTATGGATAAATTAACATCATTCGAGCTCTAGTGCCATGTTTTTTCATGGATCCATCCAAATATAGTTGCCAAATTCGATCGCTAAGCTGATCATCTTGTCATCAATGTTGGAATTGGTGCATCATTTTCATGAAGATAATAGACACAATTACTTATTGAATTATATTTTAGGGATCATGTCCATGAAAATTAGAGTCCCATTCATCAAGGAAAAGATCTAGGACTCCATCTATAGGTGATTCAATTTCCACCTCACTATTTTCTAGTACCTTCTCTGAGATAACACAATTAATGTTCACCATACTTGGCATATATGGATCTAAATGAAATATTGAAATAAGTTTAGAAAATATTTTTACCTTAGTACCATATTTGGTCCTGAACATTAAATAGGTCCAATTAGCTGAGAAATATCCTCCAATATTTGAAGTAAAGTCTCTTGATAGACACATGGCAAAATAGAGAGACAAGTCCACTTCAACTACACCTTGTTGAATAATAACATTGGGGAAAGCATGTAATGTCAGTTTTAGCCCTATCCTCATCCTACTTGAGGACCAAATATCCTTTCTGAAAACTTCTTAAAGAAGTTCCTTTGTTAAAATATCTCTTTACCATTGTTTGATGGGATTCCATGGCCAACATGGACTGATGCCTTGTCTCTTCTAGCTCCATGAGCTTAGTATATCTAATCTCCATTGGCTCATTCTCCAAAATCTCAAGTTGATGCATTAATTCCAAATCAATAAATTTAAGAGAAATATGCATTCTTGCTTCTTTACCATATACTAGCTTATATGGAGAATTGGATATTGACCTTTTATAGGTGATCTTGTCAGCCCATAGAGCTAACTTCAATTTGAGATGCTATGATCATTGATTATCTTCAATTATCCTCCTAATGATATTCAATAAATTATTATTAGTGGACTCAACAAGGCCATTACCTTGTGGATAATAGTTTGATGAAGTAATGAGTAAAACACTATGTTGAACAACCCACTGGTTGATCTTAGACCTTAAAAAAGCAATAATATTATAAAAAAATTATGGTTGAAGGGACCCCAAATATGGTAAGCAAACCTTCATAAAAGTTTAGAACACTAGCTTTATTGGCTTATTTTAATGCTACTACCTCTGTCCATCTAGTAAAATAATATATGTAAGTTAGGATCCATTTGTGTCCTGAGCTTAAAGGGGGATTAATAAGACCAATAAATTTCAATCCCCATTGCAAAATGTTGATTCATAAAATTGGTTAGAGGGGTAAGACTATAAGCTTCACTTTTCCAACAAATATAACACACTATTTGCATTTCTTGCCTTGTGTATTGTTAACTAGGAATTTGACTAAGAGGAGATTATTATGGTGTTAGTGACAAAATGCATAAAACAAATTGATAAAAAAACACACTAAGATAACACCTTCATTCCTAGTTACTAGGGTGACCTTAGTAACAAAAAAAAATGAAAAAAACAACTAAAAAATAAGGAAAACCACAAGAATTCCTTCACCTTCCTTGGATGCTCCATATGCCTTTATAGTAGTGGTTTGCTCGGCTTTGTGCTCATAAAGTCCTTAGCAATGAAGGTTTGTCTACATCCATCTCTCCTTGGCACCTTTGGCTTGTGGCTTGGGTTGGATTGGAATAAATTTGACATGGTAACGCTAATTAAAATGGATTATTGAAGATATTTATGCATTATAACTTTGTACCAAAATAGCTGAGAAATGATGTGGTAAGGCCTCCTATTTATAGATTTTTGCCAATGTCTAGAATCAACCTGAACCATCCATCTTAGGATTGAGATGTGTGGATAAGGATTTATCTAATTATGAAATTAAAATTTAAAAATAGGCTCATAAATATTTGGGATAGAGGAACAACTAAGAGGCATGGAGGGCTTTGATGAGGCATGGGAGGTATGAATCCTGATATTTGTGGCATTATAGCCTAGGGATGTCTTCCCAAGAAATGAGGTCACTTGATGATGTAGATATTAAATATTCATTTATAAAAACAAGTATTAAACAAGTTTTCATGGAATTATTAATTAGGATCTAACTTGGATTAATTATCTCTAAGCATGATTAAGCATTTTATGCACAAATTACTCAAATTGATCAAAATGACTTGTTATTGGTCTAAAATTTGACTGGATTGAAATTAAAAGGTGATGTTAGATTCATTGGATCCATTATCCAATTTAGGATATTATAAAAAAAATAACAAATGAACATGTCTTGTGTAAGAAATTTGATAGGAAAGAGCAATCCAGAGCACTTAGGTGCAAAATTGGCATTTTGACTCGAAATGATCTAATCAAAGTTAGTTGGCCCATAAATTTCATTGCCCCATTTATAGATACTCTAGACAAAATTGGCACTTGAATATGTTAGTTTCAAATATTTTTAATGTTTTTAGTATTTTTAGGCCAAATTATGCATTTTGGGTAGAAATTGGTCAAAAGCCTAGTTGGAGATTATTGGTGGCCACATTTAGGTGTCTACAATTTCCCCTTATTTGGGAAGATGTTGCAAAACATAGGCAAAGCAATTTATTTTCAAATAATGGGAGATGGCCTATATGCCAAAAATAAGATGATGGTTGAAAGACAAAGCTCCAAATGGTTTTGGGAGGCCTATGATGATGCTCCCTTGAGGGAGTGGTTGTCACATATGTTGATGGATGGTCCCTCAAAAGAAATAATAAGAAAGGTGGAATTAACCTGTGGTTGATATTAATCCAAATGAGAAAATTATTGCATGCATTGATTTAAAAAAGATGTTGATTTGCCATAAGGTGGTTATAATCAGGAATAAAAGTTAAACTAATGATTTGCCCATATGTGGTTATAATCATTACAAGGACCTGAACTGGCTAAAGATGATTATGCCCTAGTTAGCGCTGATTAACAAGCATAACTCAAGGATATAACCTAGAATATAGATTAAATATGAGCAGGTATAAATTGATTAAAGAGATGAACATAGGATTAAGATTGATCATTAGAAATGATTTAGTCGTACCTACCAATGAGTAGATGCTCATCCTTATTAGTAATGATATAACTAGAATGGCCAATGGGTTAATTTGATCAAGGGTGGGATGGGAGAAACATCTATAGCTCCATTGATTATAGACTTTATTGAAGCTAATTTTTGTTGTAACATGTGATGGTAAGCATCATGATAGAACACCATAAAGACTTGGATGAAAAATGCATAAGGACTGACTCTTGATATCCAATAAACACTCAAAAATAATTCACCAATGATAAAAACCATGATGACAATGTTAATGGATGAATATGGATGGAATCAAGAATAATGTTTTCAAGGAATCACCCAATGAATGCATATAGACTAAGTCAAGGCAACAATGTAAAAGCAAACAAACAGGCAAGTGAACAAACAAACAAACAAAAAATAAAATAAATAAAAAAAACACTTGAAATAAACAAACAAATAGAAAGCCTAAAAATAAAATCAAAATAAAGCATCTTAACAATGACCATGCCCTAGTAAGGTGGATCAAGGATAACTGACTAGGCTAGGACAGGACAAATGTTTTTGGATTTTCGAAATGTTTTGAATGTTTTTGGCATTTTGAGGTATCTTAACTTGTTAGAGAATGACAAGATACCTACTCAAAAAATGGTGAGAGCATTTGGCTTAGGTTGCTCATAAAATGGTGAAAGCATATGGAAATGGGGACTGAGGTGACCTCAACATGAATTAAGCATGAACCACATAGTCCTAAAATGACCTCAAGTCATAGTAATTCCATCCAAACAAAAGGTGAGGAAAAACCAACTAGGTCCCAACAAGTTCTCAAATCTAGCAAATGGCCAGTCAAATGAAAATAGTAATGGCGAGGTGATGCGATAATACATGATAAACAAGTGTTGCCCCTAGTTTTCCCATAGGTATTTATAAATAGGATATAATAGCATAGGTTAATAATACTAATTTTCCCATAGGTGGTTATAATTAGTAGCAAGATTGGTGAAACACTAATTTTCCCATAGGTGGTTATTATCAAGCTCACATAAACAAACTTGATAAGATGAAAGATATCTTGCCAGATCAACTATCACACTACTTTCATAGACTATCATTTAAACATAGACTTGATTAATTATTGAAACTTGATTGGAATCCTCTCATAAAAAGTGTGGGAAGAACTAAAGGAACCAAGATCAAAATAGGATTGGGTAGGATGAATAAAAATAGGCTTTGGTCTAGATAGGAATGGAATGACATTGCTTTAGGATAATGCTAGTTTTATAAATTGGATAAAGTGGTAAGATGGTTTTCCCCCAAGTTATAGGGTGAATAAAAGGATACGTGACAATGGTAAAAATATATGTATGACACTTTCCAAATAAACTTGGCCAATAATACCCACCTCTCATGATCTTATGGGTTGTGATCCTTTCTGAATAATGTCTTCCACCATGTCCATCATGGAAATGCTTAATAAACTTTTGTGTTTGACCTAGTTTTATGCATCTTGACAATATGTCATTAATATCCTTTTTGAGCAAAACACTATCAATAAGAAGAAAAGGAATTGATTGTAATATAAAACATCTCATTTTTTAAGGAATGAGATGAGAAGGATAAACACCATCTTGTAAGTATCTTACCATATCTTGGAACCAATTGGAAGGTAAGGCCTAATCACTTGTAACTTTATCATTTGACACCATAATAAGTTCATTGGCCTTTTGCAAGTATTGAGATAGATGTTCACAAAGTCCTTTGCATCTAGCCAAATTTGTGACCTTAATCTCAACATCATATTCCATGACTTTGCTTATCCAACTATCTCTTTTATCATTTATATATTTATTCAAAATAAAATATTTGACACTTGGATGTGCAACCATTAGATGTATCTTATGATTGGACAACAAGTACCTAAAGACCTTAGGACTAAAAGCACATGCTTCTTTAAAAAATAATATCTTGTTTCATAATCTTCTAAGCCTTGACTGAAGAAGGCTATTGGATGCTCTAAAGTCTCTTTATTATGTTGCATGAGAATACATGAAATTGTGTCAATATTAGCATAGTTGTATAGGAAGAAATTATTTGTGAATTCAGGATTCAAGAGTGTAGGATCATTGGCTATAACTTTTTTTATCTCTTTAAGAGTTCTTACTCCTTATTTGGACCATCCCAAACTCCAACCCTTCTTTAACATGGCTGTGAGTGGCTTAGCTAAAGTAGCAAAATTTAAAATGTATCTCCTTATGAAATTGATCTTGCTTAAAAAGATTTTCAAGGCCTTCTTATGATTAGGTAAGAAAAGTATAAGAATTGAGTCTACCATATCAGGATCTATGCTTGTACCATATTTTGAAATTGCATGTCCAAGAAGCGTACCTTCATGAATAGAGAAAACACACTTTTTTGGATTCAAAGATACTCCAAATTCCTTGCATCTTTCAAACACTTGTCTGATATGAATCATATGCTCATCTTCACTATTATAGAATATTATTATGTCATCTAGATAAATAAGTATAAACTTGTTAAGGAAACATTGAAATACCATGTCCATAGCTTTCTAGAAAGTTGCTCCAGTATTTGATAAGCCAAAAATCATATTTTTGTATGAAAATGTTCCCACTTTATGGTGAAGGTTATTTTGAACTAGTCTTATTCTTTGACCAAAATATGGTTATATCCACTATAACCATCCAATAAGGAGAACCCTTCTGAACCTGCAACTAGCTATATAATTTATTCCATTGATGGCAATGGATAGTGGTATTTAAGAGAGGTCTTGTTCAATTCATGAAAGTTAACACATAGCCTTATTTTACCATTATTTTTATATACTAGAATAAGGTTTTCCACCCAAGTTGAGTGATTAATTGGAAATATTATAGGTGACTCAATGAGCTTATGCAACTCAGCTCTCATCAAAGGTTCAAATTTTGGGTTAATATGCCTTTGTCTCTATCTGATTGGCCTATTCTCATATTCTAACTCAATGGTATGTTGATATAGACTTGGGTCAAATACTTTAAGGTCATTTTAGTACCATGTAAAGACATCTACAAAAATTGAACATAACTCAATAAAAGTTTCTCTCTAAAGATGTGCAAACTTTGCCCAACTTTAAGCTCTTACCAGTGGCAATATACACATTTGCATAATGTTATTCCTTGGTTGACAAAGGAAAATTTTCTTTTCTCAATTCACCATCTTTAATGAATATGTTTTCAAGGGTGACCAACCCTTTAGGTAACTTGTTTTTCTTTAATTACACAATCTAGTCACCATACTGATGGAAATGGTTATCTTGGTTTCTTGAGGAGAATTTAGATTCCTCTTGTAAGAATCTAATAATCTAACTATCATCTTGAAATAATTTCCAATTTTCATGGTTGTATGGGATAGAAGGTCTCACAAATATCTTGATGTGTGATTGAACTTTTTCATTTTTTATGTCATTTGGGATATTGAATTGTGACCCAATGGCCACCAGCCTGTCTACATGCTTATTATTATTTATTAATATGGATTAAATATTGAAATATTAAAAGTCTTAAACTAGGTCCCATAATCTATGATTATAATACCTTAGAAGTGGGTTCTTACATATATTAAGTTTGCCTACTTGGTGAACCACCAATTCACTATCTCCAAAAACTTTTAAAGAATTGACCTTCATCTTTCTTGCCCATTGCAAACCATGCACTAGTGATTCATATTTAGTAACATTTTTGGAACAACCAATATAAAAATTTATAGAAGATAAATACCTTTGATTGGATGGAAAAATTAACATCATTCCATCTCCAGTGCCATGCTTTTTCTTGGATCCATCAAAATTTATTTTCCACAGTCCATCACTAGGTTGATCATCTTTCATCAATGTTGGAATTGGTGCATCATTTTCATGAAGACAATAGAAAAAAAGTACTTATTCTTCAATTAAGTTTTAGTGATCATGTATATGAAATTCATAAGCCCATTCATCAAGGAAAAGATTTGGGATTCCATCTAGAGGTGATTCAGCTTCTACCTCATTATTTTTTAGTACCTTGTCTGAGATAACATAATTAATGTTCACCATACTTGGCATATATGTTTCTAAATGAAATATTTCCATAGGTTCAAAACATATTATTACCTTATTACCATACCTACTCTTAAACATTAAATATGTCCAATCAATTGATAAATATCCTCCAATCTTTGAATTAAAATCTTTTGACAGACACATGCAAAATAGGGAGGCAAGTCCACTACAACTACATCTTGCTGAATAATAACATTAGGGAAAGCATGTAATGTTGGTTTTATATCTTTGATTATGACTACTATATTTTTTGGTGGCCCATATAATTGTAATACTCCTTTGGTATTTGGCTCATAGAGAAGACCAAGCTTGTCTGTAATTTGTTTGGGCATGACAGTGCTACTAGCCCCACTATCTACCATACAATTATGGAATAAGAAGTCACCAACTATCAAAGAGAGATAAAAGGGAGGGGTTTTGTTTGATTTGACATTGATTTTGTCTACCTTTGTCATGCTATGTAACTACTGATCAGGTTTTATGATTTGCTAGTCTGAATTGGCTAAGATTGTTCCTTATTTCTTAAATGGTTCTTTAGATACCTTAAGATATGAAAGCTCTTGAATAAACATGTCCTTTTATCCTAGAATATAAAGGGAATACCAAATTATAATGATAATATTTTATTTATTCACTTGATCTATTATGATGAATGAGACTTCACTAACCTTGGCCTGCAACTTTTGAGCCACTAGTTGTTCTATGATTAGAGGCATTTGGGGAACCTTCATTGTCTCTACATTATGAACCTTTTATGTTATAGGAACAAAAAATTGATCATTGAAATTATTGGAAATAAAATTAATAATACTATAATTATCATTCACATCTTGATCTTCCTCAACTACTCTTATTTTAGATCTAGTCAGAGCTATAACTTAACCATTTATGTTGCTAGTTTCACCAACTTGGTTGAATGCAATATATGTTGGCCAACTTTTGGCACATATACCAATATTACACCATATGGATTAGGTTGATGATTTGAACCATGGACCATATTTCATAGACCTTATTGAGGGCTTGGGATAAGTATGGAAATGCAAGGAATCCATTTGGCTCTTCATTGTGTTCATCTAGTCATCTTAGATCTAGTGGCATAATTTATGAGTATGCACTTTGTTGATATAACCATTACCACATTTGGATGATTCAAGGAAAATTAGTCATATGAGTTTGTTTATATTTATGCCAAGTTTATGTACACTAAGTTTTAGGTCCTCCACCAAATCACATCAAAGTTATGGACATCTAAAGTTGGCCTCTCAGCGAAATTCTGTGATTTTTCCATACTTAGCCATTTTCAAGAGGTTTCAGTAGAGTCAAGTGAACATCTTCACAAAGCTATATATCACATGTCAAATAGTTATGGGGGAGAATGGTCACATGGGTATGTTCATCTTGGTCCCTAGTTGATATGTGCTAAGTTTCTAGTCATCTGCCAATGTACAATATGAGTTATGTAAGTTCAAAGTTGATTTATCAAATAAAATTCACCAAGTTTCCATACTTCCATTTTTGAGCTAGAACATCACATAGGATCAAATGGACTAGTCAACTTATGAATTTAATATATTCACCTAGAAATTTCCCAAGACTAATGAATCAAATGGGCTATTCCTTTTGAGCTCAAAAACATCTCCTAAAAGTTTGGTGCCTCCATGATTCTTACACTTCAAGATGTAAATATACAAAGTTAGTCAAAATAGAACTGCAACATAAGACATTCACATTAATGTCATAATAAAGCTTGGGAAAAATCTATTTGTGCTTAAATTTGATGGTCTACAAGATGTTAGTTACATTCTAGAGGATGGCAAATGATGGTCAATGAGATGTCAACTTTAAGATAGATCAAAGACAAATCTTATTGAGTTTAAATTTGATAGTTGCACGATCATCAATAATGGTCACATGAACATCATTTGATGAGAGTGAGGGCATCAAGTTTAAAACCATGAACTAGTTATTGGCTTTCAAATAAAGGGTCCTAGTTGATCAATGGTTGGTATTTGATCAGGCTTTTAGATAATGATAAGTGGAGGTCAAAGGGTCAACGAATCTCAAGGGTGAATGTGTACATAATAAGTGTCAAGGATACGTTCAACTGGTAGAGAATCTATGGTTATTAGGTATTCATACTAATTGAAATTGATGGAGTGAGATGGTTAATGTGTCAACTAGTTTAGTCATATTTTGATAACCAATTAGAGTAAAGGTAAGCCTAGGGTTTTTGATGGAGGTTGTGAATCCATTTTTGAGAATAGAAAGTAGGGTTTTGTGGGGTGTTCCTGACACCATTGAAGTTATTTCAAACACCATGGAGTGGTCTAACTAATGTAGTAGGATATATATAACACAAGGGACTACCATTGGAGTTTAATATGGACCTTTGTATCAACCTTTTATGGCTTATAGGGTTCATTCTTGTGACCATGTTCACTTTTTTAAAGGACCTAGTTTTGATGGGATTTTGGCTTCTACATAGATAGAGTGGGTGTTTTTAGACCTAATGGATCCTAGAAGGTGTTATATGGTCTATGGGTATATTTTAATATAAAGACTATAGGAAAACTAATGTACTTAGATTGGTTTTACAACTATAGTGGACCATGGAAATGGAGTAATTATATGAAAAATGCAAAATGGATCATCTATTGACATGGATCCATCATTATCTAAGCAAGTTCTCCATCACCCAAGGCGTGGAATGATTGTCAGTATCAAGTTTCAAGGATTTGATCCTCATGAATAGGTCAAGTGGACTTAGGGTCTTGAGATGATGAGTTGGTACTTAGAGAGGTAGTTAGGGGCATTTATTTCTATTCAAATGAACTTATTCATCATGGAACAAACCCTTATCTCTAGTAGGACATTCTCAGCCAATGAGAGGAGCTTGAAGACTAATGGAATAATATGAGATCTATTTATTTATCAAGGTATGCAACATAAAGCAATCAAGTGCTGCCACCTCAATTCTTGATCTCAAGGACTTTCCTCCACTCTATAATGCATTGATACCATCTCTCTTTCTCATTTTTACTTATATAGAGGCTTTTGAGCCAAAAAATGGATCCTCTTCGTGTGTTCTCTACTCCCTCTATTGGGCATGACCAAACTCTACCAAGATGAAGCTTGTAACCTCTTGAAATGAATAAAATACTATGTTTTAGATTTTATTGTTCTAGTATAGTGTGTAGATGTCATAATTGTATATGTGGTAGAAGTTTCTCCCTCATAAAATTATGATCTCACCTAGTTACTAGTTCATCTGGTTATGCAGGTCATGGTTAGTGTTATACATCTCTTGATTGAAGCTCGCATGTGGATACTATGACAGGTTAGTGTCTTAATTTAGACCTTTCCATTTATTTCTCTCATCTTATATCATTTGGTGAACCTCTTCATGAAACACTATGTATGACAAATATTTAGGATCTTAGATCTGGTCTTTTACTTATTTCATTAGTTTTTAAGAGTCAAGTAAGGTGGATCAACCATAAATTAGGTGCATCATCATTGTTAACTTAGGTTTCCCTTTCATGTTTTTTATCTCTCTCTCTCTCTCCCTTTTCCCTAGCCATTAGTAGGTTTTAGTAGTGGGAACGAGCTAAAAGATGCATCAAAGGAGATAGCCTTGTTAAAAATCCTAGAAGTTTGACCCCATTGTAGGATACCCACAGCTTGGGGTCATTCCAATGTTGGATTAGAGTTTGAGTGAGAAGGCCTGAATAATATCCTTACTTAGTTAAGGTGTCATTTTAGTCCTTAATAGTTATGACATGCCCAATGGGACAAGGTCCAACAGAAGAGAAAGATTGTTGGTGTGTCTTTCCTTTATCAACTTTTGAAGGCAAGTAAATTAGCACCAATGTCGACTCTAAATAAAATCTTATAGTTATGAGTAGACCAGGTATGTCTCAATGAATTTTCTAATTAGTTTTTGCATCTCATTTATATCACTATTATCCACCTCCTTATCAGTATCCCCAATATGATCCTCATGATCCATATGAGCCTAATCAGCCCTACCAAAATTTATGTCAAAGATATGAAGAACCTTGAAAAGTTTTTCATGATCCTTATTATCAAGGGAATAGCTCTTACCTTCCTCATGACCATTACCAATAATATAAGGACCAATATCAATCATATATGCAAGAATATTTCCATGATACTCCATATGATTAGCAATCCCATCATAATACTGCTCCTCATCAACCCTATCATGAATCATCTATACCATCACTTAAGAAGACTTTAATAAGCCTTGATAAGCATGCAGTTATGCTCACAAAATTACTATGGCTAAGATGTCCCTCCTCACTAGGTCCATAATGTGGGAGAGTCATTACAATGAATAAAAGAAGTATGGGCACCTATTAAGAGAGCAAATTAGAAAAATCTCATAAGTGAGATGATGGATGTAGGTGGTTACATTCAAAGAATTAAGGAAAAGCTAAAAGGCCTTGAGGAACAATAATTCCAACCTTGCCAACCTTATGTGCCTTCATATACATCACCTCAACCTTCTTATGTGCTACCCATTCCTCCTCAAGAGACCATTCTAAGTGCCCCTTTGAATATTATAAGTCCCTCATATGTTCCTTAGACCTTTCCTTATTAGGAATCTATCTAGGAGAGCTGTCAAACAAGAAAGGATATTGTTGTAGAACAACTTTTTGTTAGATTTCAAGAATCCATCCTTCCTCAAGAGCCCCTTATAAAGTCCTTCAAGGTTACAAACTAGAACCAAGTGGTGATATCATGGGGTAGGCCAAGTGAGGCAAATCTAGATTTGAGGACCTAGGTTATGAAAGGATTTGAACCTATGCAAGCCTCTCTTATTCCTCTTCAAGAGTCTCCTTATGTTCCTTATCTTCATGAAACCAATTACCACCTTAAAGAGAAGATATTCCAAGAGAATATTGATAAGCAAATCAAAGAGTTGGAGGAGAACCAGAATCAAAAGGTCAAAGCAGAACCTCTAGCTTTTCCATCTTGGAACCAAATCATGTATTCAGGTAAATTTGAGGTCATTCATCCCTCATCCCTCCCTTCTCAAGAATCTAGGTCATTTACATCTTGGAAATCCATCCAGAGTAGTATGCTAAAGAAATATGAAGACATGACTACCAAAGACAAGTAGTTGAACCAAGGAGGTGTCACATATGTCTCATCTCCCTTGAGTTCATCTCAAGAATATCCTATGCCACTCCTTAAAGAGGTAAGTGGTGAACTCGATGTTGAACTCAGAACTAGTAGTGATGAATTAACAAAGTCAGAAGAGAAGATCAACATTGGGACACCACTTGGCAAGAGAAAGCATGTTTCAGTATTTCATGATGTTAAGAAGGATAAGTTATAGGATCAATTGCAAGATGGAGATGAGATTTAAGTCTTAGTTATGCATCAAGAGGTTATTTCTTAATAACCTTTTAATCATATATCAGTTGTCTAAGATTAAGAGTTTTCTAAAGATCTTATGGTAGCTGATATAGATCAAGTATATGATCATATTTCTTTGGAAGAAAGCCATGAGGACAAATCACACAACACCATTGCAGAGATAGAGAGTAATCATGAAATCCAACATGAAGATGACCATTCACTATAACTATACCATGATTTATTAAATGAAATTAAAGAGCTCAAGATGGTAGATCTTGATAAGAAAATAGTACAATAGGTGGATTATTCTAAAGATTCCATTAATTTTTTTTAGCATGAAGAACACTATATTGATGACCTCATGCATCAAGAAGAGAAGACTGAAGAAGTGGTGGTTCTAGATGATAAGAAGGACAAAGATGATTGGTAGCTAAAAATGAATCTCTTTCAAGAGCTTGAACATCTTGGTCAAGTTGAGGATCAAGTGCTTGAAAAGGTAGATAAAGAGTTTCCCATGGAGGATAATGATCAAGATCAAGTAGAATATGCATAGCTCCTTGAGGAACATGAAGAAATTGAGACCAAAAAGAAGCCCAATCTTACTGAGAGCACCATGGAAATCAAAGAGGTATGTCTTGATGGACCACTATTGGAGGTTGCAGTTGAGGAACCATATGAGAACGCTGAGACTGTCTGGCTGCACATAGCTAACCTATTTGGAGTTACTTGGTTCTCATTAAACATCATGCCAAAGAAGCTGATAGTTGCAATAAAGAAGGAGGCATCAAGACCAAGATTAAAGAAGCTACATGCCTCATTCAATTCCTCATCCCATGAGGCAAAAAAAATGTCAAACTTTCCTTTTGATCCAAGAGGAAAGGTACACATTATTTTAGGTTGTATAGGTTAGATTAATGTTGTTATAATTACTCTAAGTGCCACTTTATCACATTTGTTTATTATCCTTGTTTTGTTTAGTAGGTTAGTTTCCTTTTCAGGCCTTGGGCACTCTATTCTTTTTGGTCCTTGTATTTGTTTCAAGAGAGGTCAAAGCAGGATTGGGATCCAGTCTTAGATCCAAGTCAATATGTTGGATATAGAGTAGAGACTTCATGTTAAATGGACTAGAATAGGCACATGGTTTGGTTTATTTTACATAGACAAGCATTTAACCCTTATGATTCACCAAAGATGTTGGCCAATTTTTGGCCCACATACCAAGCTTCTCGAATATAGATCAGGTTACTAATTTAGAGCATGGAACATATTTAAAAGATCTTATGGGATGTTAAGAGGGCTTGGGATAAGTATGGAAATGCAAGGGATCTATTTGGTTCTTCATTTTTTTCATCTAGGCATCTTGGATCTAGTGGTAGAATTTTTGATTAAACACTTTGTTGACATCATCGTTACCACATGTGGATGAGTTAGGAAAAATTGGTCATATGGGTTTGTTCACATTTATGCCAAGTTTATGTGTGACAAGTTTTAGGTCTTCCACCAAAGCACATCAAAATTTATAGAGATCCAAAGTTTGTCTCTCAACCAAATTTTGCTATTTTTCCATACCTAGCCATTTTCAAGAGGTTCTAGTAGAGTCGAGTGAGACTATTCATAAAGCTATATCTCACACATGTAGTAGTTACAGGGGAAAATGGTCACATGGGTCTATTTATCTTGGTCTCTAGTTGTCACGTACTTATTACTTGGTCATTCGCTAAAGCATGATAAGAGTTATGCAAGTTCAAAGTTGGATCCTCAAAAAAAAAAATTCCAAGTTCCCATACTTAGCCATTTTTAAGATAGTATGTCACATAGGATCAAATGGACTAGTCAAATTTTACATTTAATATCTTAAATTGGAAAGCTCTCGAGACCAACAAATCAAATGGGTTTGTTCTTTTTGACCTAAAAATAACTCTTGAAAGTTTGGTACCTCCATTATTCTCACACTTCAAGATGTAAATCCAAAAATTTGGTCAAAATGGACTTACAACTTAAGATCATGCTAATTTCAAAATAAAACTCAAGCAAAAATATATCTATGCTTAAATTTGATGTTCTGTGGGATGTCAGTTATATTCTATGAGATGCCAAATGATGGTTGACAAGACATCAAATTTAAGACAGAGCAAAGATAAATCCTATTGAGCTTAAATTTGATAATTTCATGACTATCAATGATGGTCACATGCACATAAACATCATATGATGGGAGTGAGGGAATCAAGTTTAAAACCGTGAACTAGCCATTGGCTTTCAAGCAATGGGTCACAGTTGATCAATGGTTGGTATTTGATCAGGCTTTCATATCTAATGGTGAGAAAAGTTCAAAGGGTTAGTAAATATCAAGGGTGAATGTGTGCATGATAATTGTCAAGGATGAATTCAACTAGTATAAGATTGATGCTTCTCTAACATTCATACCAACAAAAATCGACAGAATGGGATGGTTAATGTGTCAATGAGCTTAGTTAGATTTAGATAACCAATTGGAGCAAAGGCAAGCCTAGGGTTTTTGATGGAGGTCAAGAATCCATTTTTGACCATGGAAAGTAGGGTTTTGAAGGGTCTTCCTGACGCTATTAAAGTTGGTTCAAATGTCATAGGGTGGTTTAACTGATGTAGTAGGATATATAGAACACAAGGGACTATCATTGGAGCTTAATGTGGACCTCTAGTTTGAAATTTTATGGATTTTAGGGTTCATTCTTGTGGACCTATTTACTTTTCTAAATAAGGACCTAGTTTTGATGGACTTTTAGATTTTATAGAGATAAAGTGGATCTTTTTAGACCTGGTGGAACCTAGAAGGTGCTATATGCTCTATGGGTTTATTTTAATATAAGTACTATAGGAAAACTAATGTCCTTAGATTGATTTTATAACTATAGTAGACCATGGAAATGGAGTAGGTATATGACAAATGCAAAAAGGCTCATTTGTCGATGTGGCTCCATCATCATCAAAGTAGGTGCTCCATCACCCAAGGCATGTCATGATTTATAGTATCAAGATTCAAGGATTTGATCCTCATGAACAAGTCAAGCTAAATTAGGGTCTTGAGATGGTGAGATGGTACTTGGAGAGGCATTTATTTCTATTCAAATGAACTTAGTCATCATGTAACAAACCCTTGTCTCTAGTAGGACACTCTCAACCAATGAGATGATCTCAGAGACTAGTAGGACAACATGAGATCTATTTGTTTATCAAGGCATGAAAATAGAAAGCAATCAAGTGTTGACACCTCAATTTATATTGAGGACTTTCCTCCACTCTCTAATCTATTTTTCCCATTTCTCTTTCTTCTTTTTGCTATATATAAAGGTTTTTGAGCCAAAAAATGGATCTTTTGTGTGTTCTCTACTCCCTCTCTTGGGCATGACCAAACTCTACCAAGATGGAGCTTATAACCTCTTTAAATGAATATAAGATTGTGTTTTAGATTTCCCTATTCTAGTATAGTATGTACATTTTAGATTTGCATATGTGGTAGAAGTTTCTTCCATGTCAAATTATGATCTCACCTAGTTACTAGCTCATCTGGTTATGCAGGTCATATTTAGTGTTTTACATATCTTGATTGAAGCTCGTATGTGGATATTGTGATTGGTTAGTGTCTTAATTTAGACCTCTCCATACATTTCCCTTGGCTTAGATCATTTGGTGGACTTTTTCATGAAACACTGATGTATGATAGATATTTGGGATCTTGGATCTGGTCTTTACTTGTTTCATTAGTGTTATATGAGTCAAATAGGATAGATCAACCATAAATTAGGTGCATCACCATTGTTATCTTAGGTTTTCCTCTCTCTCTCTCTCTCTCTCTCTCTCTCTCTCTCTCTCTCTCTCTCTCTCTCTCTCTCTCTCTCTCTCTCTCCCTTTTCCTTTTCCATTAGGAGGTTTTAGTAGTGAGAATAAGCTAAAAGTTATATCAAAGGAGCTAGCCTCGTTAAAAATCCTAGAGGTTTGACCCCATTATAGGATACCCATAGCCTAAGGTCATTCCAATGTTAGATTAGAGTTTAAGTGAGGAGGCCTGAATAATCTCATTGATCAACTAGGGTGTAATTTTAGTCCCTAATAATATGATCATCTAATTTCTAATTAACATTAATAGCATCAGGTTGTCCTAAAACTTGGAGCTTCTCCTTGGAATGCCATATTCATGTCTTGATACTGACCACCTTGAAGAGAGAACTCTTCCTATGCCATTTGTGGCATAGTAATATCTTGTGATACCAAGGCTTGATTTTGAGTGTTATTTGGATTGGAAGGCTACCAACCTGAATCTTGCATCAAGTTATTTTGAGGGACAATAACTTTTAAACTAGAAGGTACATTAAGATCAAGGGTTGCATATGGCTTAGTTTGGGTTATAGCTCCTTGATTTTGATAAGGTTTCCTATTTTTCTTAAAACCTTGATAAGGAAGTCTTTTTTTATTGAAAGAATGATAAGTGTTCTGGTTTTGTTGAGGATAAGGTCTACCTTGGTATTGTTGTCTCTTGAGTTGAACAATCTCATTTCCAAAAGCTTGTGACATGATTTTCAAATCACCAGTATCATTATCTTGATTAGGAGGGGATACAAATTGGAATTTTGGAGATGGAATAGGAACTATAGATATACTAATCTCATGGAGCTAGAAGAGACAAGGCATCATTCCATGTTGGCCATGGAAACCCATCAAACAATGGTAAAGAGATATTTTAACAAAGGAACTTCTTCAAAAATTAGATTTGCTCCTCAAGTGGGATGAGGATAGGGCTAATCTAGGAAGGTACACAAAATTTGATTCTCTATAGAGTGGTCCATACATAGTCTCTAGTTGTAAATCCCACAATGCTTTCCAACTCATACAGATGAATGAATAAGAGCTTCCTATCCCAGTTAATGGGATAATATTAAGTACTAATATTAAGGAATTTAAGTTCCTTGTAAATAATTAGTTATTATTTTTATTTAAGTGTTTTTATAACACATTAGTTTGTTTTTGTCTTATCCCAAATAAGTGCTTTGTTGCATAGTTGTTTGATAGGTTAGTTACCTTTACTTTATTAAGTTAGTTTACCTTTCAATTTTGTTTATTTCCCTATATTTTAGAATTATTTGTCTTTGTAAGTCAAAAATATATTTGTAGTCATGTAAATGATCCAAGAGCCATGTATTTGGTTTGAGTTCTTGAGCATAGCAGGCATGCTATCTAGCCAAGTCACCAAAGATGTTGACCAATTTTGGTCTACATACCAAAAATGTGCTTAGTCTAAGAGTCCAGTGGAAGGAGTAAAATATTGATTGAAAAAGTGACCCAATGTCATGAGGAGAAGATAAACCTCAAGTGGAGATCATATAGTTTTTACAAATATTTTGAAACACTTTAAGTAAGCTTAAAATGTGATCTGATTGATCTTTAAGGGACAAGTCTATAGTTACAAGTGAAAAGTCAAAGTAGTTTTTCATAGTGTCCAAGATCATGAACTAGGTTGCCCTAGCTTTAGGAGATGATCAAAGCCTTGAAGGAATGATCAAAAGATGAATTTGTGTAAGTTTAATAACTAGACCATCACCAAAATATCATGGAGAAATGAATAGACCAACTATCTTGTGGATTTTATAAATGCAGCTTAGAAATCATTGCCAACCAAGATATTGAAACGTCAAGGAGTTTTTCATGTCTATAAACATGCTCTACAATTTTCTTTCTTTCACAAGTTCTCTAGCTTGAGTTATGGAGCTTCAAGGACCTACAACATAAGACATTTGTGCAAAATTCAAAATAAAGCTTGAGAAAATCAAACCCTTTTGAGATTTAAAATGATGGTTACACAAAAATCAATGATGTTCATACAAAAATAATTTTATGGGAGCATAAATGTTAAATTTTAGACCATGAAATGGTCATTTATTTTTAAACAGTGGGTTTCAGTATCTCTAACGGTCCACATTGCATCATAAATCTTGATTTGATGGTGCAAGATAAGTTAAAAGTTCAAAGAGCTCAAGAGGTTGGCACAAGTGAATGAGGACATAGACTAAAAATGAATCTTGAGAATAAACACATAATTGACATGTGGCATAAGCTTAGACAGAGTTGACAAGTTAAGGGTAAGATCGATGGCTCTCACTCGATCGTACTGATCAAGATTGATGGTGTGAGCAAAGGTCAATATGTCAATAGTTTGAGTCATGATCAATAACCAATAAAAAAAAGGTGAACTTGAGATATTCATATGAAATTTGATAGGGCATTCTTTGACCTAAACAAAGTAAAAATAAAGGAACCTAGTTTGAGCACAGTCCAGGCTGAACCAAATGGACATTGTGAGATCTAACATTACCATTAAAGCTCTATAGGGATAAAAAATGTATTTTGGACCTAATATAGATAAATATAAATAATTTGAATGACAAAATAGGATCAAACATTGCCAATAGAGTTCTATATAGGTAAAATAGGTCTTTTAGACCAAAACACAAAAGTACAGAGATTAAAGATAGATCAATGATTACAAAGAAAGATCAAGCAGTTTACAAGTTCCATGGATACAATGATTATGTGAAAACTAATAATTAGATTGGTTTTCACCTATAAATGAACCTATACTTAATATTGGAGGAAATACAAACCATGAAGAGATGTCTTGCTTATCATTAGGGTCATGTTTCATAATGTGTTACTCAAAAAAGATAATGTGTTGTTCAAAAAAGATATCAATGGTATGTTGCTAAGTTTCATAGAGCCAAGTAAAACACAAAAGTTGCTTGATCAGTTCCATGATGGACATGTTGGAGGACATTATTCAGCAAGGATCATATCCCACAAGATCATGAGAGGTGGGTATTATTGGCCAAGTTTATTTAGTGATTGTCATACATGGGTTAAGAATGATAGATAGTGTGTCATATTTGTTAGAAATATGAAGCTTACAGACTTACCTATCCAACCAATTTTAGTGAATCAACCCTTTATCTAATGGGGATTATATTTTATTGGTCCTATTAATCCCCCTTCAAGCTCAAGACACAAATGGATCGTAACTACCACATATTATTTTATTAGATGGATAGAGACAATAGCATTAAAATAAGCCAATAAAACTAGTGTTTTGGACTTCTATGAAGGTTTGCTTACCAGATTTGGGGTCCCTTCAATCATAATTTATGATAATGCTATGGATTTTGTAGGGTCTAAGATCATCTAGGGGATAGTTCAACATAGTGTTTTTCTTAGTACTTCATCAAACTATTATCCACAAGGCAATGGCCTTGTTGAGTCCACTAACAAGAATTTATTGAAGATCATTAGGAAGATAATTGAAGATAATCAATGATCATGACATTTCAAATTGAATTCAGCTCTATGAGCTAATAGGATCACCTATAAAAGGTTAATAGCCAATTATCCATACAAGCTAGTATATGGTAAGGAAGCAATAATGCCTATTTTTCTTGAATTCCTTACTTTGGAATTAATGCACCAATTTGAAATTTTGAAGAATGAGCTAATATAAATAAGATATACTGAGCTCATAGAGCTAGAACAGACAAGACATTAGTCCTGTTGACCATGAAATCCCATCAAACAATGGTAAAAAGATCTTTTGAAAAATAAAATTCTTCAAGAAATTTTCGAAAAGGAGATTTGGTCCTCAAGTGGGATGAGGACAGGGCTAAGCCAAGAAGGCACACAAAATTTGATTCTCTCTGGAGTGTTCTATACATAGTCTCTAATTGTAAATCCCACAATGCTTTCCAACTCACAAGGATGAATGGTGAAGAGCTTCCTATCCTCGTTAATGGGAGACATCTTAAGCACTATTATTAAGGAAGCTAAGTTCCCTGTAAAAAATTAGTTGTTATTATTTTTCTCTAAGTGTTTTTCTAACATATTAGTTTCCTTTCTTTTGTCTCAAATAAGTTCTTTGTTGCATAGTTGTTTAGTAGATTAGTTGCCTCTACTTTATTATGTCAGTTTCCCTTTCAAGTTTGTTTCTTTCCCTATATGTTGGAATTATTTTTATTTGTAAGTAAAAAAGATATCTTACAGTCTTGAAAATGGTCCATATATCATGTAAATCATCCAAGAGTCATGTATCTGTTCTAAGTTCTTGAGCATATCAAGCATGCTACCCATCCAAGTCATCAAAGATGTTGACCAAATTTGGTCTACATATCAAAAATGTACCTAGTTAATGAGTCTAGTGGAAGGAGTAGGATCTTGATTGAAGAAATGACCCAATTTCACAAGGAGTAGATACATACCTCAAGTAGAAATCATATAGCTTTTATAAATATTTTGAAACACTTTAATCAAGCTCAAAGTGTGATCTAATTGATCTTCAAGGATATGTCTACAATTGTAAGATGGAAGGGTCCAAGAAGGTTACATGGTGTCTGAGGTATTCAGGAGCATGAAACAAGTTGTATAAGCCTTAAAAGACCATTAGACCCTTGAAAGATTGAGCAAAAGATGGACTGTGTAAGTTTAAAGAAATATATCATCACCAAGAGGTCACATAGAAATTAATGGATAAGCTATCTTGTGCATTTAATGAGTCTAATCAAAAAGCATCTATAGCTAATATATTATAGCATCATGAAGCTATACATACTAGGATCATCCTCTGAAAGTTTCATGCCCACACAAGTTCTCTAGCCTAAGTTATGGAGCTTCAAAGTTGGACCTACAACATAAGATATCCGCACAAATGTCAAATTAAATTTTGAGTAAAATAAACCCTTTTGAGATTAAATTTGATGGTCATGCAAACATTAATTATGGTCACATGAATGTTATTTGATGGGAGTGCAGACATCAAATTTGATCTCATGAAGTAGATATTGGTTTTCAAATAGTGGGCCCTAGCAGATCTAATGGTCCACATTACATGATACATCTTGATCAAATGGTGCAAAATGAGTCAAAAGGTCAAGGATCTTGAAAGTTTGACATGTGGAGTAAGTTTATGAGGTTACAAATTGATAACAGGATCTTGAAATCAATACATGATTGACATGTGGAAATAGCTTGTATAAAGTTGACAAGTCAAGGGTAAGATCGATGGCTTTCATTCAATCATATTGATCAAAATTGATGGTGTGTGGATGAGTTAAAATCTCAACAGTCTGAGTCATGGTCAATAGATAATAAGCAAAGGGAAAGTTTGAGACATTTTTATGAAAGTTGATAAGGCATTCTTCGACCTAGGAAAGGTAAAGATGAAGGAACCTAGCTCGAGCATAGTCTGGGCTAAACTAGATGGTCATTGTAGGATCTATAATCACCATGAAGGATCCACAAAGACAAAAAAGGTATTTTAGACCTAATATAGATAAAGGGTTGATAGTTTGAATGATGAAATAGGACCAAGCATTGCCAACAGAGCTCCATATAGGTAAAATAGGTCTTTTGGACCTAATACAGAGATCAAAGATGGATAAGTGATTGTAAAGTAAGGTCAAGTAGTTTGTAGATTTCCATGGATACTGTGACTATGTGAAAACTAATAATTATATTGGTTTCACCTATAAACAGACCTATGTTCAATATTAGAACAAATACAGACCATGGAGAGATGTCTCACCTATTATTAGGGTCACTTTTTAAATGAGAAGATATAGTTGGCCACCCAAAGTAGATGTAACATAATTATATCAATTCCAAGATATGGTCCTCATCAACATATCAGATAGATAATGACATGGAGTTCCAAGAAGGAACCCTAGCAGTTAAATAAGGCAATAGGAATTTAATTCTTTTACAAAATTTGTTCTTTGTTGATAAGGTCATGAGTCAGTATCATCAAACTTGTGCTAATACATCACAATTCCCTCTCTCTCTCTTCCTTTTTCTATATATGTTCCAACATCTACCACATGTAGCTCTCTCTAAAAAAATTTAGAAAGAAATATCTGGCAATTTTTAGAGAAATAGACTCTTATGCTTTGGCTTGCTTAGGCTATGCCAAAATTTTCAATATAACACCTTTTGATGCAATAAAGATTGAATTCCATAAATTTTAAAGCTATATTGATGATCCAAAACTTAGAATATTTGGTTGAAAGATAATTCAAGAAATAATAATAACACAATTGTAATAATGTTATCTCTGAGAAGAGATGTTTTATTGATCAAATTGCAGACCCAAACATATGCCTATCTTTGAGAACAGATGTTTGATTTCTATTTCATCTTACATCTTCATCTATACACATTTTGAAGGTAGGAGGAGGATGTGGAAGGTCACCAATCTCGAGGGAGATTAAGTGGTTTGACTTCCACGATTTACAATAATATAGAATTCGAAGAATTACTATTTTTAAAAACTTACTATTTTTAGAATGCACTACTTAAGTTAAAATTTGGGGTGATTCTATTTTTATACTGTACTTATCACAATTTTCCCCTCATTTTTACCTTTCTAACAGTTCAAATGGGGAGTCAAATGGAGCTATGGTGCAAAAGTTATGGCTCCCAGAAGTTTTGCCACCAATTGCGGTAGAACCGTCGCCTAAAATATTGCTTGGATTAATTGAAGTATGTTCTATGAATTCATGTACTGTAGTTATGTGAATGTATTTTCATTTTCTATGTTTGAGTTTTCTCACCTTCATAAAGTGCTTGATAGTTCTCACAGGTCATTATAAGTGCAATTTACAGTTTACTATTTATCTTGAAAGTGAATATTTGCCCTTTCATGCTAGTTTAATAACTGATTCATGCCTTATTGTGAAATATTTATGTGAAATTTATATTCTTTGGTATTGAATGTGTCTCATAGTGTGTCTTGTGTAAAGTATACATATTCCAATTACTAGTACATCACCTCATTTACATTATTTTATATATTGTTGTTATTCTCTCTACCATTTTCCAAACAAGTGTTAGATTAAGTCTAGTTTAGGTGATAGATCCAGAAGGAATTTGGCCTTCTCCAAAATTCTAATTCATTATTAGGACACCCACGATCTAGGACTAGTTCCATGTTAGACTAGATTTGAGTAGAAAGATCTGATTAATCTCCTTCTCAATTAGGGTGCAAATCTAGAATACCAATGGGTATATTAACATCATCAAGGGTTTCATTTAAATTTTGAATCTTATTATTAATCTCATCCATTAGTACACTACATTGGGGAAATTTTTTAGGGAGGATTGGTTTGCTCTCCATAACCTTTAGAGGGGTGATATCTTGGACCTGGTGAGAGGGAATGGGATATCACCCTCATGGAGGTTAGGATGAGAAACATGTTCTACTATAGTAAGGGGGGTTGAGGGAGATTCATTGGTATCTCTTATTTTGTTAATTTTTAAATAAGTATCATGTGCTAATAGACTAGAAGATACATTACTATCACGCGAATGTAAATTATGTGAACTATGAACATAAGAATAAGTGGGTGTGTGTTTTTTAGCCTTTGAACTAGCATTTGATAAAAAATAATTTTGAACATGAGGAATGGGAGAATTAGGGAGAGAGATAAAAGTAATAGACTCACTTTCTTCTTCACTAACATCATAATAATCATTGTTATTCTATGGTTCATCAAAATTAGACTTTAATTCACTAGCAAAGATAAGAGTAGAAGAATTTTTAGTTTCATGTTCACTAAGAAAGAGAGTAGAATAAGATTTTAAATTTTTACTACTATGCAATATATTATCATGTGTAGGTGTAATACAATGCATGCCTTCACTAGTTATGAGTGGAATACATGTACAATCCTTATTTTTAATATTGGCGTAAAGGGTAGAAGAAATAGCAATTATGCTTTCATTTGGCATATTAAGACATGTAGGAGAAGAGTTAGAGATATTTCAATGATTAACAGTTTTCAAAGAACCATTGTGTTGATCTTGGAATGTAAAAGAAGGTGATAAAATAATTTCATCCACTTTAGTTTGTGCATTGGTAAAATGTGCAATATCATTTGTACATGCTTTTTCAAGTTTAACTAATAAGGGTAAAAAAGAAGCATTGCTTGAATCATGTGGAATTAAATTTCTTTTTATTGCATTTATATTAAAACTATTCATGATTACGTAGTAAGAATTGAATAAAACTAGAGAACTACATTACAGAAAAAAAATTTGATGTTTTGAGCCAAAGCTAGGCCCATCATCAGGAGTGATGAAAAAACATGAGAAATAATGGTACATACCAAACCTATAAATAAGAATAAGCCATAAAAAATAAAGAATAGGTCGACCAAGGCTAAGTAAAAAAAAAGAGGGTAAGGAAAGAATCACGTGGGAAACTAAAATGGGAATCATTCTTGTTTTTTATGAGATGAATAATAGGTTTTAAATTAGAAATAAGTTTTCATCCTTCATCCCTATTTAGATTATTAGGGTTTTTCTCAATTTCAATTGCTTTGTGGATCCTTATTTTCAATAAAAAAAATTATTTGGAAATGACATTTAACTTATTCATGCAAATATGATGCCCAGTGGCTTGAGAATGCTCTATTAAGGTAGATTTATGAATATGATTATGAGTGAGGTCAGCACAATGCTTCTTTAATCTGACCTATATAAAATGACCAGTTTCCTCCACATAAATGTACCATAACTACAAGGGCTAGAGTATACACCTTTGAAATAACTTGGAATGTGAGGATCTTTTGTCTTGTCAAACATTTTTCTGATTTTATTAAATGGGGTGAAAGTAACTTTTATATTCTTTTTATTAAGAATCCTAGCTAAAACATTGGTGATTACATTTATATTATCTTAATTTGAATAAGGAGGTAGCAAAATTGGTTGAAAAGATAGGGTTACATTGGAACAAAGGACTACAAATAAGAGGTTCATTTGGCATTATACTGTGAGATACATTTTGAGAAGTAGGACAAGAGAGAGAGGAAAGAGAAGAAGATGCATCTAATCTATCTTTGTCAACACTTTCATTTTCATGCTCATAGTAATTATCATATCCATATTTATAATAATAATAATCATCATCATCATAAATGAAATCATTATCATGTGTTAATATGCAATTTTAAAAATTCGTCCATTTATTTTTATAATTATGAGAAAATGTTTGAAATTCATCAAGTGAGGGTAAAAAGACTCCTTGGATGTCATTTTAAACTTGCCAAAGAAGATAATTCATAGAATGAATAACAAACACATAATAGGTAAAATGTAATCTAACATAGACATATGTACAAATGTGAGAAATATTCAGTCCAATGTATAGAAAAAATTTAGAATTTTATTTGAAACCCTAAAGGCTAGTGTTTGGATGTATATGGACCTAATATACGGATTTAGGGTTTTGAAAGGTTTGTTGGCAAAAATTTAAATTGTATTAAATTAATAAAACTCTAATAGAGAACTGATTTAGATTAGTTAGGTTGTGCAAAAATCAGAATTTTAATATGCTAATTTAGTGCAAAAAAATAACCCTATGATGAAATCAGGGTTTTAAGCAATATTCAAAGTAAGTCAGGGTCACCAAATATTTTAATTGTTTAGGACTTAGTACATGTAAATCCTAGGTTGTTAACGAGATGATAATAATAAATCAAGGTATAAAATATGCAATAAATTTAACCATTGATTTGTGCAAAAATTGACCTAATCTAATGTTTCTAAAAATAACAATGAATGACACAAGTACTTAACTAGAAACTACTTGAGACGATAGATCTAGAAGTAAAAAATTGATACATGAGCTAGTCTAAGTGTTGTAAATAGGATCTAGGTGTCAAAAACCCTCGTGGACAATAAAACCATACCTTGGATAGTAGCATTGTGATGTTAGTCTCCAATTTTGGTGCTAATGTCCTATGTGTAGGATTGATCGGTACTTCTAGGAGTAGGTGTCCTTGAGTCTGCTAAGCTTGTTCCTACATGGGCAAAACCCCAATTCGGTGTCTATGACCTATTCTAATTGATTCTTATTCAAAACCTAATAAAATCCTACAAAACTGAAATAACAACAAGATCAAATGCAAAAGAAAGGGAAAAATTGGTTTGTGAGATATTATGATCATGTAGGACATAACCCCTGTTGTCCTAGTTGCTACCTACATTAACCTCAATGATAGGGGTCTCAAATCACATGTAGTTTTCCTTTAGGGAACATGCATAATCAACATACATGGTATACTAGAATGACTTTTGCTTAAGCCACTCTTTGATCAAGTATGTAAATCTAGGTGTGATCGTTGAGTAGTATGTTGAGCTATACTATTGACTAATTTTATGTAATTATGTGCCAAGATAGTAAGTGCTAGATGTAAAATACCTTTTGAAGCCATTTATATAGAAATAAATTTGATTTGAATGTAAGACCCTTGTTCTCTGGCCGACAAGACGTAAAAGAGAGATAAAATCATAAGAGAAGGCTCAAAGAAGGGTTAGGATCCAAAACATGATGAGAAAATGATTGTTGGATGCTAGTGCCAAAGTTGGACACTAGCATTATGGCGCTTGTGTCCACTTATGGCACTAATGTCCTAAGGTCACAAAACAAAATAAAGACTAGGCAAAATAGGTTACCCCTGCACCTGTGACTAGGAACGGATGACATAAGACCATTGGGGTGCAACAAATAGGGAAAATAAGACATAAGAAAGCCCAAAAGACTCAAAATGATCACATGAACAAAAGTCACATCGATCACTAAGACCTTTTTGTGAAAGAGCAACAAAAGACATAATACTTGTGATTGCTTGACCAAATTAAGATGTGTATAGAAATTATTATGCTAGTGCTCACATTATTAAGTGAGCAAAAATAATTTTAATTGTGTGAAATATTGTTAATGATTTGTTAGAACAAATCAAGTAGCAATATGATAAATAGTTAGTAGTTAGCAAATTGTTAGAACCACTTACCTATAATCTAAGAGAGTAGTTTATGGAGTCATAATAGGCCATATACATAGCAAGTTTTCTTTAATTTTTCCTTAAAACGAGGTTTACAGCTCTTCATCTCGATGCCCTCACAAGATCTACCCCCTGAAAGCTATCTGAGTCTCCATACAAACATTCTCTATGCCTGCATTGACACTTGGGAGCTCTCCCTGCAAATTTTCACTCCCGAAGATTCACAAATCCTCCATGCTCCATGGCGACCCTGCTGAGGCACACCAAACAGAACCTCACTGCATTTTATATTCTTGTTTGGCTTCGATATTTACACAGCGAGCTATAATGCCAGACCACGACTGCATCAAAACAAACAACTTTTCCTTAGCCCGTGGTTTTCTTTGGTTTATGTTTTAAGATTTTAGGTTTTTTTTTTTTTTGGACTTGAGTTTTTTGATTCATGGTTTTTATTAAGCCATGGTTTTAATTTAATGAAAAAGTGGTTTTCATTCTTTTTAAAAGAAATCGGTGATTTTTTTTGGTTTGGTTTTACATTTATTATGCAGTTTACTTTTTAAAAAGATTTAGTGGTTTTAGCTTTAGAGTTTTATGGTTTTGTTGTAAAGTGGTTTTAGCTTCTTTTTGTTCTCTGCGCCCATGGCATTTATTTATTTATATTTAATACGCGGTTTTAGATTTTTTTTGGAATTTGATTTTTATTGGTTTTTACTTTAGTTTTATTATTATTTTATATGATGTTACATGTTTTTTTTTATGATTTTAGATTTTTGTTTAGTATTTTGTAATTTTATTTAATTTAAATGTCATCGAGTTTATGATTAGATATTTTGTTGTTTTAATTTTTTAAATATAGTATTGTTATTATATTTTAGATTTTTGTATCATTTTTTTGATTAAAACATAGTATCTTTTGTTTTGGTCATAAGTTCATATTTTTTTTTTTAAATAAGTGGTTGGTATTTTTCTTGAGTACAATATTTGTGTGTTATCAAAAATGTTAAATAAGTATATGTTGATGTATAAATGTTTTGTCAAATAAAATATGGTCTTTGAAATGATATTAATTTCTTTTGTAATGGACACATTTTCGAGTGACACTGACATCCACATGATAATATTATGAGGGAGGAGGGGCAATATAAGTATGCGTAGTCATGTGTTTCCTCTCCATGTATGAGCACTAAAGGGGAGAATGTTAAGAAATTATTATGTTAGTGTTTGCATTATTTGGCGAGTAAAAATAATTGTAGTTGAGTGAAATATTGTTAGTGATTTGTTATAACAAATCATGTAGCAATATGGTAAATGGTTAGTAGTTAGCAAGTTGTTAGAACAAATTACCTATAGTCTCGGAGAATGGTTTGTGGAGTTATAATAGGCTATATTCATAGCCTATGTATATGTAAAACATATTATTCATTAATATTAAATTATGATTGACTTAAAATGTACTTTTACACATCTCGACCTTCAGAGCTCTTTAAATAAGGATGTATTTCTATATTTTGAATATTTTCTTGCTCTATTTTTTTAATTGCAACTGTTTTTGCTTTGAATTATCATTTTGTACTCATACTTGTTATTTCTACAATTATGTTGTAGAAGATGAATTAATAAGGTGAGTGAGTTTCTTGATTGATGTATCTATTATAGGATCACTACTATCAATTATTTTTTGTACCTTTTTTATTCAAATTTGAGCAACAATCTGTATGGTGCCCATGCATTCCATAATATGCACAATAGTATTTGAATCTCTTTAAAGGATATAGATGAGGTAATTCAATCAAGTTATTTCTAATCATCTCCCTTAAAATTTAATTTGAACTCTTATTAGTTTTTTTCACCTTTTAAAACACTAGTTGTAGATGTATTTTATTGTGGTTTCTTGTTAGACATAACATTTCTAGATGAAGATGTAAACACATAATTAACACTAGCATATTCATGATTATTTGTAAGTGTGACTTGATTATAATGATTTGATCTTTGAACTGAAATATTAATTTTAATTTTCAAATTCTTCTATCATCTTGATATAATCCTAATTTGATCCTTGAGGGATTCACAAGCACAAACCCTAGGTACTTCAGATTGAATATGTACACACACACCATCTAGAGGAGATGTGATAGGTAGATAGAATTGAGGAAGGACATGTTGGTTACCTTCATTTGGTACTATAGGATGGAATACCTTAACCCTTAAAGTAGAGATAACATGGACCATGAAATATAAGATAAGTCGTGGGCATATAATGGGATGAGGATGATAACTATCATCCTCCTTATGGTTAGGAGGAAGAGGTTACTTTTTATCCATTTTAAATGTTACAAATAAAAATATAAGAATAAGAAAAGAGAGACATACAAATGATATCAAATATTCCAACATGATAAGGAAATTGTTGTGCCCAAACACACACACACCCCCTATTTTAATATTTAAATAAGGACCCACTTTTGATTGAATATCCATATTCAAGGTCTTATGAAATACAATTATATGACATGGAGTTTGAAAAACGTAAGATTAAAGAATTTATCTAATACAAGGAAGAATTTATCTACTCATCTTGATTTTTATTATTTATTTGATATGATTAAAAATAATTTCTCATTATTTGTATTATAATTTATCTCATTATTTGTAGTATGATATTATATGATTTATTTTTTGTCTTTGATTTTCCTCTAGCTCATACTTATATGTATGTTTGATTTACAATTTAACAGCAAATCTCAATGACATGTTATATTGTTTAGTAGGTTCTTTGCCTTTGTATAAATGATCTCGAGCAAGCGGATCATTGAGAGCTATTCATGTGTCACCATCTTGATACTTTGAAGGTAACGTTAGTAGAGGTATTTATATAGTTTATTTGAGGAAAATGGATCATTGAGAGCCATCCATGTATCACTATCCTACTAATGTAGAGGTGATATCAATAGATTTCTTTATACAATTGATCCCAAGCAAGTGGATCATTGAGAATCATTCATGTGTCACCATCCTACTAACCCAATATTGACATCAACACAATTCCATATATGGACCATCTCGAGCAAATGAATTCGTAAGATCTATCCACATGTCATAATCCTACTCACCTGGAAGTGACATCAACATAATTCTTTGTATGAACTATCTAGGATAAATAGAGTAATGAGAGTCATTCATATGTCATCATCCTGATCACCTAGAGGTTAGATCAACAAAGTTCCTTATAAAAACCATCCCAAGAAAATAGAACAGTGAGAGCCATCCACATGTTATCATCCTATAACTCAATGATGATGTCAACACAACTTTATGTATGGATATTATACTGACTAGGCACCTAAGAGTAGGCAAAAGAAGCTTCATAGTGATAAAATCTATGAAAATTAGCATTGAAATTCAAATGGAAAGAATAGGTAGGGAGAAAACAATGAAATCCATTATTATTCGAATAAATTGACAAATTAATGTATTCAATTTTTAGATCCATCATGTGTGTCACCTCATAATTTCATTGCTACAACTACATCAATGACAATTTCTATCATGTTTACAGTGATAGTGTCTATTCCAACTATCATTCAAGGCACAACATTAATTCTATCTACTTTAGTTTTCATGGCTATTATTACATCATTTTATTCTTTCAGTGATGCACATGGCTAAGTTGGAATGTTAGTTCCTAATTTAATTTACATGTATATATTATATTTTAGTCAAATAACTCTATTCTAAATAATCATCATTGTACATGTATGCTTTGCATAATGATTGACATACAATAATATTTCTAAAAATGTAATTTTAGACTTCACTTAGAGAATGAGGCCTTCCCCTTTCCCAATCCTATATATATTTCTATCCTCCCGATCCCAAAGAGAGGAGAATTTTAGGCCATTGAAATTAATATAAAATTTGAAAGTTTTGTAGTCATTCTTGATGTACAAATCTTGATTCTTCTCTAAATTTATAGATTATGTAAGAAGTTCTGTCATTTTGGTATCTTAGCATTTTGATTCATAAGTTGTCTTTTTAATACAGTTATTCTTATTGTGATATTGCTAATCTGAATTGCCTTTTATGTATTAGTTATAATCTCTCCTGTAGATGTACAAATGCAATCTTATAAATGTGGTAACCTTTGATTATAAATGCTTAATTTTAATATATTATTATTCCTTTAGACTCTTAATTGTGATTGATTGTTGGTGTGCTTATAGTAGTCTATAATAAATATTGGTTTATGATTGCTCGTCTAGCCTTTAGTTTAAACACTAGTTTAGAAAGGTTTCATTTTGTTTGATCCACATGCCTTCTTTTTTGCCTTACTCTTTTTTATTTTTGAGTTTATTTTTATGAAGTCTTATTATTTAAATATAACATCAATTTAAATATGTGTTACTAGATGTTAATTTGATTACCTGAGTGAATTTATCTTGATGGGATATAGGTTATATGTTGTTATTCTACAACTTAGTTAATTTAAAACTGCATACTTACAACTTGTGCCTTGAAATGATTAATCACTTATTCTAAAATTATAGGGTAAAAATTCATTATCTGTGGTGTGCATAAAACTTATATCGACAAAAAGTTGGTTCTAGAAGGAAGGCCTATTGTGATCAATTTTCATTTAATGCATCATTTTATTGCAGTTGCTTGTTAAAATCTAAACAAATCATAAAATTTCTTTTAAAAAAAAATATCTTGACTTGTTAAATCACCCATAAACATCCCAGGTATTTAACACAATTCACCATATGATCCATTTGTTTTTCTTCCTAGTTTTAAAAACAATACTAAATGAACTGTTGAAAAACATCTTGTTACTTATAAATTTTCTATGAATGTTTTGAGTGTGAAATTTGAGGATGTAGCTTGTAGACTATTTATTTTTATTTTAGAGGAGGAAGCTTATGATTGGTTTTAGGCTTAGATGATAATTATATCACTAGTTGGAAGAGTTTTGAAGATGAATTTTTGCTTCAATTTGGTCAAATGATTGAGGCTCATGTTTTGCAAAAAAAATTATTATGATAAAAAGAGAATATCATGAGCTAAATAGGGATTTTAATTTCATATTTCAAAAGATTTATAACAAAATCATAATTATTCATAGACGTTCTAAAATAATAATTTTATATTATATTTACATGCTTTGGATTCATTAATCTCCACTTTTGTAAAATTGTCTGCAATAAATATTTTGGTTTTAGCTTGTGTACAATCTGTTCAAGTGGGTTATTAGTTATGATGCAAAAACAAAGGTCAAGTGGAGAATATATTCTCTTTTTAAGTTATTTTGATAAATAATCAAAAAGTTTAGGATCTTATCATTATTCTAATAGTATCTTTTCAATATGAGCAAGTTGATCATGAAGCTTCTACTTTTATAAATCATGATACGGTTAAAGAGGAAGAATACATTTCAGATGATGATGAATACAAAGAAATTAAAAATCTATAAGAACATAATCAATACATACAAGAAGTTAAATAATATATTTGTCTATCATATGATTTAAATCTCAAAGAATTGGTATTTACTGAACCCCTTTCTCCAAAAATCATAGTCACCAAATTAAGGTAAATAAATATCTTGTTTATATTTGGAAAGATTTTGAGGTAAATCTTTCCTATACCAATGTTTATTTTAATTTTAGAATTAAAAAATATGATTATGTTGAATACATGCATACAAATTATTTTGGGTTAAAGATAAAGAAATTAAAAGAATTGTTGAAGGTATAGAAAGATGTTATGGCATGTTTAAAGATGTTAACTAGAATAAGCTTTCTTCTACCAAAAAGTGGGAGACGTTCTACACAAAGTTTCCAAACCCACCTTCCTAACTTTTTTTAAATTATTTTTTTAGAGTCTAAATAGATTTTTTACTTTCTAGATTAGATTTTCTATTTTCTAGATTAATTTTTTATATTTTCATAGATTAAATTTTCCTATTTTCTTTAAGTAGATTAGTTGTTATGCTTTCTAGATTAGTTTTCTAAAATTACAAAATGGACCAATTGATTTCCTATGTTGAAGTTACAAAAGACTTGTCAAAAATAAATGAGATGATTTAAAAGGATGCACAATCAATTTTTACAAGGATTTATTTTGATAGTACTTGAGATTTTGGGATTCAAGTATGTATTAAGACTGGATTAGGTTTTGCTTGGACTGAATGAACCTCTAAATTTACTATGATATAGTCATGAAAATTTTAGAAAGACTTCCATTTCTAAAGATTAACTTCACTATTACATGGTAAGATTTGGATGAGAGATAATATTAAAACATAGAAATGGAGATACACGATAAGGATGTATTAATTAAAATAAGTTTTAATAAACATACATCCAATTAATGGTGATTTCCAAACCTTCTTTTATCTATGTTTCAAACAGAAAATCATCATATAATTTGATAAAATATGGGTGATTGAAGTAATCTCTATTGAAAATATGGATGTAAAACTAGTAGTAGAGAAATAATTTGAGTGGAATCAGAGGTATCTCTAACAGGGCTATGGATGTTTAGCTGATAGTAAAGTAATACCTAGACTTCTCTTACTATTTGGTTACAAATTTTGAAGTCAAAATGAAACCTATAACATTTATTTAGGTCTTTGTTAAAACTATCATAACTAGAGAAAATTAATTTTACAAGAAATCACATACTCAGATCTGAAGAATGAAAAGGGTTAGTATGTTTCATGAGGAAGTAGGAATATTTTTCAGGGTATTGTTTATTTACTCAATTTAGATAGGATTGAAGTTTTGTTATAATGCACTATTGGAATTCTAAGTTCTCAAATATTCAAAAGTATTCTCCCTTCTGATTCACCATTTGTTATGCCCTAACACACACACATACACCCTATTTTAAAATTCAAATAGTGATTCAATTTTAATTGAATAACCATATTTAAGGTCTTATGAAACAAAAGTCTATGACATGGAGTTTTAAAAGTGCAAGCTTAAAAAATTTATCTAATGTAGGGAGAAATTTATCTATTCCTCTTGATTTTTGTTATTTACTTGACATGATAAAAAAGAATTTATCTAATTATTTGAAGTATGTTTCAAGGTTATAAGAGAATCAAAGCTTTGCATAAGCCATATTATATGATTTAATTTTTACTTTTGATTTTCATTTAGCTCATGTTTATATGTATGATTGATTTATGATTTAATGGCTAACAATACTAACATGTTATAGTATTTAGTGCATTCTTTGCCTTTGTTTTGTATTAAATAGGTTATTTCATACTTAAGTATTTCTCAAAACATCTCAAAGAACATTTAATATTACCACATAGCATCAATCTATTCACCTAGAGCTAAAGTAAAGAACTCAAGTCTCAAATAGGTGACATTAGTAAAGGTATATATACGAATGATCTTGGGAAAGTGGATTTTTGAGATTTATCCACATGTCACTAACCCACTAACATAAAGGTGATGTCAATAAACATATTTATACTGAGATATATCTATGTGTCACCATCTCGCTAACCCATAGGTAACATCAATAAAGTTCCTTATATAGTTGATCCTAGGTAAGTGGAGCATCGAAGGCTATCTATGTCTCACCATCTTGTTAAACTGATAGTGATGTCAACACAATTTCATGTACAAACCATTTTAGGCAAGTAGAGTAATGAAAAATATTCATGTGTTATCATTCTACTCACATGAAAATGATGTCATCATAGTTCTTTATACAAAATATTCAAGGCAAGTGAAACAATGAGAGTTGTCTAAGTGTCATCATCCCACTCACCTGAAGGTAATGTCAACATAGTTTCCTTTATAGACCATCCCAAGTAAGTGGAGTAGTTAGATTCATCCACATGTCATCATCCTACTAATATGGCGGTGATGTCAACACAAATATATATATATATATATATATATATATATATATATATATATCATACTAGGAAAGTAAATCACCGAGACTCATCCATGTGTCATCATCATACTAATCTATTTCTAAAATAATAAAATACAGTAATACATAGCTCAATTATAAGTAGAGTAGTGATACACAAACATGTGTCCCTCAACCACATAAAGAAATAAAGTATACATGAATGCCAAGAATAAAATCACAAAAAGAGACATCTATTACATTATGCTAACTAGGGATATGAGACTATGCAATAAAAGACACATTGTAATAAAATCTATGGAAATTAGTGTTGAAATTTAAATGGAAATAATAAACAAGGAATGGAAAAATAAAAGCCATTATTATTTGCATGAATTTTAGTATTAATGCATTCAATTTATAAAGCCAACATGTGTGTCACCTTCAATTTTCACTGTTATAATTACATTGATGGCAACTTCTGGTATGTTTGCAATGATAGTGCTTGTTCCATCTGCCATTCAAGGTGAAACATCAGTTCCATATACTTTAGTTCCTATGATTATTACTACATCATTTTATTCCTCAAATAATGTCACATCAACACCCCTTCTAAAAATACATATGTATTTTCATGTTTGACTAAGTTGGAATGTTAGTTCTTAATTTACTTTGGATGTATATATTATATTTTAGTCAAATAACTCTATTTTAAGAAATCACCATTATACATGCATGTTTTGCATGATGATTGACACAATGATATTTATGAAAATGTAATTTTAAACTTTGCTTGTAGGATGAGGCCTTCCCCTTTCCCAAGCCTATATATATTTGTATCCTCTCGATCCCAAAGAGGATAATTTTAGGATATTTAGATTAATATAATTTTTTAAGGAGAGTTATACAATTTTTCTTGATGTGTAACTATTGATTATTATCCAAACTTTTGGATTATGTAAAAAGTTATATCATTATGGTATTCTAATATTTTGGTTGTGCATGAGTTTTATTTTAAATATAATAATTATTATTGTGTTATTGCTATGTGAATTACATTTTGTGTATCAATCACAATCCCCCTTTTAGATATGTAAACACAATCTTAAAAACATAGTAACATTTGATTAAAATGATTAAGTTTATTATATTATTGTTCCCTTAGACTCCTAACTATGCTTTACTATTAGTGTGTTTATAGCAGCTTGCAACAACCATTGGTTTATGATTGCTTGTCCAACCTTTAGTTCAAATTTTGGTTTATAAAGGTTTCATGTTGTTTGGTCCACATGCCTTCTTTTCTACCCTACCCTTCCCTCTTTTTTGATTTTTTTTATGACATGGGATGTAGGTCACATGTTGCTATTCTACCACTTGGTTAATTTAAAACTGCATACCTGCTACTTATGTATTAGAGTGATTAATCATTGATCTTAAAATGAGAGTAAAAACTCATTGTGTATAATGTGCATAAAATCCATATAAACAAAAATCATAATTAAATTTTAAACCCTAAAGGATGAAAGCCATAGAGTAAACTAGGGTTGCATAAGAAGACTTAGAGGTCAAGTTCACCAAATGTTTAACCCTTTTTGGAATAGGGTTAGGGATAATATACTAATCAAATTAAAGTAATATATTATAAAATTGGATGAATTAAATGAATTTAGATTCATAATATTTTGTTAAATATGTTGAATATGAGAATATGTTAAATATAGAAAGTACAACACCAAAATAGTAATTTTAATGTAGTAACACAAAGAAGAAACAATATTTAAAATATTTAATAATACACAAAAAGATATAAAAGTGCATATATATAAGGAGATAGGGTGATAATTAGATGTGATTCATCATATCTATAATTTAGCTCTCTATCAACCTGGACACTATCGTCAAGATATAAACACTACCATCGATGCTAGTGTCCCAATTTTGAAACTTTTATCTAGTACAAAGTACATGTCCTTTTATTAATGATCAATTGTGCCTATTATATTTTAGTGTCAACTTGTATATTATTTTTTTAATCTATTCAAATTATGCACACATATTATATATATATCAATATTTTATTCAAAACCCTAGGTCTTCCAACTTGAGTATATTAGCTTTTGAAATATGGGTTAGTGGGATCAAGTGAAGTATAGATGACCTTGAATATCCTTTTGTAAATAAGTGATATGTACATATCCATATAATTTGAGTAGGGCCTCAAACCGATGTAGTTCTCTCCTTATATGGGCTTGTGTGCAAAAAATTGTGCAATATGCTATATGTGAGTACATGTAGTGATCTAGCTTGTAACTTGATAAATACTACTTATGGGATTATTTTTGAATGATTAATACCTATAATAAAAATTATCTTATGAATAATTTATAAATTAATAATATTTCAATATACCTCAATTTTACAAATGATTTTTAATAGTATGGTGTGAGCTTGCTTGATATTGCTTGGTAATTGTTAGATGATAATGAATGAATATTTATTTATATTTATACTACAAATTTTAAAACAATATAATAATAGGGTTAAAAGTGTTGAAAACAAAATAAATAATATTGGGAGGGGGGTGAATCAGTGTCTTCAAAATAATATTTTAATTCCACTTAAGCATACATGAGCCATTCATACAAACATGAACATCTATCAAAACATATGCAATCATGCAAGATCATGAAATAAATTACATATATGAAAAACTTTAAAGGGGAAGAAAAAATATTGATATATACAAATGGACTAAAATAATATAAGATAAAAACCAAACTTTAGTGAAGCACCAACTTTACATGGAGCACTAACCCCAACTAGTCAAACACCCACTCAACTCGACTTTAGCAAGTACCAACTTGTAAGAAGACACCAACCCCCTAGATGAATTAGCACCAAATAAAACACATAAAAACTTTATTCATATTTATAACACCTTGTTTCTCACACAATATATGAATACAAACTTTCTTTAAGTCTTCTCACTCTTCTATCCCTCTCAAACTGCCTTCTAGACTTTTTTGTTCAACTAGGTCTCTTTAAGATAGATTAGACCATATGACCTTGATATTCATATACATTACCTATATTATATATTTATGATAGTTTATATACACCCATATTATGGTATAAAATATCTCATTTATATCTTCAATATGCTATATTTTTTTCTTGCATTCTCAGTCTCTATAACACCCCAATTAAGCCTATCAGGCCTTATTCTTATACAATCCTCTAGCTCACACACTTCTTAGTTGGACACACAAATTTTCACATATGTAATACCTATAAAATAGGTATTATATTATGTTTCATACATGTATCAATCATTATAATAGGTTAGTCAACATAAAATACTAAAACCTCTTTTAGGCCTTAAGGAGACCTAATCTAATAAGGCCTTCATTAACACACGTTACCCTTTACTCTCCTTAAAACACTTATAAACTCCAAAAAAATTATAAAAAATTAATATTACACTAAAATATACCCATAATAAACTCATATTATTTCCATGATACCTTTTATCACCAACCACCACTTGAAGCACACCATTAGTACTGTTTACATTAGGCCTTCATACACATAAAAAGGTCTGTTTTGAACAGGTGAAGATAACATGTTATTTAGACATACAACCATGAAAAAAATCACATAAAAAGAAATAAAAATACCTCAAACACTTCATAAATATCATTATACTTAATTACATAAGGAAAAAATACTCAAAAACATTCTTGTAACTTGTTCACTTAGAGCTGCCAATTTTCCTTAAAGACTAGTCATGGTGACTCAGATATCTAACACCTATATAGACATATTTAATTAATTATGATGAATTTAGATGTTATTATGATATAATTATACCATTATCAGATATAAATATAATATGGTCAAATAATAATATTGGTCTTGAAGACCAATCTCATAACCTATATCTCACTGTCTCATTTGAACTAGACAGGTCAACTTGTGAGCAAGATTTTTAATATGGTCACTGACCTCCAAAAATTATAAAAAACATGAAAATGTCTTATAATTACTTAACAACATCTTCATGCACTTTGTTTCATCACTAAATCATGGCAACACATTTCTAATCTTCTTCTCACTGCTACCTGGAATTTTTATTGTTTCTACCATTAGCCCTGTTAGTGACTAACTAACTTAAATGACTATTTTAACACACTTGAAAGATATATTATGTACATAAACTTTCTGATGATGTGAAACATGAGTCTCAAGCTTCATATTTCATTGATTTTCATACTTTGACTAGGTCAACTCTAACTATTATATTAAATTTTTGAGAAACTAACACTTTTATGTAGGGCCTACTCACACACCTGATAACTCAATCACACCTAGATATGCATGGGAGAGTTTAATAAAACCTAAAATATCTTATCTAAGCATATCAATCCATTATTATCACTTTTGATCAATATCTTCAACATCTAGTCCTTATTAGGTTTCTAAGAGTGTTTAAACATGTTTCCATTCTTAAAACTCATTCATAAAGCATAACCCCTTAATCCAAAAACTAATTCTTATAATTTTTATATAGGATCATTCCTCATCTTCCATGAATAGATCAGGTTCTCATTCAAAGGTTTGATGAGCTAAAAAACACAATAAATTCTTCTCGAGTTGAGAATTCTTCATTCTATGGACTTGAGAGACTTCAAAGCACTTTTTTTGCCTTAAATTTCAAAATTTAACCTAAAAAATCATGAATACACTTGGGAAAACATACCTCACCTCTGTAAATACTTATATGAGCTCAATCACCATGAAATTTGATCATGAATCCTCATTAGGCCACATTCTCTCTCTTTGCTCTCTTAGATCTTGACGTGTAAACCACATTAGGCCTTAAAATTGACCTTCATGCCTCTTTCCATGAACTCTCCATCAATATCACATACTTAAGAAACCTCATAATTTTTTTAAAAATATCATACATCATTCATATGTCTTGACAATATATCATGATGCCTCATTTAGTCAAGTAGGGTCTGGGAGTGGTCTAGTTACATACTTGATTTGTAGTTCCTACCCCTATAGGCTCACCTTGAGACTCTCATGAATGATCCAATGCCTCACATGCATGATTAAGAAATCTTATACACCCATTCATTCTTTTGTGTACTAATTTCACCAAGCCATCATGCTCCCTCATGCACAAGACTAGGCATATTATGCACATACCTTCTCAAGACACTACAAGGCTCAAACACTTGACAACTTTGATAACAAAGACCTTTGATACTGACCTTCACATCACTCATGCACTCAATCATATTTTACACTCTCAAAATCATTATAATACTGATTAATATTCTATCTCATAGCTACACTCTATAATTACTGTATGAAGACCTTCTCAAGAACCTTTGACATCAATGACAACATCAATGCCAAACCTCAATAACATGAATAATGATCAATAAAAGGAGTACCATAAGATAAGACATAAATGTTGAAAGATTTGAAAATTTTACCATTTTGTAGGCTGAAACACTAGCATCATATTTGACACACTAGCATTAATGTTAATGTCTTAGTCTAGATGACAATGTTAGGGAGGATAAAAAGTTGTTGAAGATATGTAACTACCAGAGTAAGTGTAGACACTAAAAAACTACACTTATAGTTTTCAATGACTAAATACCTCAAGACCCCCTAAAGACCCCAAAAACCTTATTAATCATTAACCTACCCTTATTAACCTAACCAAATCACTATTCTCCTATTAAAAAATACTATTTAATATCACTATTCATGATGACATGACATGTAACATGGCAAGTGAAATGGCATGTGACATGGAAGGTGATATGACAATGACATGGATTAGAAGTGAGGTGGATTGATGTGGGACATCATACCCCACCTGGGACCCTTTCCTAAGGTGCTTAATGACCTCATTTAAACATCACAAGGACCCCCCTTGAAATATGGTGAATTACCCCTTAAGATGCCATCATTCAACATATATTTTGCCTTCACACATGAAAATGGCCTTAAAAATAAGATACCTACCTCTTTAGTGCTTTGAGAAAGACAAAGGGCACCCATTTTTGACTTTTTAACCCAAGTGGGAGACTCACCAACCCAAATGGGAATCCCCACCAACCTCATATTTAACTCATTCATGCATCATAAGGACAATGGCACCACATTTTGTGTACCATCTCTTTAAGTGCTTGGATGAAGAAAAAAGGGTGGTGAAAAGTATTTAGCCACATTTAAGACCCATGTGCATGATTCCCATTCAAAATTGGACTCATGTGCAAGGTGGGAGGCTCACCAACCTAAATGGGAATCCCAACCAACCTCATCTGTGACTCATTCATGCACCACAAGATAAATAGTTCCATACTTCTACTATTCCCTCTTTTGGCATGGTTCTTGACAATAAATACTATAAATACCCCCCTCTCCTTCACCCAAGGTCAAGTGGAAAGTTAGTCTTTGGATATTAACATCTTGTTGCAGGTTTTTGGAGGAGGTTACCATTTTGGAAGTCATCCACATCTTGGAAGAAAAGAGCACAAAGCAACACAACTTTGTTAAAATCATCAAGGATCTTCAACAAGCCAATATTCATCAACAAACATCTTAAAGCATTGAGGTATTCTTGTTGTTTAGTTATCTTAATTTATTTATTCATTTCCCTTTGGCCTTATTTCACTTATTTCCTTCCTTATCCTCTTGTCATTTTATCCTCTTACCCATATCCCTTTGCCCTCTTGATTACCCTTTACCCCTTTGCCTTCTTGGCCCTCCTTTTGACCATTTATCCCTTTTGTTTTCTTGAACACATTTCCCTTCACCATCCCAACCATTTCCCAACCCAAACCAAATAATTATTTTTACCTTTATCAAATCAATCCAAACCAAAAACCACAACTTTGTTTTAATCAATTTTCACCATTAACATTATTTAAACTAGTTGCTTTATTTTAGCCATCTAAGCAAAACATTTAGTTTTATTAATTAATTTGTTGTTATTTGATGTTCTTAGTTTCATATTAATGTCATTTTATTCAAATATTTTCATTTTTATTTACCAACTTAAGTGTTTAAATAAGGTGGATTAACAACCTCTTAGAAAGCTTTCGCTTCTAGGATTTAGCTCATGCTAGGCAATCTATCCAACTACTTGTCTAACCAATATGTTCTATGGTAGTGATTTTTAATTATAGGTAATTCTTCCCTATCCAAAGAGTAATTCTTAAAAATTCTGGATTCAACACACACACATTCAATATGTATTCTTCTACACACCCTTCTCTACTAGTTTCTTCTTTTCACACTTGAAAAAATAAAAAATTAGATAGAAATATTTTAGCATGCCCAGTGGGACCCTTGAGTTTTCTTAGGTTCATAGATGTTTTAAGACATTTATAACTACTTTAGTTAAAGTCATTTAGTTTCATTCTAGGAAAATTAAGCTTTCCTTCTTTCTTAATAAAAAATAAAAACACAAGTTTTAGTTGCATTTTTGTTTAAAAAAATTTAAAGTCTATTTTCCTTACATTTTAAAAAAGAAATAAAAAGAGAAATAATCCTATGATTAGGACTTGCATTTTCATCTTAAATTTATATTGAATTTAGAGATTTTGTATGCATTTAAGGAAATCTAAAATTTTATTTTGGCTTTAAAATAAACCTTGCATCCATTGTTTGCTTGCTTGTTTTCAATTCACCTAGATTAATTAAGCAAAGCAAATTAACCATAGTTCATAAATGTTACAAAACCAAACCACTTGCATAAAAAAAACATAAAACTCACTTGAGATAAGGACCAATTATAATTTCATCATCTAGCATATCACCTTACCCTTTCTCGATTATCATACTTGGATTTAATCACCAAGGGGATAACCAACTCAGCTCTCTAGTTGAGTATAAACTTTGGTAATTGATATATATTGTCTAAGAATCTACATTGGCTATAGGATCATGAATTGAGGGGAGAAAGCCCCTAACACCAAGCCACATACTCAATCCAATATAGACTTATTATTGAGTGCCTAAACATAACCCAAAACCAAACATAGACTACCTTGTTTAGGACCTATTCAAGCCAATTTCCTCTTCATATTTTTCTAAGGCATAAGCCAAAAGAGAGATAAAAAATAATCCTAATATTTAATGCACTCTTAGTGAATGCACTATTTGCCTTGAGTATTTTTTTGATTTCTCTTTGTTTAAGGTGTGAGAAGGTATCATCCTTTTCTTACCTTCTTGTATGGTTCTCACCCGCCAACATCAAAAGGATATTGAAGAACAAAACCCACCACCAAATCAACCATCACCAACTTCCACCTCTTCATCCTTGGAGCACACTTACAAAGTCATAGACTCCCATCAATCTTTGGAAAGTCCTACTTGGGTAGTTCCAAGAGATGTAAATTTTGTCACTTTCCTAAACAACAACCATGCAGCCTTACAACACTACCTAAGAATCATGTCTTACCAAATCCTGGTTTCGACCCAACCTGTAGACCTACTTTATGGCATGCCTCTCCATATCATGGGGAATACCTTAAATACCATAGGAAACTACTTAACCTATAGTTTCCCAAACATTATCATCAACCAACTCCCTTGAAACTAACCACCAACCCAAACTACCACTGCCCTTATACCTCTTACTAATCACTCCCCCACAATAGGAGTGTCTACCTCTAACTCTACCCATATTCATCTAATTAAATCCAATCCATCAAACACTAATTCACTTCCAAGCCTTGAGGTATCCATGCCCTCCATGTTACCACCAATCAGCACAAGAGTCACCACCTTTCTATTAGCTACTAACCCAACCACCACTCTGACTCAACATACAACCTTTAGTTATTTTAATAATCCATAGGGGCATATGCCCACTACCCAACCACCTACCTCTACACAACCATCTACATCTGCATACCAATATATATCTTCTACCCAACCCCCAAAGACCACATATAAATACATGGAATCATCTCAACCATCTACTAGTTATTCACACATCACCCAACCTCAACAAAACATATGATATAACTACGCATCCCAACAAACTCAAACAAAATTCATAAAGCTAATCATGGATAAGATGACTACCCTTAGTCATCCATCTTTGAATCCCATAATCTCCTATCCTATGATCAAATTTGTAATGAGCCTATTCACCTTTCAGTCCCCATCAAACCTTACTTGGTCCAATGGGAACTTCAAAAATTTACCAAATTTAACAATAAAAAAGACCCTCAATAACATTTAAGATCATTTATAAATCCATGCTAATTGATTTCCCGTGATGATTATCTTCTCCTCTATACCTTTTCTATGTCATTATCTAGACCAACATTGGATTGGTATAGTGCCATACCCAAACATTCCATCCTCTCTTTCACCCAATTAGCCCAAAACTTCTTGGATCACTTTTTGATCAATATATCTAAGAAAGTTTCTATTACCGACCTCTACTCCATTTGGTAATTCAAAAATGAATCAATCGCTGATTTTGTGACTCGTTGGAGGAGCCTAATCAACCAACTTTCCTTTTCATTGCTTCAACTTGAGCTTATAAAATTCTTTGCTCAGTCATGTGCAAAGCATAGTTCATCCACATTACATGTCCAAACCTTTTGGACCTTTGATGAAGCTTTTACCATGGCTCATAAACTAGAAAATATATCCATTGATGAAGGAAGGTTAAAGTTGAAAAGTAAGAACTGAAATTAGAAACCCAATGAGCCCTTTTCTTCTAAACCAAACAACCAAACCAATCCTAACACTAAAAACAAAACAACTACTAATGCCATTATCCTCAAAGCTGCATGACCATCATCTACTAGCTAATAGAACCTAAGGAACCAAACCTCTGAATCCTCTAATTATTCAAACCAAAACTAAATGAATGAAAATTGGAAGAATAATAAGCAATTAACTCCAATTGGGGATCCCTATCCTTCTATTTTGAAAAAGTTATTAAAAGTTAATATCATCCAACTTCCACCAATTAAACCACCCCTATAGTTTGACACTTCTCACCTCATACCAAGTTGGTATAATAAGAATGACCATTGCACCTTTCATCGAGTCATAGGACATGACATCAATAGGTGCAACACTTTTAAACACCTTGTTCAATCCCTCATTGACAAGGGGGAGCTTACGTTGGATGATTCTAGTGCACCACCAAATGAGTCCCTTGACATATTCCAAAAACCTTTCCTTCCAGCCCTTATCATGATAATAAACCAGACCCATCTCATGAGGTACATACTATTAATGTGGTTACTAGCAAACTTGTTGTTGAAGAAAACATTACTTCAACTGCCTCTTTCCCCATCCCCCCAATAGAAGGGAAGAAACTACCTTCTATTCCTTTGGACACCCAAATGAAAAAAGCCACCATACCCACACCTCCATTGGAGGATAACACATCTACCTCCCCTATTATAAAAATATCCACTTCCTCTTTAGAAGCTATCTCATAAGAGAAGATAACTCCATCCACCAAACCTCTAATTTTGGAACCTTCTATCAGAGGTCAAGATAAAGATAAGGGAACCAAACTAGAACTTCTAACACCTTCTTTGGTAGACTAGCCTATCCCTTCTAAACCAACTAAAACCTCCACCCAACTAACCAAAACCTCTTCCAAATTAATTGAACCTAAAAAACCTAAACCCATCAAGACAACTAAATTGACCAAATCCCCTCTAAAACTAACAACTAAAACAACCAACGAAGTAAAACCACCAAAAGGCCCAAAACCTTGAACTTTACCTCCCTCTACCTTGAACGTGAATTCCATATTTTTTACCAAAACCCCACCACATCTATTGGTCACACCTTTATACTTACTTTATAAGACACCTTTCCTCACTACACCAACAATTATTAAGTTACCTACCTTTCTCTCCTCTGCCTCCAAATTGTCAACCATCTTGCCTAAACCAAAACCATCAACCAAGCACACCACTTTACCCAAGATACCTACCACTGAACCTACATCCACACAACCTTCACTTCAACACCCAAAATAAAAAGAGTTAAACCTCCACCACCTTTAGTTGAATCTTACTTATCCATTCTCCAATGGTTATTGAAAACTTCTTCCTTTAGATTACCACCCATCAAACCCTTTGACCTTTCACATACCAAACCTTTTTTTCAATGATAAATTGATATGTGCATAACATATTGCACTAGAACATGACACATAAAATTGTAAATCTCTCCAAACACTTGTTCATAGACTATATGAAGATGATGATCTATTATCAATCAAACTTCCTTCATCCCCATTGCCAATCCAACCACCAACTCAATCCATCCAATATTTAGTCTCACCTAAAAGTAAAGATAAGGAACCAAAGCAACCACCCAATCCATAAAACCCTCTATCTACATTATTCATATGGTTACCCAATCTTGGGCCCAACAAAAGGATAAAGGGAAGGCAAAGCTATCCATTCCTTGGACTTACCCCTCCCCAAACTCCCAAGAAAATAATACCCATCCATCTCTATCTTTAAACAAACCTAAGGTGTCTATCTTAGGTGCCTCCCCATCTAACCCTCCATACCTTAACCCATATGCAATATCCATTTGAAAAGCTATCCTCAATTAGCTTTACCAAACTCCAACAAAAATGAGCTTATATGAGTTAGTCTCTACCTCTCCCCATCACTGCCAAACACTCACAGAAGCCTTGCAATACGTTAAAGTCTAACCTAATGACCCTCAACCTCTCACAACCTTTATTGAGGCCATTTGAACATCCAACATTGTCACCTTCAAAGATTCATAAATACCTTCTATTCATCTGGAGGATCTTAATTACCCCTTCTTTATTATGGCATACATTAATCAAGCTCCCATCAAAAGGGTGATGATTGATGGAGGAGCGAACATAAATATTGTTTCCTCCCATGCCTATAACCAACTATACTTACCCATGAACATCATGTCTAAAAGCACAATGGTCTTTCATTCTTTTAATGATACCATGGTTACTACCTTGGGCACAATTGTCTTCCATATATGTGTAGGGCCTCGTACCATTTTTGAAATTTTTTATGTTGTAGAAGGAGAATTATATTACAATGTTATATTGGGGCACCCTTGGATTCATGCTATGAGTTATGTCCCTTCCACTTTACATCAATGTGTTGAATTTGAGCATGAAGGGCAAGTTGTGACTATCTAGGTTGACCCTAGTCCTTTTACATCTTAAAATATGACATATTGACATAATGACATCCTCCTTTCTCTTTCATCCACCTCAAAACCATCTGCTAATGACACAACTCCACCAACCAAAACCCATGACACTTCCACACCAAATATTGATGAAGCTTCTACTAACTCATCTATCCTTTCTTCCTAGATTCTTATAGAGAATCCCATGGCAACCACATTCCAACATCTTTCCCTCAGGGAATATACTCTTAGCCCTAGATACCTTCTCCACTCCCTAATAATATGGGAATATTAGACATGACCCTTCCTATGACCCTAAAATTGGAACCATCATCCCCTTTGGGCTCCCCATGGCAACCACATTCCAACATCTTTCCCTCAAGGAATATATACTCTTAGCCCTAGATGCCTTCTCTACTCCCTAAGAATATGGGAATATTAGACATGACCCTTCCTATGACCCTAAGATTGGAACCATCATCCCCTTTGGGCTCCCTAACCATAAACAAAATTCATTTATGGGGGACTTGATCAACCACTTCTATCCCCTACGACTACTTCATCCATCCGACCATTTACCTCTAACTTGTCCTATCTTAAAAAACTAGAGTTCACTAAGTTATATCTTCATATATATGCTTGGAAAGGTTTTAGCCTTATTCACTATGAATAATGGCCTCATGAGTTACCCCATATCAAAACTTTGTAACCTCATGAGTCATTGGCCATAGGTATGAACCGCCTAAAGAACCCACCAATTCACCCAAACCTTTTGCCACCATAGAGGAAGATATCCCATCCTCACCAATCCAACCACTTTCCCTACCTAAAAATCCTAACATCATCTCCCCAAAATTTTTTTTAGTCAATACTATTAGTTTGGGCCCTCTCATTTACCAAAAAGGTTCTAAACCAAAGTCCTTCCACTTCTACACCCTGAAATGGTAGAGAATGATTCTCCTATCATCAACACCATCCAACATCAAGATGATGATTCCATTCTTACCTACCTTATTGTGGGGGATACTTCTATCCACAAATCCCTTCCTCTTAAGGCCTCAACCATGTTGAATGAATCCACCATGTATATCAACTTGGGAACTCTAGACAACCCCTAAATTATCAAATTAGGGAAGTCACTAAATGTCAAGGAACTTTGGGACTTCTCCTCTTTCCTCCAAGACCATATCTTAGCATTCGCTTGGTCTTACAGTGATATGCCTAAGATTGACCCCACCATTTCTACCCATAACATAGTACTCATCATGATGCCAAGCCTATTAAACAAAATGTCAACACATGCATCCTCGCATAACCCTTCTCATCAAATAAGAGCTTCAATGTATCCTATCTATAAAATTCATTCAACCCATTGCCTATCCCTAATGGTCTCAAATATCATATCTGTCACCAAAGTCACTGGGGTTCTACACATTTATGTGGATTTTCATGACCTTAACCTCACCTACCCTAAGGATGAATTTCCTCTACCTAGCATTGACTAGCTTATTGATCTTACATCCATTCAGGAGATGTTATCTCTCATGGATGGGTTTTTGGGTTATAATTAGATCTTGATTACTCCTTAAGATCAACACAAAACTACCTTTACCACCCTTTGGGAAACATTTTGATATAGAGTCATGCCTTTTAGGTTAATAAATGATTCGGCAACCTACCAACGTTTCATGACTTATATCTTCCATGATATCATCCATAAGATTATAGAAGACTATGTGGATGACCTTCTTAGGAAATCTAAACTCTTAAAAAATCATTTGAATATTCTTACAATCATATTTGAATGTCTCATCCATTATCATATTTGCCTTAATCCCAATAAATGCATTTTTGGGGTCCTTTTAGTAAAGCTTCTTGACTTTATCATATCTCTTCATATAATCAAAGTAGACCTTACTAAAGTTAGATCAATTTTGGACATGCCTCCTCTAACCAACCTTAAGCAGCTCTGTAGCCTACAGGGAAAACTTCAATCCATTCATCATTTCATTTCCTAAATTTTAGACTGGTGCCAACCTTTCCATCACCTTCTAAAAAAGGATTCCTCTTTTAAATGGAAAAGTGATTGTCAAAAGGCCTTTGATTCTCTCAAATATTACCTTTTATCACCACCTATCCTCATCCTTCCTAAGGATGATCACCCCTTTTACCTATATATATCTACCACTAACCATTCCCTAGGGGCAATGTTCACTCACCAAGATAAATAACACAAAGATCAAGCCATATACTACATTAGCTTCATGCTTGTAGAATATGAAAATTAATATAAACATAATGAGAAACTCTACTTAACATTGATCTTTGTGGCCACCAAACTCTATCATTACCTTCTTAACCATAAAACCTATATCATAACTAATACCAACCCACTCAAGCACATGCACTCTAAACCATACCAAAATTAGCGTATGGATAAGTAGCTCATACTCCTAGCTAAATTCAACCTTGAATTCCTCTAGTAGAAGTTGATTAAATGGTAGGTCATAGCTGATTAATTGGTTGAAGCCCCTTTATCAAACAACCAACCACATCCTCTTGCCTTTTTAGACGAGTCTATTGTGACTCTTTTTTAAGATGGCATAGCCTACCAAATGACCATGTTCTTTGATGGCTCAAAGTGACAAAAAAGAGGGGGTTCTGGAGTTATTCTCATTCTTCTAGATGGAGAACCCCTTCTTATCTCCTTCAAACTTGACTTTGAATGCACCTATAATATGGTTGAGTGTGAAGCCTTAGTGATAGGTCTCTAAATTGCTCAACTAGGTCTTTGGTGATTCCCAACTTGTGGTAAACTATGTCAATAGATATTATCAATGTAAAAATTATGTCTTTCTAAAATATAAACTTTTAATTGACAAACTCTTAACATCATTCAAAAATTACTTGGTCTAATCTATTCCCTGATCTACCAATAAATTTGTAAATATAATTGCCATCCTTGCTTCTCTGATCCCTTCTCAACCTTCCAATTACAAAATATTTGTCACCATTCATCATTTTACCACACCATCTTATAGCCAATCTAACCTCCCTACCAATTTTAATGTGGAGTAATCCCCATCCAACATTTGGTATCATCAAACTTTCAACTACCTCAACCTAGGCATCATTCCTCCTAACCTCTCTAGGAATGCCCATAGAAACTTTGTTCAAAGTATATCTCATTACACCATACTAGGGGGAATATTGTACAAACATGGTTTTTAAGGTCTCCTTATTTGTTTCCTATGCATCAATGAAGCTTCCCATGCCATCAGGGAAATACATGATGGAATATGTGGGGGACACTTTAATGGTCTAGTAATCGCTAAACATATCCTTTTCCTTGGTTACTATTGGCCTATCCTCAACCAAGACTATTGTGATTATGAAAAAAATTGTGTTAAATGTCAAAAACATGCTAATTTACATCACACACTAGCTAATGGCCTCTAAGCATCTAAGGACTTTTGGCCTTTCTCATAATGAGGGCTTAATCTCATTGGAGAGATCAATCCCCATTATTCATAGTGGCATAGATCCATCACCACAACCATCAAATACTTTACCAATTGAGTAAAATCTATTCCTCTTATCTTGACCAAAGTGGAGAATATTGTCAACTTTATCAACCATCATATCATCAACCACTTTGGCATTCATCATAAGATCATCACCTATAATGGAAAATCCTTACAATTCCAAGGTTTATGTGATGCAATTGGAATTAGTTTAAGCTTTTCCTCTCCTTACTTACCACAAGAAAATGGATAGGTAGAAGCATCTAATAAAATCTTTAACAAAATACTAACCAAAGTTGTCAGTGTTTTAGGTCCAGATTAGTACTTCCACATTCTATTCACCTTATGGACCTGTCATACTAGAATTCAAACCTCTATGGGTGCTACTCCCTTCTCTTTAGTCTTCAAAACAGAGGTAGTCTTGCCTATTGAAGTCCAAATTTCCTCTCTTTGCATATCTTTGCAAGATCTTATTTCTTAAGATTATCATCAACACCATTTAGCTCAACTTGAGCTACTTGATGAGCAATATTTATTATCCCTTACCCACCTCCATACCTATCAAGAGTGTATCAAATGTGCTTATAAAATGTGTCTTAAACAATGAAACTTTAATATTGGAGATCTCATCCTAAAATAAAACCAACATGGAGAAGAGTAAATGAGGCAAGTTTGCTTTCAATTGGTTTGGACCCTAAATCATTACCCATAAGTATGAATCAAGAGCTTATCATTTATCCTCTCTCAAAGGTAAACTATAGCTTGATACTCTCAACACTTTGCATCTGCATCCATTTTTATATTAAAGAAGGATCAAGCTCACTCCTTTTTTCTAGCTTAAGCTCATCCCTTGATTATGATATTTTAACCTTCACCCATATTTCTCCTCTCCTTTTGAGGACAATTAATTATAGCATAGAACAATGTGATTAACTATCACAGTCATAGCCTAATCTTAAATGTGGGTACAATGGCTCTACCCAAAGCATGTTTCTCATGGATACTTTTCATCTCTAACAAGATGGAACCCCATGGTCATTATCTCTCAAGAACCACACCTTTTCATATCATTAACCTTCTTGTGTTAAAATTTTGTCTTCATAAAGGTAAACCTCTGAACCTAATTTGACTTATCCATGTCTAAAAACATTACATCTAGAACTAATTTGGATACCAAAATAATACTTGGGTCAATATCTTAAGTATTATAGACTATTAGTTTGAAGGATAGCTACCTAAAAATAAAATAAAAATTTGCAAATATAAGGTAGACTTGACCCTTGAAGGATAGCTATCAAGAGCATTAAACAAATACAATGAGCTTAGACCACTCCCTTGAAGGATGGCTAAGTTAACTTTGCCAAAAGTAGAGTAATTAATTGGAAGCTTACCACATCGATGAACTTCCCATATACAAAAATAAATCAAAATAATCACTATCACAACAAAATCTAAAGCTGCAATCATCTCTCAAATATCATAATAAGTTGGAAGCCACAATTGGCTTTCACATGTAAACTTACCACATTGATTAGTCTACATCTAGAATATGACATGGACTTGTCAATTACCATTCTTAGGCCACCAATAGAAGGGAAAAAATAATTCACATGAGTTTATAATACATATCAACCAATACCCTTCACACCACCTATCACCTATCTTCCCTTTTGACTATCTATAAATTAGGGGATTTAGAGCTTACTTGACACCCTGTGATTAAGAAACCTTTTTTTATCAACTCACAACCACTCATAAAAAGCATTTAAAGGGTGTATATTCATTAAGACAATCCTACTTCAAGTCTATTTTTAGTCCTTGTCAAAAATAAAGCATTGCGCCCTATTCTTATCTTAATGTGCTTTGTTGATGTTTTCATCACAACTTTTATCATCCAGTGTTGTAACAATAATAATAATTATTTTTACATTAAGCGAGATTACAACCACCATAACCATAAAATTTATAAGTATCCACACAACCTTAAACATGATAACATTAGACCAATGACATCCAACACATTTTGTACATGTTTACCACAAATTATGCAATATTTTATTTTAGGTGCAAGGAATTGTACGACACATACAAAGTAATCAGACTATCCACACTTCACCTAAGGCCCCTACATATATTATTTTCCTACCTAAACACTAGATTGATTGTCTCATGACTCTAGATTTGTGTTCAACCATCCTTCTACTTTATTTCTACTTAAAATAACATTCATAACATTCCCTACCTCAGCAGTTGCTAAAGGGTGTACTCTATTCTTCTCTTCCACATTCATCCCCACAAGATGAGAATCATATTACACTCTAAGTATTTCACCCTGATTACCTCTCACATCCATTTCAATCCTCTACTCTAGTTATTTTACTTGCATAGGTACCACTAGTTGTTTCCTTAGCATACATCCCCTTGAATAGTGAGGGTTCCCTCCATAGATAGGTTGACCATCATTTTCTCCAACCCTAAATCTTGTGTATTGAAATTATCACCTTCTTTGTTGTTTTAGAGGTAAGAGTTTAGGCTCAATATTGAGTTATGGGTGCCTTTCCTCTTGTTATTGATATAACAATACTTCTATTGTCACCATTACATGTTGCTATAAATAGTAGATCTACACATTCACCATATTGATTATTTTGGGTCACAAGGGTTTCTGATTATCTCCACCATTATTCCCATTGTTCACCATCTTCAACCTTGTGTAGTTATCTACACTCTCTATAACCTATAAAACCAAATAACTCAATGATAGACATTCATCCTTATCATGATTCTTTAAATATAATACCTGACCATTCTTCCTCACCAACATGATTCTTCATTCCATTGATAGGGAAAGTGATATGATGTTATTGATTCCCTTGAATAATCTTCCCACTTGAAATGGTCATGTCTACTTACCTTTTTGTGTATACATGTACCCCTCAGTTCACCTAGTCATTTCGATAAAATTATCAAGCATTGTCATGAGTTCCCTTTTTCAACCTTGTCATCCAATCCACATTTGATGTCTTTCATTTTTTTGCATCTTGTGATCCTTGTGGGCCTAATTATTATCACCTTTACCTTGGTTGACATAAATTGGCTTCCATCTATGTGTCACTACAATGGTCACACCTCCAAAATTTCCACTGTTGTTGGTAATGGTAGCTTTTAAATCCTTTCCACTATAGAAAATCTTCTATAAAAGGTAGTTCACCATGAATCACAATAATACATTCACCTTCATGTATCCTCTACCCTCCTATTACTACTATCCCATTGCCACATGCTCTGAATGTCAAACCCCAACCATTGTTAGTGCTTGCTTAAACATGATAGTCTTTTATTTTGTGCCATCTGAAAGTTCATCCATAGTATGGGAATGATCACCTTCTCTAAATGTATAACCAACATCATGGGCCATGCAACTTATTGTTGGTTAGGCCCAACCTAGCAAAACCAATAAGTCATTAGTTTTGGGGTATTGGGATAGAGAATGTAGACATGGAAAACTTTTGCCTAATATGGCTATGCAACTCTTGAGATAGGCATAGTCCATCCTCTATCACTCACAATGTTTATATGTTTCTACCATGTGGAATCTACTATACCTTCAAAGAAAATATTTATAGGATATCACTTTTCTATTGCCCATAAAAGTTGGCTTGTAGTGATGATGAATTTTTTTCAAACTAACTATGTAGATCCTAATAGAAAACCCTCTTCTAAAACTCAGCTTGTAGTGATAACTAATATCACTATGATTATACCTTTGCATAATTTTAGAAGGTGTAACCTCCTTATAAAAGCACCTCTTTTTTGGATTAGCTCATTGAAGATCTTTTATGGTGCTTATCATTTGGCTCCCTTATAATTTATCCTACCTTGCCCATCCATGTCTCTCATCCTATTAAATGTGAGATCATTATGGTAAATATTCACCAATTTACACCATGCACCTTCACTATCACCTTCACCAAAACCTAAAACCTCTATTTTATAAAACCTTCTCCATCAACCCAAACCAACCCATGTGGTCCATCAAATTGGGGCAGCCAATTTGAGCACCATTTTTTAACCCTAGTTAAACTACATTATCCTGATATGCATTGACTATGTAGGTGTTGCTTGAATTCTAAGGGTAGTTTAGCTACTAACAACTAACTACCCTCCCTTTTTCCTTCTCATTAACTTCCATTGCTAACAATGCTCTCTTGCCTAGGATGTCTTATGTTGGGGAAGCTTTGGATTCTTCCTAGCATCCTTGTATTTTAACATCATCTCATAATTCCTATTTATTTTTGCCCCATTACTAGGAAAACTACATTGGTTTGAGGTCTTTTTGGACTATGTAGGTAGCACTCATTTATTGAGGTTAGCTCAGCCACATCCTTTACTTTATTTTCCTTCTCACCTAATATATTTTCCTCCACCCCTCTACCTATCTCCTCACCACCTCATTCCCTTCATATTGTTAATCTATTTTAACCACTTTTCTAACTTTTCAATCTCTTTTAACACAAGGATTGATAACCTCCCTCATTATCCCCTCTTATCTCCCATAAAGCCACCACCTATTCTACTTCATTAGCCTCCTTGACACCTTTCCTTATGCATGCTTCACATCTCACTTCCCCACCCACTTTTTGCATTTTTCTCCTCTCTCTCTCTCCACTTTTTACCAACCTTGCACCCTATCTCCTTTGTATTTTTTTGTCATCCTCATCATTTCCCCTTATCCTTGTTAATTTGTCACACCCTTTTTGTCACTCTCATTTCCTCACCAATTCGACATCATACTGTGCATCTTTCAGGCTTTCTATTTCTTTTGTTGCTACACTTTTTCTTTAAATGTACCATCATTCTCTATCACTTTTCCACTCTTCCAACCTTTCCCATTTTCCATTCTTATTGTTTGCTTTATTTTCATCCTTTCATCCCTTTTGTCTTCTTTTTTCCTCCACAACTAGTTTCTTCTTGGTTATTTATCCTTTGAGAAGCTTTTCATAATTTTGCCTTTTCTTCTTATCATTTCTTTCATTTTACCTTTTGCATTCCCCATTTCCTCTTTCAATCTTGGTACTCACTTGTATTTTACATCTGTGTGAGTATCCATGCTTTATATCCTTGCTTCAATTTTTCTTTTTTATTCTTATCATCCCTAATCTTCATCCTTTATCTTCATCTCATTCCCTTTCATTATTTTCCACCATCCTCTCTATTTTATATATTTCATTTCATTTTTCTCATTTTAAGGACATTCCTTGTTCTTCTCAACCTTTTTTCCCCTATATGTCCATACCTAGCTCCTTTCATCCTTCTCCACCTTCATCTTTATATGAAACCTCATTATTTTTTTCACCTATCTCTTCATCCATCTCCTAGTCCTCCTTCACCTCATCCCTTGTTGGATCCCCTTTATTTTATCCCATTCAACCTCTAAATCTTTAGAGTGTGGTCACTAGTTTAACTACTACTACATACATCTCCTTGTTTACTTCTTTGTGTCCTACATGCCCTTGTTTTAATGCACAAAATCTGGTTAGGCTCATTACTTCAAGTACATCCTTTTTTAATTTAAATGTCTTTGCATATTGAGCCTAAATACTCTTTTTTGTCCCTCTCTAGCTACTCCCTTCACCTTACCTATCACCTTTTCCCCTTTAAACCCTCTACCCATTTTGAGCTTATATGATCACAACATATATCATGTTATGGCCATGAATGTCTTTTATTTGATTTTGGTTTACTATGAGATATATACTAATCTTATGAATCTATAACACAATCAGACATGCTCATAAACTCATATGACCCATAAGAGAGCATGAATACCACTAGCTATTAGGATGTATATTCCTTCCCCATCTCCTCTAATCTTGCCTATTTTGAACCCCTTTTACTCTCACCTTCAAAAATGTTAGAATCAAAACTAAAACCACCTTCAAATAGAATATTTGGGGTATCCATGTGTGGATGATAGCTATACCCTCTCACATGACCTACCTCCCAACCAATAATTTCCCTTGATTCTCCCTACATGACCTACATTTTCTTATGCATTGTAATAGCCCTACTCGTTAATCACATTCCACCTAATAACCTTTTCTAGGAGTCACCTCTTCCACCAAACTATTTTCCTCCTTGGTCTCTTTTAGACCTATTTCTCCCAGATTCCTTTTCAAATCCCCAATATGTCTATCTTCATACATTTTTCTTCTATTTTCCCTCTTGGTTTTCCATTTATACCATTTATTTTCCTTCCTATTTCAACCTACTCATTCATTTAATTAATATTATTATTATTCACCTCACTCCATATTCCAAAACCCCTTAGAGTCTTTCTCTAAATTCTCTCAAAACTTAAAGCTTACTTATTTTGGGGCCCCACTAGCTCAAGGGTCAAGGGTTTGAGACTTTATCACTTCTTGTTTACCTATTTTGCTATTTTGCTTCCCTGAATCATTGAATAATACCCTTCCATAACCTGTTAACAATGTTTTGAAGTGTCAACAATGTTGACTTATTTGGATGGTGATGAAAGAACCTGTTGGGTCACCATGGTAATTCAAGTAGTGCCAAATTTTCTAAATCTTGGTAAAGCATATTTCTTCCTTTTTAAAGAATGGTGGTAGAAATTTCACGCTTGAACCTACTTATCCATGGTTGTATATTTTTTTTGCATGGCTAAATAAATCATCTAATTGCATCCTAGATAATCTCATCTACCATTTCTACCAAACCAATCAGACAATTATTTGATAGTCATTTTTTCCACCCTTTGGTGCTTTCCTTTCTCCAACATCCTTCAATTGGACCTAACTACATGATACATAAAATTAGGGAAACCAAGTTAACCAACACTCCCCACCTCAGATAAACTATATTAGGCCTAAATTTTATAATAGACATTATGTCCATGGACCTATGTAGGCAGTATCCACTTGCCTAATGCATATGGAATCCACTCGACCACCCCATTCCCACCAACCAACCCACTTTCCCATGTCCACATTGATGTTGTCCATTTTTTACCTAACCTCTTCACATGTTTTGTGATGACCTTACCATAGATACCTATGAATAACATTGACCTTGTCTAGATGACTTGATATGCTTAATCTAATCAACTATGACTAACATTATGGACTAGTTACCCTATTGTATGTCCATCTAAAACCTAACCTTATTTTTATCAAAATTGGTAGCTTTAGTCTTTTTACAATCTTGACTATCATGTTTTGTCACATTTTGTGAACCCATTATCATTTCACATGCCCAACTACCTTGTGGCACCACCTATACCTCCCCACCAACTACTTATCAAACCTGTACCTGATTCAACCTTTCCTCATTGAATTTCATTTTGAGGGGGAACACCTCATCCCATACTCAAGGAACCCTGACCTTTAACAAAGTAATTTATTTTTGTTTTGTAGCTTGTTAATTCAAAGCTACATAACAAAAAAGGGCAAAATATAGATACTCAAAAACTGCACATATATAGTTTTCGATGACAAAATGCCTCAAGACCCCCTAAAGACCCCTAAAACTTCTTAACCCTTATCCAAACCATATTAACTTAATAAAATCACTATTATCCTATTCAAATAATACTCTTTAGAAATAATATTTGAAAGTACTATTAAAAATTAATATTCACTATCACTATTCACTGTGGGACCCACTATCACTATTCCTAATGACATGGCAAGTGACATTGATCCAAAACTCAAAAAGCTTTGGTTGAAATATAATTCAGAAATAAGAACAACACAATTCAAATAATGCTATCTCTGAAAATAGATGTTTTATTTATCAAAATTGCAGACCCAAACATATGCTTATCTCTGAGAAGAGATGTCTGATTTCCATTTCGGGTTACATCTTCATTTATACATGTTTTGAAGGTGTAGGGAGGATGTGGAAGGTCACCAATCTCAAGGGAGATGAATTGTTTTGACTTACATGATTTACAACAATACAAAATTCAAAGAATTACTATTTTTAGAAACTTACTATTTTTAGATTGGACTACTAAAATTGAAATTTGAGACACTTCCATTGGGTTTTAGGGGGTCAAAATTCATTAAGAAAATATAAATTACATCTCAAGATGTTTCCCTCATTATTATATTTCCAATGGTTCAAACGGTGAGTCAATTGGAGCTACAGTGTAAAAGTTATGGCTCCCGGAAGTTCTGCCATCAAATGGGGTGGACCCATCACCCGAATTGTCATCTGGATTGTTGTCCAGATCAGACATAGATTAGAAGTGAGGTGTCTTGATGTGGGACATAATACCCCACATGGGACCCTTTCTTGAGGTTATTAATGACCTTATTTAAGCATCACAAGGTTCTCCTTTGAAATATAGTGAATTTCCCCTTAAGGGGCCATCATTCAACATGTATTTTATCTTCACACATGAAAGTTGCCTTAAAAATGGGATACCCACCTCTTTAGTGATTTGGAAAAAACAAAGGGAACTATATCTTCCCATTTTTTAATTTTTAACCCAAATGGGAGACCCATCATCAAGGTGGGAATCCCACCACCCTCATATTTTGACTCATTCATGCACCACATGGGAAATGGTTCCATACTTCTACTATTCCCTCTTTCGGCATGGTTTTTGACAAAAAATGCTATAAATACCCCCCTCTCCTTCACCCAAGGAGAATTGGAAATTTATTATTAGTTATAAACATCTTGTTGTAGGTATATGAAGGAGGTCATCAGTTTAGAGGTCATCCACATCTTGGAGGAAAAGAATTCAAAGCAATGAAGCTCCGCTAAAATTTGCCAACAACATCAACCACATCAACAAGCCTCAATGTAACCTTATTTATTTTTTTATTTTAGTTATTTACTTAAGTCTTTCCTTTCATTACCTTGACCTCTACCCCTTAATCCACTTTCATCTTAATCTTTTGACCTCCTTTACGACCTTTGCCATTGTGATTCCATTTACCTCCTTTGCCCTCTTATCCCTTTGCTACACTAGTTATTGTTTTATCTTTTCAACTATCCATCCCTCTCATTTTATTATCTCAATCAACCCTAACCAAACCATTCTTTTAACCCGCATCAAATTACCAAACCTAAAACCACAACCTTGCCTTAACCAATTTTCAACATTAGTATAATCAAACTAGTTGCTTCATTTTGGTTAACTTAGAAAAGCATCTAATTTTATCAATTAATTTATTATCATTTGTTGTATTTTATTTTAGTTTTATAGTCTTTTAAGGTATTTTTTAAAATCATTTCCACTTAAGTTTTTTAAATAAAGTGGATTGACAACCTCCTAGAAAGCTTTCGCTTCTTGGATCTAGCTCATGCTAGGTGATGAGACATAAAATGGTTCATTTTATCCATGTGATAACATCCCTTTTCCTTGAATAAGAATTGGATATAAGTGTAATTTATGAACTTATGATTTATTTAGAATAAAATAAAGAACTAATACTTGGTTATTTATTTATAAATCATTGTCTTCTTGCTTATTGATTATTATTACTAAATTTTTGAAAAAAGTTGTTAATATGTGTATATGTAGCCCACAATAAGCCATGTTAGACATGAGCATGAGGTATCAACCAAGTATAAACTTCAAGATGAGATATAGGCACTCTAGACATAGCTATAGACTCACTCAGATTTACTATTGACTCACTTAGTTCATATCTATGAATTCAACTAGTAGCTCTATATCCATACAGTTCATTAATTGAAGACTAGTTCAAAGCATCAAATACCAAGAGATTCCATCATAGTCATCAATAGTTAAAATAATAAAACTTAAGATAGAATTTATGGACTCTATAGGTTACATATGTATGAACTCTATAAGACTGGAATCTACAAACTCTGCAAGTTGAGTCATTTGTGGACTATGCAAGCATATCTACAAATTGTGCATATCTATGAACTATATGCCCATATATAAATTATTTTCTTAGGCAATTCAAGTTTATAGTTTGTATCTAAATTTAAATTTATGTAATTTCATTTCATAAATAATTATCTTCATATTTCATGAAGATTGAGCTTATGTTGTAAATATATAATAACGTCTCTCTCCATATTTTGTGGAAGATTGAGATAAACTAGAATATCTATGTTGTTATGTTTCTATCCATATTTGTTGGAGAGCATCTAAGATTTTTATTCATCAATAAGGAGTTTTTTGGAAGAATGAGATTATAAATGCAATGTCCCACACCATTGTCATCAATATTTATCAATAATACATTTTAAAGCTTTATGACATAAATCCAATGTTCTGATTAAAATCCTCTTTCAAGTAATGAGCTGGCCACTCATTCTAAGAAAGATGGATAAATATATTTTTATTTATTTATTTATTTATTTATTATTAATTATGCTTTTTAATTGTTATTATTTATTTTTAATGTAAATATTTATTTTTAATGTAAATATTTATTTTTTATAAAGTTTGTTGTGAACCTATAGGTGTTTTATATGTTTATCATTTATTTTCAATTTAGCAATTTACTTCCTTTTATTTTCAATTTAGCAATTTACTTTCCTATAAGTGTGATTTATTTTCCTGTGAGTGTGATTTAATTTCTAAAAGTATGATTTACTTTTCTACAAAGTGTGGTGCGATTTACTTTTCTACAAGTGTGCTTTCCAATTCCTACAAGTGTGGAGTGTGGTAAAAGAGACCGGTTGATAGAGATCTCTTTCTCTTATTATAGACAGCCGTCAAACACCATCCCTAGATTGACATTATTAAATGATAAATTGATGACTCATCATTTTTGACACCATTTCTAGGGAACACAATGTTATTAGAAGATTCATAATTTGTTAAGAGAATTTCCTAGTGGCAGTAGATAAAAAAGTTCCTAGTGAGAGGGAATGTCTCTTTACAAATTTTGTGATAGGAGATATTTAGTCAATATTTTTCTTTAGGATTTCTTTTCTTACAATATAGATTAAAATTTCCTTTCCTATAACATAGATTAGAATTTCAATTTATGCAATTTAGATTTATAAATTTTAATTTTATGCAAACCCCCCACCATACTAGCACTAATATGTAGGAAATAACAACTACTAACACCATACAAAAAGAGTTAAATGTTGATGTAGGTTGGAAGAATAAAATGATGATATAAAATAGCATGAAAGATGGAGAGAGTGGGCTGAATTTCTATAGCTACTCGCAAAACAGGGATTTATAATTCATGTCCTTACAACAAACATGCCTATTAAAAAAATAATCTACCTAATTGAAGACTGATCTACCTTCTAAAATAATTGAGACCAACTATACAAAAGATGAAATGATGCAACTATATTTTTATAAACCTACCAATAAAAAATCATGAAATTTTTAGGTCAATTGACTGTGAAAATCCTGCATGTGATTTTATTTTTATAGTAGAATAAAGAAAAATCCTTAATTAACTTAATATCATTTTATTTTAAGAAGAATCTAATAGATCATATCTACATGCATTCAAAAAATATAGAATAATTGTAAATTCACATGCATGCATGTAGAAAATTAGATTTATGATTTTGTATGATTTAAGAATACATGCATAAAAATCTAACAAGTTATATGTATACATATAATAAATATAGCAAAGTTATTTTGAGTGATTACATAAATATAAGAGGTTTGTACACATATCTGGATGATATGATTCTTTGCGTGATCAAAAACACATGTCCAAATTCTAGAAGCTCATATTCCATGCCCATATAAAAATAGTCTATAATCTCGATTTCATGTAAATACACCCAAACCAAAATAATGTGGATACTCAATTTTATGCTAAATTATGAAAAGAGTACACAAATCATGTTGACCAAAAGATAACATGCATGAAGTTAGTTATATGCATAAATTTAAATTGCATGATAAATCTAGATAGAAAGATAACATGCATGAAGTTGGTTGTTGTAGATGGCTTTTATGAGTCAACATAGATTTGGTAAATAATTAAAAACACATGCAATATGGATTATATTATGCATATTTTGAGAGATGTTGTGGGTTAAATATTTCATGAAAATGTTGGAATGGGTTATGCAATGGATTTTACATTCAGTAGTATCCTTCCATATTTTATGGGAAAAATGATCACATCCTAACATTATAGGTAAATATTACATAGTTTTTGATTTTTGTGAATTGCTAAATTTGAGTAGCATGATTATTTAAGACTTTACATATACATGCACAAAACTTTACAGACTTTGAGCTTGCATACATGGACACAAAATATTGCATGGTAACCATTATACACCTTATTCAATCATGTGAATCTACATTGGGTTTTGTTATTCTAATGGTTATTAATAAATAGTAAAAAATAAAAAATAAAATTAAATAAAAAATAAATGATGGTAGTTTTTAGTAAAACCAAATTACATAAGTTAGCTTTGAATAGAAGTGTAGAATTTTAGCTTGTGTTTATCATGATATTTTAATCATAAAATTGATCTGAGTGTGTTAAAAAATAATCATTTAATTAATCATTATGAGTGTATTAAATAGGTATAATTAATGAATTATAGGACATTATAATGTAGTAGAAATATTTCATATTTTTCTTCAACATTAAGAGGTGAACTAGTCCTGGTTTCGAGGGGTGATACCCCTTGACCCCACCTTGTATCATGATATGGAGTGCATCTCATCCCCATCTCAAAATCATCTTGTATCACAATAGGAAGCATGTCTACAAGGCTCCAACCCTTTATTCCACTAAGAGTTGCCTTCTCTAGACCCTTCTTTCTTTCTTTTTCTAGTAAAAAAATAAAATATTAAAGATTTTATTCTATTAATTCATCATTGATATTTTATAGCTAAAGTTTAAATTCCAAATAAATATAAACTGAGAATTTGTGGTTGCAGGAAGAAGCTTAAACGAAGCCCAAGAAAACAATGTTCAACAAATAAGAATGTACTACAAATGTTGGATGGATTAATTTGAATGAAAATGTTAATATCAAAGCTAATTCTAAAGTATGGAAACTAACATTATAATAGAGACTTTGGTTTAGTCCTTAATTGTTGAGGCTAAAAAAAGACTTTGGTCTAATATAATAACAGTAGCAAGGATATCTTGCAGTATAATATTATATTCATTTATGCTTTTCTATACTCTATTTTATTTTTAGTTTGGTATTTTCATATCATTTTTTCATTAATTATTATTCATATAAATAATAAGCCATTGCATATTTATTACATCCATACATTATCATTTAAAGAATGTTAGATTTTTATAAAATGAATAACTAGTTTTAGCTAAAGTTTGTTAAAGATTTATCACTATCCCTATGCATATCACAGTTAGAATTTCCTAATCATCTTATAAATAAAAAATATTTTATGACATTTATCTTCATTCCATTCCATCCATTAGTAAAACCCATATCCACCAATCATAATAATAGAACTTATCTGAGGGAGTTCTTGTTTTCATAATAAAGATCCATTAGAATTTATGAACCACCAATCATTCCTAAATAAGTTAAAATATATTACTTCATATGGTTTTAAATGTTCCTTCCATTATTCATGTTATTAGAATTTATAATTATTTTATGTGATTAATACTATGCTGGTCTGGAATGGTTTTATGGTTTTGAGTTCTTGTAGGATAACTTCATGAAGACAGATCAACAAGAAATTTTCAAGGCAAAAGAACATAAATTTTCTTCATCACAAGGGTGAACTCTCTCATAAGGATGTTCCTCAATGGAAGAGATCAACAGAGACAAATCAATAGGCAAAATTTCAAATAGGCCTGCATCCTTGTGTATATGGACTAAAATTTTGAATATCATGGTTACAAATGCAAAGACTCACAAATCCTAAACATAGAGTCATTTTAGAAGTTTAAAATAGTTCAATCTCTATCCATAGCTTCATCAAGTACATGACACTTTATCATAAGATAAAAAAAAATCAACAAGAATATTTCACCTATGATTGGTCATCACTACAATGTAGAATGTCAAACTATGTAGGAATTTATTGATATATTTGAAACTAGTATATAGATGTATAGAGCCTATTGCCAAAAATTTCTTTGTTATCATTTTTGCATGTATTAAAAAAACCAAAAATGAAAAATCTTGGGCATTATTAGTAGTCTTAGTTTTAAAATTAGCTTACTAATGGGTTAAGTACTATAAAAATGAGCCTTGACTACAAAACTAGTTTTACTAGCTAGTCAAGGGTAAAGAAAATGGGAAAAGTTGAAAACCAGTAATGGCTATTTTATCCACCTGCAATAAATTACTTGGTTTCTAACTTCTTATGCTCTCATTTTCAGCATTGCTTGAGCTTCCATTCTTCCAACATCTTTTCCAATATGCTCCATGGGGTTGATATCAAGAAAGACAAGGCAAACTAAAGGTGTGCCAAGGTATCTAGTTTATTTTATTTCACTTTTAAATTTATTTGTAAGTGTTTTTATTATATAAAGATCCATTTTTTTAGGAATAAGGAAAAAAGAATCAAATATCCCCACACTTTATACATATTTTCATTGGCATGCATGATGACATGCATGGGATTAGGTGTGGGAGAGAAGGAGAAAGAAAATAGTCTCATCAATAAATAAAGAATGGGGCTTAGTCAAATAGAATTAATAATTTTGAAAATGGTTATTAGTTTTCAAGATTCTTTTGTAAATATTTCAAGCATCAAAATTTTTTTGTGTTCAAAATAAAGTTATGTAGGCACAATAGGAACTTCTCAACACAAGAACTTGTTCTATAAATTAAAAAAAAAGAGCAAATAAGAATTCTACAGAAGAACCTGTGTCAAAGAAAAATCAAGGATAGAAGGAAAGTTTCCATACAAGAACCTATCCTTGATAAATGTATTGTTACTAACCACTTTCATTGGAAACTTTTGACTATGAAATTCAAGAGGATTCTATAAAGATTCAAAATCATTTTATTCATGCAAGTCAAATATGGAAAGCCTATTTGAAAATAAGATCATCTAACTCATGCAAAGAATTTTCTAATAAAAGATTGGCATGCATGAGTACATGCATGAGGTTAGGTGTGGGAGAGATGATAAGACTATGAGATGGCTCATTTTATCCATGTGATAACATCCCTTTTCCTTGAATAAGAATTAGATCTAAGTGTAATTTCTGAACTTATGATTTATTTAGAATGAAATAGAGAACTAATACTTGGTTATTTCTTTATAAATCATTGTCTCCTTGCTTGTTGCTTATTGTTACTAAATATTTGGAAAAAATAATTAATATGTGTATATGCAACCCACAATAAACCATATTAGACATGAACATGAGGTACCAAGTATCAGCTTCAAGGTGAGCTACAAGCACTCTGTACATAGTGACAAACTTACTCAGATTTACTATGGACTCACTCAGTTCATATCTATAGACTCAACCAATAGCTCTATATCCATATAGTTAATTAATTAAATACCATTTCAAAGCATCAAATACCAAGGGACTTCATCATAGTCATCAACATTTCAAAGAATAAAAATTAGAGAAAATCTATAAACTCTACAGGTTTCATATCTACAGACTCTATATGATTGGAATCTATGAACTCTGTAGGTTGAAACATCTATGGACTATGCAAGCATATCTATGGACTGTGTGCCCATCTATAGATTCTTTTCTTAGACTCTTCAGATTTATAGTTTGCATCTAAATTTATATTTGTGTAATTTCATTTCATAAATAATTCTCTTCATATTTTATGAAGATTGAGCTTATGTTGTAAATAGATAATAACATCTCTCTCCATATTTTATGGAAGATTAAGATAAGTTAGAATATCTAAGTTGTTATGTTTATCTCCATATTTGGTGGAGAGCATCTAGGATTGTTATTCCTAAATAAAGAGTTGGTTAGAAACATGAGATTACAAATGCAAGCTCCCATACTATTGTAATCAATCTTTATCAATAATACATTGTTAAGCTTTGTGACATAAATCTAGTGTTCTGATTAAAATCCTCTTTCAAGGAATGAGATGGTCACTCATTCTAAGGAAGATGGATAGATGTATTTCTATTTATTTATTTATTACGTAATTATGTTTTTGACTTATTATTATTTATTTTTCATGTAAACAAAATATTTTCTGTAAAGTTTGTTGAGAACCTATAGGTATTTTCTATGTTTATCATTTATTTTCAATTCAGTAATTTACTTTCCTTTATTTTCAATTTAACAACTTACTTTCTTGTAAGAGTGATTTAATTTCTTGCAAGTGTAATTTACTTTCTGCAAGTATGATTTACTTTTCTACAAAGTGTGGTATGATTTAATTTTTTGTAAGTGCACTTTCTAATTCTTGCAAGTGTGGAGTGTGGTAGAAGAGACCAGTTGCTAGAGATCTCTTTCTCATATTATAGACAACCTTTGGACACCATCACTAGATTGACATTATTAAATGATGAATTGATGAATCATCACTAGGAAATCCACCCATCTACTTATCTAACAAATAAGTTTCTTTTAGTGTTTTATTATTTCTAGATCATCCTCCCAAGTCAAAGAGGAGATCTCCATAATCACTTAGATTCAATGTACACACATTCAATAGGTATTCTTATAAACCCTTCTTAACTAGTTTCTTCTTTTCACACTTAATAAAAAGAAAAAATTAGATAGAAACACTAAGTATTCAAGTAGTGAATTAGAGTACATTGAAATGAATTGAAGTGCATTGATAGTTAGAACTATTTTTGAAGAAATCATTGGAAAGTGTTCTAAAGTGACCAAAAAATAATTAAGGTAATAAATAAATTAAATAAATTTAAAAAACACTTAAAAAACCAAAATGTACTAAGTTTAAAATTATAACTCAAGTGACCATATTGGCATCATACTCAACATTCCCCACTTTAATATAAATAGTTGAAATTTCTATCATATCCTTAAGTCTTCCATGGATCTTTTTCAAAAATATAAACCATATTGCTGATGTGAAAACTGATTTAAGGACTCTAAATTTATCTTTAATAGAGGATAATGTAGCTTTATCCTATTTATTTAAAGACCAAGAAACTCACTTCTTAATGAGAAGCAATAATCTAAATCTGACTTCATGTCATCAAAAGATCATTCTAAATATGAATGTGTATCTAATGAGACATATATACCTTTATAGTATAAAAATAATACCATGATTATAAGTACCTCTTACATATCTTAAAATTCTCATAACTTCTTACAAATGCTTGAGTGATGGTTTGCCCATAAATCTATAAACTAATAAAGCTACATAACTAATATTAGGTCTAGTCATAGTGAGATACATCAAACCCCCCATCATGATTCTAAAATTATTTTCATCAGCCGAAGGACTTACATCCTCCCTCATAATATTTTCTCAACTTTCAATTGGAGTGTCTATAGACTTAGAATCTTGAAGATTGTACTTCTTTACATGTCTTAGGCATATTTGGATTGACAAATGAATACTTCCTCTTTATTTTGATGGAATTACATGAGAATAAATTACTTCATTATTACAAGATCAGTCATCTTAAACTTTGATTTCATATTTTCCTTGAATTTATTCAACATATCTATAGAGCTACATGTCAAGATCAAGTCGTCTACATAGAGACAGACATATAAAATATTAGAATTTAATGTTTGTATTTAAAGAGTTAGTTCATTTTGAATTATTACAAATCTTTGATCCAATAATCATATATCAATTCTTTAGTAATAATGTATTATATCTTTATTCATCCCATAAATAGCTGTATTCAACTTAAATACCTAAAATTATCTACCCTTTACCTCAAAACCTTATAGCTACCCCACATATACTTCTTCAATCACTCCATTAAGGAATGCACTTTTATCAATAATTTTATTTATTTTACATAATTTATGAGAAGATACAATAATAATTATTCTTATAGTATCTTTAAGTTGCACATGAGCATATGTGTCCTCATAGTCAACCCTATATGTTTGTACAAACATTTTTGAAACTAGTATAACTTCTAGTTTGTCAATTATACCATCACTTTTAACTTTGGTATTGTAGACCCTCTTTGTACCAATACAATATTTATTCAAAGGAAGTTGAAATAAATTCAATGTATGATTCCTCACAATTGAATCCATCTGTAATCTCATAACACCAACCCATTCTTTCTTTTGACTAGCTTTTCTATAACTTCTAGGTTCATTAGTCATTGATGACAATGAAAACATAGTGTTTTTATAATAATTATTGTAGACACATAAATTTAATTTAGTGTCAAAATGAATCTTAATTTATTTAATTATTTTACCTAAGTTTATTAATCATTCTTCTTAATTTAATAATTAACATTTCTTCCTAAATTCAATTAATTAATTTATGCAAATACTTTTGAATAATTCAATTATGCACATTTTATTCTATATTTTAATTATTTAATTCCTTAATTTACCAATTCAAATATTCCCACTTTTATCTCCCTCCTCCCAACTAAATCCATAAAAACCTCTACTTCCTATGACTCCTCCACTGATTTGTCACTCCGATTTTGACTAAGTATGCTAACCAACCCCTCTTTTTGCTCCACCTAGTTGAAATAGTTCTTATTCTCATGGATGAGGAATAATCTTCAGCCATTGATCATTTGGAACCTTGAAAAAGTCCAATTTATTCTCCACCATCAAATCATAATTCAAGCTTCTATAAATAGGCTTACAAATCTCCATTTTCATGCATCCTCTTTTGAAATAAAAAATATTACAATAAATTACAATCTTGAGAGATCACAAACAAAATTAAGTGAATCAAAATCATCTATTTTTGCAGCCAAACATTTCCCATTTCACTTTTGTAATGGAGAAGTGATCACCACATTTTAATAGATCAAATTGGATTTGAATCACAATGGAAGATTCTTGTATCTAATTTGTGAAGGTTTTGATTATTATTTCTTGCATTTGTTACTCTAATTTTGGAAAAATTTATCTTAGAATAGACTTGTTCTTTATCTTTGCACTTTTTAATTTATATATTTTTGACATGCACAATGGGACCTACCCACGTCTTTTAATCTTTAAATTTTATTTTCTTTCATCTCTTGTATTTAATCTTTTTTTTTGAGCCAGTATGGATTGCAGGTTGTTGTCTTAGATTTTATGTTCAATTGTACATTTATTCTATGTAACAGTGATTTTGGAGCATATTTCAGTGATTTTTTAGACTTAAAAATAATTTTGTCACATTTTCTACATTTTTGTGCTATTTTTTGTCTTTTCTAAGTGAACAATGATTTTGTTATCTAACAATGATATTCTCCTACTTTGTAGTGATTTCCTATTCTCTTGCATCATTTTGAGCAATATTTCATGTTTTTTTACAATGATTTTATCATTTTTTATAGTGATATATTGTCTTTTATGTAGTGATTTTGTTCAACAATGATTTTATTCTTCTATAAGGTGATTTCATGCTTCTATGCAGTGATTTCATTGGGCATAATAGTGATATTATTTCTATGAGTTTTTTTTTTTTGCATCATCATTTTTTAATTTCACTTTTCTAACTTGACTGTGTAACAGTGATTTCATCATAGAGGCTCATTTTTTATGTGTTTTTTGTGGTTTTTCTTTCCTTTTTATAGGTTATCTTATTCTTCAACTCAATAAAAACAAACTAACACCTTGTTTGTAGAATGCTAGCCAAAAACAATTGCAAAAATAAAAAAATCAAACCAATTTTAGTTCATTTGTTTTCACTAACATATTTTATTTTTAGTCTTTTGCATTCCTAGTAAATAAATCACACTTTATTTTCTACGAAGTAAATCTATTTGTTATTTTTATTTTCTTATTTGATTACAAAGGTTGTGTATGTTCTTTCCTTGGTGTCACATTGGTGATGATACCTAGAAATCAAAAGCAATCTTATAACTTATTTGTTATCCTAGTTTATCTTGTGTATGCTCTTTCCTTGGTGTTACATTGGTGACAATACCTAGAAATTAGAAATAGGTATTAAGTCTTTATTTTTCATTTATTAGGGGTTTTATTGACCATAAATTTCATCACTATGCAATTATCCAAACCTCATTTTCTGGTAGGGTATATAAATTGAGACCTATTTATTTCAATTACCTAAGTGGTTGTGTGTTTTAAGCATATCATGATGTGAGGGTATTTCCTACTCCAATACCCAAGATTTTAATAGCTAACTCAAGATCTGGTATTATTGATTATCAACACACTAAGACCCCTATGAATATGTTAGGCACTTTAGGATAAGACTCAATAGTGTGGATCTGCATATCAATCTACTCCATGGTTTTATTCTCCTTAAATAAGTTTATATATACCTTAATCTTATGATTGCCTCTTGGCCATTTGACTTTGGTTCATTGATTAGTGGTTAGTGTTGAGAAGTTACTTTCCCCACACCCTCAAAATTAGACTCAATGGCCCATGGGCATGGTAGGATCTTCAATGGTTAGCACCTTGAAATATTAGGTTATAACTGAGAGCATAGATGAGTAAGTGACAATAGAAATCCCAAAAGTTGTTCAAAACCCTTCTACCTAGTTTTCACCATTTTTGTGCAATTTTTTATTTGGTTAGAATAGAAATTTGTTTGTTGTTTCCTTGTTTTTACCATGTGTTGTAAAATCCTTATTTGTAAATAAATTCTTTTAAGTTTAAATGTTATCTTAAAAATCTCAACTTTCTCTTTAAAAAGCTCAAAAGTATTTAGTTAGCAGTCAAACTTTTAGTCACTTTCGTAGTTTACTTTACTAAAGTCTAACTTGAAGTCTTTTTCATTGTTGATTCAAGTATTTCCTTAGTAGTGTCATCCTTTAAAAGAATCATGGCTATGTGGAACAACCCCTTGACCAATTTTGTCCCTAATCACAATCCCAATAATCTTTGTTATAACCCAAGATTTAACCCAACCAATTTTGATTCAAATCCATATTTGAATAAATATCAAACCAATCACCAATTCAATCCAAATCTAATTTTTAATATGTATTCATCCTCATCCATCCATAAATCAAATTCAAATTTGAATAATCATTCAATTTTTCCAAATCAAACTTTCTATAGCAATCAAAATCAATCCTTTGATTTTTCATCTACTTCACCCCAAAACTCAAACCCAAAATTCTTCACCAATACATCTAGTTCTAACCTTAGAACCAATCTAAATCAAACTTTGATTCAACTTCACTGTCACTTTCAAATATATATTTGAACCACAATCTATTTATAAACCAAATTCTCATTCAGTCCAATCTAAATATCTTACATCCAAATCAAACTATCAACTCCTACACCCTTCAAAACTAACCATTCCAAATTCATCAAAATCAATCATTTGATTTTGCATCCAACCTATTGGGTGAATATTTTGTCAGCCAGCTAACTGGTGACCAAAATAGTTCCTATCACCACAGCATAGGGAGATCAGTCGGCCAGATGTGTAAGTTTATTGCATTAGCAGGGGACAAATCTCTCGTCTCATCAAGGGGAGGTTCCCTATATATATGCAGGAGATGCAGGAGGCTATATATATATATATATATATATGTAGAAAGTAAGACACAGGGGGTAGGATAAACCATCCATCTCTCTTCTTTCAGAGATGATGCTGACAAATAGAAGAGAAATACTAGGTGTTGGGGAAGGTGCTTCTCTCTTTGACAGAGGCTGCCTTTGAACCTTTGAATCATGTTGAACCATTAGAATTTGAACTTGTTGAACCTATTGGTTCGATGGTTCAATGGTTCATTCTTCATTATTTGGCAAAGTGTTGAACCCTTTTCTTTCCTGCAGAGTCCGTAGAAACCAACCTTGAGAGTCCGTAGATTTGAGCCTGCCTGCAGAGTCCATAGATTCAAGCCTACAAAGTCCATAGATTCAAGCCTGTAGAGTCCATATATTTGAGCCTGCCTACAGAGTCCATAGATTCAAGCCTACAGAGTCCGTAGATTCAAGCCTGTAGAGTTTGTAGATTTTTGGAAAGCTTGAAAAGTGAACCTGAATGCTCAGAACAATTTTTTGAAAGGGGAAGAGAGGATTTTGGTCTGTAGGACCAAAATAGTTCAAATGTTGTCCCAAAAATGAGTGATATTTTTGGGGGACAACAGCTGGCTCTAGTTGGGGAACTTCCTTCTATTGCAAAAATTAATTGAAGGGAGTAGAATCTAGAATCTCCAGTGCCTTAGAAGCGTGCCATTGGGCTACAGAGTCATCTACCCAAAAAGAAAGGCTCCATAAATGAAAATAAAAAGCACAAAATAGAACTAAAGACTATACAAATATACATATGTACATATGATCTTATCTGATGCCTCAAGATTTGAAGTGCTTTAGATGCCACCCACTGCGAGATAATGAAAATGGTGTGCCATCCTGATAAACCAGTAGGAAACCATTTTGTCCCCAGAAACGGTGACGAGTGAATGGAACTTTCCACCAGGGAACCAATCTCCTACGTCTTTCTCTTGGCCTTTTCTTCTTCTTGCTCCAAGGCAGGACGTGGTCTTTAAACTGAAAACCATAACTCCTTGCTCTCCCTGTGAAGAGTTCCTCTGCCTGATTTTGGAGTGCAGCAGTATGGTCCAGTACCATAATTTGCTATCTTAATAACTCAGCCCAGCACATGTCTTGATTTTCCCCCTCAAATATCTCAAATTCTTCTTTATTTGGGAGGGAGGGTTCCCCTATACTTATGCTACACTCCACCAATTCTTTTGCTATTTCATCCCTGCCTGAAGACTTAAACAAAATTTGGGCTGCAGGGGTAGCTGTTTGGGTCTTGACACATTTGACATGATTAATTATGTCAAATGGCTGGGTTGGACTAGGCACAAGGGATGGGAGTTCTTCTTTTTGGTTAATGGGAGGGGTGGGAGGACTGATTTGTGATTTTGAAGTAGAAGGTGCAAAAATGTTTGGGATACTTACTTTCTCAGCAATCACTAAGTCCTTCGGCTAGATAGGCAGAGTGGTCCCACTCTTAGCAATTGAAATTATAGGCTGAGGTTGATCCTCTATCTTTTCTTTATTATCTTGCTAGGCTGACTGGTTCTTGGACATGGTGAACACTGTGCATGATCCCTCAGCTGCTTCACCTTTACTTCTAGGTTCATCTTGGTAACTTAGGAAACCAATGTGGGAGTCACTAGCTGACTCTTCTTGATTAAAATCAAGTTGGAAAGAGAACTCATGCTCTGTTTCCAAATATCCAACTGCTAAGTTGGCTAGAGGTGCTTCAATGTCAAGGTTCCTCTATGGGGGAGGAAGATGATTTGGCTGCCCTTGACCCCTGGCAGCATTGCCTTGGTATGCCTAATTCTAAAATGTCCTCCTTAGGGCATCTTGATGAGGAGCAGAAAACATACCTTGGGCCATTTGTCTTTTGAGGGCCAGCACTTCATTTGCTAACTTCTGCACCATTGGGTCAGTGGTGGCTGTAGGTTAGTTATCAGAAGATGAGGAAGATGCACCTCTATTTAAATCCCTTCTTATCTTTCCAACCAAGATAAGTTCATCTTCTACCTCAGTAGCCAAGTCCTGAGCTTCAGCAAGGTCTATCTAGCCAGCACACCTTAGCAAAAAACTTACTTTAGGCAGTTGTGAGTTGATGAAGAAGCACTTTAGGTTTTCAGGTGTTGGTTGAGCAATGATAGGAATTCAATTCCTCAGCTTGTCAAACCTTGCAATGAAATCCCTCATAGGCTCATAAGGCTCTTTATTCATCTGTGTGAGCTGGGCCAAAAGGGCATGTGCATCTTCTACTGGTTTGAACCTTGCTTCAAACTTGGCTTTGATAGTGTCCCAACCAATCACTGATCCAGTCTACAGATGGTAAAACCAATCTACAATAGCACCTTATAGTGTCTCCACAAATAACTTGACTGCTACGTCTTCAAATTCCACCCCTATCACACCATAGGCTATGGTGAAGGTTACAATGTGTTCATCAGGGTGGACTCTTCCATCACCAAAGAATTTGGGGAAATTCTTCCTTGAACTGAGTGGTAGCTCATGCAGGGGTGGAGTTAGATTAAGTGGGCCAAAAGAGTTACCCCAGGGGCCTCGAACTGCCATGATTTAATTATGAAAAATAGGGATAACACATCTGAGTGGAGTTGCCAGATTATAGGACAAAAATGGATAAGAAACTCACCTTGCCTCAGCTTAAAGCTTGAGGCTTCAAACTACGCTTTCTTTCCCAGCAGCTCTGGTTTTGTAGACCAGATAATATAATGGAGATGGATGAAAATGGTAAGGCTATAAATGGATAATGGGTAAGACCCAGATGGGAGTTGCTAGACTCTATAATAAATAAGGTGATAATGATAATGGGTAAGACACATGTGATGTTTCAATTTGAAACTTGAGGTTCCAAATTGCACAAAATTACTCTGTCCCTAGCGGAGTCACCAAAAACTATTGGGTGAATATTTTGTCAGCCAATTAACTAGTGACCAAAATAGTTCCTATCACCACAGCATAGGGAGATCAGTCAGCTAGATGTGCAAGTTTATTGCATCAGCAGGGGACAAATCTCTCCTCTCATCAAGGGGAGGTTCCCTATAGATATATAAGAGATGCAGGAGGCTATATATATATATATATATATATATATATATATACAGAAAGTAAGACACAGGTGGTAGGATAAACCATCCATCTCTCTTCTTTTAGAGATGATGCTAACAAATAAAAGATAAATACTGGGTGTTGGGGAAGGTGCTTCTCTTCTTTCAGAAGCAACTTTTAGCCAAGAGCCAGATTTCTTCCTAAATAATAAAAATATTGATGAAGCAACAGAAGGCACTTCTCTTCTTTTAGAAGTGCTTGTTCTTGCAGGGAACATGAATATTTCTGGTAATAGGTAACCAAAGGTGCAGAGTAACCAATAGCCTAAAATGTAGCACAAAGTCTCCACCTCGATTGCTCAAAGAGTATATCACAAAGGATAATGGGGGCACAAAGTCTCCCTAGAATCCTCAACACAAAAAGGAAAAGAAAACACAGACTAAAATCAATTGTGAAAGCACAAAGTCTTCTCATAGTTGGTTCTAGGACACTTCTTTGTTACCTTTACTAATTCTATGCACCAAATTAAATGAATAAGGACACCTTCAGATGACACAAGTCAAAACAACACAAAGTCTAGAAAAACCTGCTTTCTTATTTAAATAACAAGGAAAATGAAATTACAACCTGAGCTCAAAGTCTCAGTCTTCTTCTTTCAAAATGTGTAGAGTTTCATTCTTTTAAAAATGAGAAGTCTCTCTACAACAAATGAGAGATTAAAATATATAGCACCCCAAAAAAGACTTGGGTGCTTGTTTTTCATATGTCAGCCCATGCTGTGCATTCAATGCCTTGAAGGCATTTTTGGGTTTATCAAAGGATTACATTGAAAATAGGGCAGCTATCTTAACTATGGCATGCCATTTCATCCCATATGTCTTCTCTCAAGTCTAGATCATCTGGTATATCCCCTCTGATGTCTACGTAGACATCCATTCATCTTTACTTCATGGAAGAAAATAGGCCGTGTCCTTGGTTTGGTTCACTCAGAAGTCTACTCGATCCACTATTTTATCTAATTGAAATAAATCTTTCAAAGATATTTCTAATCATTTGGTCTCACTCCTCTCTTCACTGCTTAAGCGCTTCTTTGCTCTTTATAGCCCTTCTTGCCTAAGTCTTTGGGGGGGGGTCCTTTCTGTGTCTTTAACAAGTGGCCAGTTCCGCTGTTATGAAAATCATTAGAAACTCACAAAAAATGGAGTCCATGACACATTTTGCCTGAGCAAATCCAAAAGGGGAACACAGATGCAAACACTTGTCATGTTTGCTACACTTGTCTTTTTCCATCAGGCACTTTTCTACAGGCTTTTCTCTTTAGTCGAGCTTTTCCAGCTTTTTCTCTTCCTACTGCAATTTGAGCTATCAGGCTATCTTCCCAGCTAGTCACTTGGTTCTTCCTTTGAGTTTTGTGCTTTATTTAAATTTCAACAGATATTCCCTTACCTTAAATTTGACATTTACGGGGACGTCATTGGTTGGCTGTTGCTTGAACCATGTCTTTGAACCAAAACGTTGAACCAATCGATTGAACCAAAAATGGTCCAAGCCGATGGTTCAATTGAATGAACCAAGCTGATGAACTAAGTATTAAACCAAAAATGTTGAAACAAAGGGAATGAACCACCCGAGCGAAATAAAATGTTGAACCATTTTTGGTTCAATCAAAGCAGCACATAGGTGGTTCAATGGCGGGTTCAACCAAAGGAACGGGCTCAGTTCAACCAAGCGGTTCAACGCTTTATTTTGCTTAGGTGGTTCATTCCCTTTGTTTCAACATCTTTTGGTTCAATACTTAGTTCATCAGCTTTGTTCATTCAATTGAACCATTGGCTTGAACCATTTTTGGTTCAACCGATTGGTTCAATGTTTTGGTTCAAAGACATGGTTCAAGCAACAGTCAACCAATGACATCCCCGCAGATGTCAAATTTAAGGTAAGGAAATATCCATTGAAATTCAAATAAAGCATAAAACTCAAAGGAAGAACCAAGCAACTAGCTGGGAAGATAGCCTGATAGCTCAAATTGCACCAGGAAGAGACAAAGTTGGAAAAGCCCGACTAAAGAGAAAAGCCTATGAAAAAGCACCCGATGGAAAAAGACAAGTGCAGCGAACATGACAAGTGTTTTCGTCTATGTTCCCCTTTTGGATTTGCTCAGGCAAAACGTGTCGTAGACTCCATTTTCCATGAGTTTATAATGATTTTCATAACAACGAAACTTGCCACTTGTCAAAGATGCATAAAGGACCCCCCCAAAGACTTAGGCAAGAAGGGCTATAAAGAGCAAAGAAGCACTTAAGCAGTGAAGAGAGGAGCAAGACCAAAGGATTAGAAATATCTTCGAAAGAGTTATTTCCAATAGATGAAATAGTGGATCGAGTAGACTTTTGAGTGCACCAAACCAAGGACACGACCTATTTTCTTCCATGAAGTAAAGACGAATGGATGGCTATGTAGACATCAGAGGGGACAAACTAGATGATCTAGACTCGAGAGAAGACACATGGGATGAAATGGCATGCCATAGTTAAGACAGCTACCCTATTTTCAATGCAGTCCTTTGATAAACCTGAAAATGCCTTCAAGGCATTGAATACACGACATGGGCCGACATATGAAAAATAAGCACCCAAGTCTTTCTTGGGGCGCTATATATTGTAATCTCTCATTTGTTGTAGAGAGACTTCTCATTTTTACAAGAATGAAACTCTGCACAATTTGAAAGAAGAAGACTGAGACTTTGAGCCCAGGTTGTAATTTCATTTTCCTTGTTATTTGAATAAGAAAGCAAGTTTTTCCAGACTTTGTGCTGTTCTAACTTATGTCATCTGAAGGTGTCCTTATTCATTTAATTTGGTGCATAGAATTAGTAAAGGTAACAAAGAAGTGTCCTGGAACCAACTGTGAGAAGACTTTATGCTTTCACAATTGATTTCAGTCTGTGTTTTCCTTTCCTTTTTGTGTTGAGGATTCTGGGGAGACTTTATGCCCCCATTATCCTTTGTGATATACTCTTTGGGCAGTCGAGGTGGAGACTTTGTGCTACATTTCAGGCTGTTGGTTACTCTACACCTTTGGTTACCTATTACCAAAAAGATTCCTATTGCCTGCAAGAACAAGCACTTCTGAAAGAAGAGAAGTGCCTTCTGTTGCTTCATCAAGATTTCTATTATTTAGGAATAAATCTAGCTCTTGGTTGAAAGTTGCTTCTGAAAGAAGAGAAGCACCTTCCCCAACACCCAATATTTCTCTTCTATTTTTCAGCATCATCTCTGAAAGAAGAGAGATGGATGGTTTATCCTACCCCCTATGTCTTACTTTCTACACACACACACACACACACACACACACACACACATAGTATATAGCCTCATGCATCTCCTGCATATCTATAGGGAACCTCCCCTTGATGAGAGGAGAGATTTGTCCCCTGTTGATGCAATAAACTTGCACATCTGGCTGATTGATCTCCCTATGCTATGGTGATAGGAACTATTTTGGTCACCAGTTAGCTAGCCGACAAAATATTCACCCAACACAACCCATTCCCAAGCTTAAACCAAACTACATCAAATTCATAGTTGTTCACAAAACCAATAGATTCAAGTTCATCAACCTTCACAAATCCATTATCCCAAGATCAAGCTACCTCTTTAGCTAGGGGATCTCAAAACATTTCATATCAACATCACCTTACCACTAGTGAGTCTCTTTTATAAAACCAACCAAGTCTCCCTTCTACTAGTTATAGCTTTGATTCTAGGATCCCCTATCAAAATAGAAAAGGGAATCTAATTTTAGTACCTCTATCATCTAGTGTCACTCCATCCCTAGAGTTACAATAGTTATAACACTCCTAGCCTACCAAAAATGGTATTGTGCCTATTAAGAAAAAATTCACTCCATTAGGGGAACCTTATGATGTATTCTATCAAAAATTGGTCACTGTAAACCTAGTCACATTTCCTAATAAAAAATACTTTGAGCTAAATGTCTTAAAACCTAAGTGGTATAGACCTAATGAATATAGTGATTATCAATAAAATTAAAGGCCATTCCATAAACCATTGTATGAGACTAAAAAATTATATCCAAGATCTGATTGACAAAGAGTACATCAAGGTAGATCCAAGTGTATCCATGTCTAAAAATCATAACCTAGGAACATGACAAGATATCTTTCCTAATCATAATCAAACCACACCACTTCCAAGTCAACGTCATAATCTTCCATCCACTTCTCAAGATCCCATTGATCCCATTTTTGACCCATCCACTTTCAGCCAATCCATAGCCCATCAACCTACCTTTAAAAACCATGGTTTACCATTCATCTTTGATGAAGAGCCCATCTTTATTGAAGAGACTATTTTTGACCAAAAACATATCTTTTATCAAGATCCTATCTTTGATTATGATCCCATATTTGATCGAGATCCCATATTTGATCAAGATCCCATTTTTGATAAAGATCCCATTTTTGACAAAGATCCCATCTTAGACAAAACCTCCTTCAACCAATATAGTCTTTTACCTATTATCCAAACACCCAAATCTTTGTCACCTATTGAATCTCCCATCACCCTATAACATGTACCCCAACTGATAGAGGTAATTATAGACAAAATAATCCATGAACAAAGAATTATCAAACCCATCCATTTCAAAGTGAATATTATATCGCATAACATCAACTACAAACCATTTAAAATTAAATGTATAGATGTTAGTGGTAATCTTATGGTTTCTAAGGTAACTTCATCCATATTTGAAATAGGATCTATTCATAGTGTCTACGAGGACTTTGCTACCATCACACCTTTCATAAACATCACCATTCCTACCTTCCATAATGCAATCTAGTATCCTAGACCTTTTAATTGGTTCCAACGATCTTACTTACAGTTAACTTCCTTCCATGATAATAAAATAATTGTAGACTTCCTAGATGATCTCCTACTAGAAGAGTCTAAAGAAATATCTACATATCTTGAGGAACAACAAGTGTACCTCAATCAAAATAAGTCTTGAAGTCCAAATATAAAATCCACACCCCATAGTAAAATTTTTTTTAAATCACTATGAGATGAGAAAAATACAAATTGTAGTCAAAATCCAAATCAAAATATAAAAAATAAAAAATATGAGTCCCTTAGTGAAAACTTCTTTGAAGCGCTATTGGACAATCCAAATCTAAATCCTAATAAAAAAATCAAGAAAAATCATTTGGTGAAAACATTTTTAAGGCACCAGTGGTTGATAAAATTAATATATCCTCTACATTAGCACATTTTCAAGATGGATCCCCATCACAAGTTAAAGATATCATTGAATAAGCATTAAATTATCAAATCATCCAACTTGAAGTTACTCTTAGTCTTACTAAATGTGAGATTGTTGGTCCCATTCACCCTTTACATCATGACCCATATACTCATCCTCACCATAATTCCATCCCTTCAAATCCTTACACTAAACACACATCCTTCATCCAACATACTTTATGCTTCACCCTGTCTGGTAGCACCCTCTATCATAGGGGCTATGACTATTACCTAGTAAATTTGGAAGAAGCCAACTTCAAAATCAATAAAGTTACTAAAGACATATTAGGAAAGTATACCTAAAATAATCAATAGTGGTAAGCATCATGCATCTCAAACCCTTTTGTAATTGAAATGCCAATAAAAAAAGAAAAAAAAGAAAATTAAAACAAAATCTGAAAAAGAAAGGTAAATAAATTTAGCCAAATGTGCAAACCATTTTAATGACACCTTGGGAAAGTACCATGATGAAAACCATTTTTTGGCATCATACATAAAATAATCAGTTGTTTATAAACACCCTACACTTGGGGATAAGTTCATCCATTCCAATCCTATGCATTCTAACTCATCCCACTAGGTGTGCCAAAAATATATGAATTAAAAAGTGCAAAGATAAAGAAAAAGTATATTATAATCTAAATTCTACAAAAGTTAGAACAACAAATGCAAGAAAAAATAATCAAAACCTTCATAGTTTATATACAAGAATCTTCCATTATGATTCAAACCCGATTTGCTCTATTAAAATGTGGTACTCACTTCTCCAATACAGAGGTGAAATGGGCAACATTTGGATGCAAAAATGGATGACTTTGATTGTGTAAAATCCATTATCTATAACTACTCCTTTTGCCTGAGGGCATGAAATTTTCAATATTTTTGACACATAAGTCCATTTGTGTCATTTTATTTATTTTATAAGATTTTTTCAAATTCTAAGTTGTAATTGCATTTGTAAAACTAGTATTCTTGCTCATATTTTGGGGAAGTAGTTTCCTTCATTTTTTCATTCAAAACATTAGAAAATTATAAAAAACATTCAAAATATTTTAGAAAACCCAAAAAAAACAAGTTCAAAAATTCAAAAAAACATCAAAAAATATGGATAAAATACCTACAAAAACATTCATAAAACATAAAAACCAAAATAGAACAAGTCCAAATAAAGCAATGAAATTCACGTAACCATTTCCCTTTCCTTCCATTTATTTATTCATTGGGTGGGTCACTTGTGCATCAACTTCATCATACACTTCGTTCACCTCATTAACCATCCACATTTTTATCACTTCTCATATTTGGAAGAACTACATATGGTCTTATATCCATATATGGATATTATCTAAGTGGATTAGGTAGGCAACACTTAGAGACATAGGGTCTCTAGGGTCAACTTGGCCACCACCTTCACCATCATCCATCCCCCCTATCCTTTACCCTTAGGTCTTCTCTCTTATATATCTAGTGTTCATGCTTGTTCTTGAACGTGAGTCTTCTTCCATCCCTTACTTCTTTCTTTACCTTAGCCATTTATTTGGTTAGTTTTATCCTTTGTTTCTTTGCCTTGGTCTTTTCTTTGGTTTCTTTTTATCTTTTACCATTTGTTTTGCTGCTCTAGCTTTGTAAATCTTATTACTCTTGGTTTTGTAAATCTTTGTTTCTTTAGAATGCATTCATTTACATTTGAATCCATTAGAAATAGTCATTCATTTACTGTTATTATTTTATGTTTATGACTTTCATTGTTCATGTATATCTTGTTTATTTGTATAGATTAACTCTTGTTGTCTTAATTTCTTATTTATTTTGAAAATATTATTTTGTGTAAACAACATACATAGTATGGTTATGACTATATCATGGCATACTTTGTTCAAACAAACAAATTATTCTTATTTTGTTTTTACATGATTAACATATCAAAATTCATCATGAAATTCCATATCATTAGTGATAATATGTTTTAAAGCTACATTAAAAATTAGGTTGCTCAATATACTTCAAACTTTTTACCAATGCAAAGAATGGAATTTCATGTTATGCAGCAAAATTTCATCCATAATCATACATTTTACAATCATGTATCCATTTCATTTTAAAAATAAATCATACATTTCATAAAAATCATGCATCTCTACACAAACAAAATAAATGCTCAAGAAACAATGCTAGAAATTCAATTGCATATAAGTGAAATACACTTAATATGCAGGATAGTATGAATAGTGATATCCATGTAACCCAGTCAAAGAAATAAGTCAAAGTCTAAATTTCATAAATGTTAAAGTCTCATCTTGTCCCATAGAAATTTAAGTCACCTAGATGTGATCTACATACACCAAAAATCATGTGCCATTCATAAGCAATTGGTCCCCCTACCTACCAAGTATCCAACTATCTAACTGGTCTCTTAATAGCAATATGCTTCCAACACCAAACCTATAATAATGTAGATGACCCTTGTAGGGTGAATATTTTGTCACTAGATGACTAACGGCAAAATGGGTGCATCGACCATAGCATAAGGAGATTTATACAACAAAATGGATGTGGTGACCACAACCAGATTGAGACAAATCTCTCCTCTCAGCAAGGGGAGGTTCCTTATAATTATAGTGTGTATATATATATATATATATATATATATATATATATATATAAAAGCTAAAAATAGACACAAGCATGAAATCATACCATCCATCTCTCTTTTTTTAGAGATGATGTTCATAAAACAGAGGAGAATTATGGTGTGATTACTGAAGGCACTTCTCTTCTTTTAGAAGTGATATTCAACCAACAGCAGGATTCTTCCTAGGTAGTAACATAAACCACAAGAAACCCATGAAAGCACAAAGTCTTTCATTTTTTCTTCCACTGATTAGGATAAAGGAACATAGTAGTTTGAAGCATAGCCCAAAGTCTATACTTTAACTATAACAAAGTAAAAGGTTATGAAGGATAAGGGGAGCTCAAAGTCTCTCTAGTATCCCTTACACAAAACATAGACTGAAGGCAATTATGGAAGCACAAAGTCTCCCATAGTCAGTTTCAAGACATCTTCTAGCTTATTTCCACTTGTTCTACTTTTTTGATTAAATGGACAAGACTGTATTTAGGAAACAAACATAACAACAATTTCCTAGATGACAAAAGCTTGTTCCAACACAAAGTCTAAAAGGTCACTTGCCTTCTCATTCATTTAACAAAATATGATTAATAGTCTGAGCTTAAAGTCTTAGGAATGCCTTTCAATTTGGGTAGAGCTTCACTTCTAATAACAGAGAGATCTCCTTCATACCAAAATGAGAGATTACAATATATAGCATTACAAGAAAGACTTGGGCACTTATTTTCATGAAAATGACCCATGCTGAATTGAATGCCTTGAATATCTATGAAAAAGCCATGCTGGAATAGGTCATCAGTCTTCAATTTAGCATTTTGAATCATCTCAAATGTCTCCTCCTAAGCATGGATTGTTTGGCCTTCTTTATGATGCTTATATGGCTGTCTATTCACCTTCACTTAATGCAAAAAAATAGGTTGTACCTTTGAATGTTTGTGTTCTCTGATGTCCACCTAGTGGACTATTTCACCTACTAGAAATAACTCTCTTATAGATATTTATGGATTTATCATAGTTTTTCTCTCTTTTTTTGCCATGTTTTATCTCTTCTTGGAAATCTGAGCTCTTAGGGCTATCTTCTCATTTTCAGCTGGCTTCTTCAGCTCTTTTCTTGTTTAGTCACTGAGTTTGTTCTCAGGTCTTTTGAAAATCAATGGTTATTCCATCACCCTAAATTTCACATCCATGGAGACATCACCAGTTGCTTTGAACCTCTTTGAACCTTGAACCTTGAACTCTTTTGGTTTAAAGGTTTAATGGTTCAATGGTTCAACGGTTCGTTGATTCAATGTTTTGTAAAGGGCCACGTTTGCTCTCTTTTTCTTCTTTAGTTGAACCATTTCTTTGAACCATTTGGTTGAAATTATTTTTGAAATCTTTCACTTCATTCTCTCTAAGCTTCCGTTTCGAACTTTAAACTCTTTAAACCCATTGAACCTTTGAACCTTTGAACCATTTTCATTCAAGGTTCAACGGTTCAACGGTTCATTCTATTTTTTTGAATCCTTTGAAGCTTCATACTATTTAGGTCCTTTCCTTTTCTAAGTCCATCAAATTCATTGAACTGTTTGAACCTTTGAAATCTTTTTGGTTCAAGGCTTAATGGTTCAATGGTTCAATCTTCACTCTTTGAATCCTTTTTATTCTCTAAGTCCTTTAAACCTGTTGAACTCATTGAACCTTTGAACCTTTTGAAGTTTAAGGTTCAATGGTTTAATGGTTCAATCTTAACTCTTCAAATCCTTCTTTTCTTTAAGTCCACCAAAGTCATTGAACCTTTGAACTCGTTGAATCTTTGAACCTTGTGAAGGCAGGGTTCAATGGTTCAATGGTTCATTCAAATTGTTTGAAGCCCACCATTAAGTCTTTTGATCAAACCTTTACATTGAAACATCCTCAAAATACTAAGGAAATGCCTTAAGTTTTTTGAACTTCCTTTAAAGAAAGCTCACCTGTTAAACCTGTGACTTCCTTAGCATGAAAAGGCTTGAATATTTGAAAAACGTAACTACTCAAAACATTTTGAAAGAAAGAAACAGAGCATTTTAGCCTACAGGACCAAAATGGTTGGTATGTTGTCCACAAAAGCAAGTGACAGATTTTGGGAACAACAGTTGGCTCCAGTTGGAGAACTTCCATCGATTGAAAATAGAAGCAATCAAAGAAAGTAGAAACCAAAATCTCAGTGCCTTCATTTATGCCATTGGGCTACGGAGTGATGCTACCTAAAAAGAAAGGTGCTAAAAACAAAAGGTGCCAAAAATAAAATAAAAAGAAGACTATACAAAAATTATACATATGTACAACTGGACTTATCTGATACTTCAAGGATTCAAGTGCTTCAGATGTTGCCCACTATGAGGTAGAGTAAATGGACATTCTATCTTGATATCTCAACCAAAAACTATTTTCACCATTTAAATGATAAATGGAAAATGGGCCTCTCCATAAGGAATCCAATTTTCCATGCATTCCTTTTGGTTCTCTCCTCTTGTCCCACAACAAGACTTGGTCTCCAATCTGAAAATCATGGATCCTTACTTTTTGGTTGATGAGTCTCTTTACCAAACTTTGATGCACAACAATTTGGTCTACCACCATAGTTTGTTGTTCATTTAACTCAGTCAAGCACATGATCCTTTTGTCGATGGAACTTTCAAATGTTGAATCTTCCACTACCTTTGCTAACTTTAACGCTGGTAATTCTAGGGTGATTGGTATCTCTACATTTCAGACCATATAAAATTTAGAATGGGGACATACCAATTACTCTCTTGGGTGTAATTTTGTCTGCCCATAAAGCATCAAGCAATGCTTTATGCCAGGTTGTTTGATTGTCATTTACCAACTTCCTGATAATGGTCACCAAGTTCTTATTACTTGATTCTGCCTGACCATTTCCTTATGGATAATAGTTAGAAGAGTGGGAGAGGATAATTCCATAATAGTAGTAGAACTGGGTAATCTCATGAGAAGAGAAATAGGTTGCATTGTCTATTACAATCTTGGTTGGGACCCCAAACTCTGGAAATGATGTTTTCTTTGAGAAAATTACATACTACTTCTGAAGTAGCATGCTTGACTGGAATGGCTTCCACCCACTTGGTAAATTAGTTTGTGGTTGTAAGGACATAATCATGTCCAGCACTTGAGGATGGATTTACATCACCAATGAAATCAATTCCCCATTGCTAAAATAGCTCTTCTATCACCATAGGCTTGAGAGGTAACGTAGCCAACTTGGGTTTGTCAATGAACTATTGACATAGCTCGCATCTACGCACCCAAACATATGAATCTTGAAATAGAGTAGGCCAGTAATACCTGGCTTGTAGAATCTTATGGGTAGTTATAGGTAAAAAAAATGTCTTCCACAAGACAAATTATGGAAGGACTCCAAAAGTTTGTTCTATTGTGCTTTATCCATGCAGTAAAGGAATACCCCATCAAGGTTCCTCTTATACATACCATTGTCCTACAAGACAAAGTTGGAAGATTTTAACTTAATAGTCATCTTTTCTTTATGAGATAGGTGAGTAGGACACTCACCATAGGTAAGGAAATGAGCAATATTTGAATACCACTCATTCGTAGTGGTGTCAAAGAGTACTGTTGGCATGTCTTCAACTTTTGTTTCTTCATGCCTTGTTTTTTCTAGTACGTTATCAAAAATTAATTGGTAGAGACCCCTTCTCCACACAAGCTTCGTTGGTTTGATAACAAGATCAAACTCCTAGATTTTGGTAATCTAATTGCCCCTTTTGGTTCCAAACTCCTGCTGAGTTAGTATGGACTTGATTGTTGTATTAGGGACCAAAGAACTAGTGTGTGAGTTCAAAATGTAAAAATGGAAGTGTTTTACCACCTTTACCATAGCATAAGCATTCTTCTCTATGTTTGAATATTTTAGCTCTTGAGATTTGAGAGGACAACTCATGAAAGATATGAGAGATTCCACACCTTCTTTGTTGTACTAAACCAAAATGGCTAAAAGCATGTATTCAGAAGCATAGCTATACATCACAAAGTCTTTGGTGTAATCAAGACAAATCAATATTGGGGCATGGGTGATAGCTTCCTTGATATCTCAAAATGTTGATTTGCCTTCTTCAGTCTAGCTAAAATTAGCTTTGCCCTTCATCATATTAATAATGTGGCGAGCCTTCTTTGTGAATTCAAGAATGAACCTTCACAGAAAGTTTACCTTTCCAAAGAAAGAGTGGACTATAGTCTTACTAGCAAGAAGAGTAAGCTATTGAATGGATTTGACCCTTTATGGGTTGATCTTTATGCTTTCTCAAAACATAGTGTGACTGAGAAGTCTACCTTTTATAACCCTAAAAATTGACTTTTTGGGATTAAGAGAAATACCATTCTACCTACATCAGTCTAGCACTTATTGTAGATGATGCACATGATTAGGATGATATTTAGAAAAGACTTTCAAGTCATCTAGGTATACCACAATGAACTTCTGTATTTCATTTTTGAAAGCAAGATCCATCACTCTTTGGAAAGTGGCACCAGCATTGATCAAGCCAAAAGGTATTCTATGATATGCAAAGGTGCCTCAAGGTGTTGTGAAAGTGATCTTATGTTGATCTGCTTTACCAACTTCTACTTGATTATATCTTGAAAAACCATCTAGCATTGATAACATCTCAGCGCCAGTCACTATTTATAGTAGCTAATCCATGATGGACAAGGGATAATTATCCTTTAAAGATGATTGATTCAGATTTATAAAATCAACACACATGTGAATTTATCTAGTCTTCTTTCTTATAGGGATTATGTTTGTAATCTAGGTGGAATGATGGATTGGAAAAATAATCCTTGCATTTAGCATTTTCTATATCTCAGATAAAATTGTGCTTGATATTCTAGGGTTGTACTACCTTTGCTTCTACTCATGAGGTAACGACCCAATCTTGAGAGGAATTTTATGCTAGATTTTTTCAGGTCTGAGTGGTTTCAAATCATCATAGGAGTAGGCCAAAACATCAATGTAATGATGAAGTAGTGTAATGAATTTGAGTTTCTCATTAGGAGTGCAATAATTCTCAATGTTAACCATTTTTGGATTATCTTTTGTACTCAAATTGATTTGATCAAAATCATTAGAGGATTTTGAATCCATTTGCTATCCCTTGATAAACCTATCCTGCTTGTCAAAAAATTTCTCAAGAGAAACTAATCCTTTGGGAATTTTATTCCCTTTGAGCTGAAGGAACTCTTCATTAGCTTTTGAATTTGTTTTCAGAGTTGATTTTCATGGTGGAGATCACTACCTTCAAAATGAAGCTTTTCAAAGTTATCCATTTGTTCCAAAAAATCAATGATTTGGTTATCACCATTGAATACTTTCCAATGGTTGACATTATCAGGTACACTTGGTCGAAATACCAACTCGATAGTGTACCTATTTTCTTTGAAATCTTGGTAAGGGACCAAGAGATTTGTAGAGATAGCCAATGAATCTTCACGACTATTAAATTCTCCGGGCATGATAGAAATACTAAAAGCATCAAAGCTTTCAATGCAATCCCACACTAGATTGTTATAATGTCACAATCTCTCATTCTTAGTTTGATACAGGTTCCTCACCTGACAAACCACCAGTTCAACATCTCCTTTGGCATGAATAATTTTAACACCTTTGTCTTGAGCAACCTTTAAACTGAGCAACAACGATTCATACTCAACAGTGTTTTTATTGTTGTTGAATTACAACTTATATGCATAGGGGAAAATATCTCCTTGGGGAGATATTGTAACAACTCCAGCTCTAAAACTAGTAGAAAAATTGCTGCCATCGAATTCCAGAATCCAAACATCATTAGAATCTAATGTTCTTTTAAATTTTTCTTCGTTAGGAAGGGAAGATACCTTTTCATGTGTACTGCACCCTACCAATTCCTCTGATGTCTTATCTATTTTTTTTGGATTGTCACCTATGGGACTTTCATCTGCTAAAATAGGAACATCTTTAGTAGATAGAAAATAATTACCCATGCTTGAAGATTCAAATAGAATTTGAGCTTTAGGGGCTGAAGTTTGAGTGACAATGTACTTTGATTCCTTCTTAGGAAGTAGCCTTTACATGATGACCTTGACAGGGATCCTCACCTCAGATAGGTCCATGCTCAATTCTCCACCAATGTCCTTGCAAAAACTTTGCCCAAGAAGAATGTCATAGGATGCTGGGACATCGGCCACCAAGACTGTCATTTTGATTCTCTTATTTGGGAAGGCTACAAATGCAAATTGAGCATCTTTGATTTGTATCAGTAGAGGCACTTATTTTTTTTCCATGGAGAAACATCTCCCAAATGTCTTAGTGTGAGACTAAGAGATTCTACCACCTTGGTCAGCATGACATTGTTAGAAGCTTCTGAGTCTATAATGGAATTATTCAGCTGATGACCATTTATCAACAGAGAAACATAAAATGGTTCTATTTTCCTAGGGGCAGATGGAGGAGTAATCACAAGATTATTTTGGGTGGATATGTTCTTGGGGGGACCAGGAGTTACTTTCAAAATATCTTGTCTTGTAAGGACAGTTTTATTCTTGATGCCTTGAACTAACCTATCCAACTACTCAAGGTTGGATTGCAAGAATTCAAACTCAGACATTTGCATTTTGGTCTTCTTAGCATGGTCAATTATATCAAATGAATGAAATGAATTAGAAATAGAGGAAGGCAGTCCATCAATCTAGGTTTTACTGGGTGTAGGACAAGTTTATAAATTTGAAATAAAAGGTGAAGGAATATTTGAGGTACTTACTTTTTTAGTGATCACTGGGTCCTTTGATTGGAAACGCAGAGAAACACCTTGTTTAACAATTGAAATTATTGGTCAAGATTCTTTCCCTATTTTTTCTTTATCTGCTTATTGAGCTGATTGGTTCTGGGACTTGGTAAATATAGTGTATGATCCATCAAACACTTCTCCTTTACTTCTAGGTTCATCCTGGTAATTCAAGAAACTAATGTTGGAGTCACCAGCTGATTCTTCTTGGCCTTTTACAAAGAGATTAGTGCCATCTTCTTAGTTAAACTTAGGTTAGAAAGAAAAATCAGATTTAGTTTCAAGATAACCAATTGCTGAATTAGCTGGTGTTGCTTCAATGGCAAGCTTCCCTGGTGGGGGAGGAAGGTGATTTGGTTACCTTTGATTTTTAGTAGCATTGCCCTAATATGACTAGCTGGGAAACATCCTCCTTGGTATATCTCGATAAGAGGGAGGAGAAGATATCCCTTATGCCATTTGTTTTTTGATAGCTAGCAATTCATTTGCTAAATTTTGCACCATAGGATCAGTGGTGCATGTAGAAGAATATTTAGAAGATGAATAATATTTACTTCTAGTAGGATCTCTTCTTATCTTTCCTACCAAGATAAGATCATCTTCAACCTTAGTGGCCAAAATTTGAGCTGTAGCAAGGTCTATGTGGCTAGCCTACCTCAACAAGAAACTCACTTTAGGAAGCTGAGAATTGATGAAGAAGCATTTGAGATTCTCAGGTATCGGCTAAGCAATTGTGAGAATCTTGTTCTTTAGCATATCAAATTTAGCAATGAAGTCTCTCATGGGTTCATGAGGGTCCTTCTTCATTTATGTAAGCTGGGCTAACAGGGTGTGTGCATCTTCTACATGTTTGAACTTGGCCTCAAATTTGGCCTTGAGAGTATTCCAATCAGTCACTATTTGTGCTTGCAGATGATAAAACTAGTCTGCAATAGCACCTTGCAATGTTTCCACAAATAGTCTAACGGCAATGTCTTCATATTCAATGCCTATTAAACCATAGGATATGCAAAAGGCTGCTATATGTTCATCAGGATGAACCTTCCCATCACAATAGAACTTGGAGAAATTTTTCCTTGAGCTATGGGGTAGCTCATGTAGAGGTGGGGTCAGATTTAGGGGACCAAAATTATTACCCCAAAGGCCTCGGGCTGCCATGATATGGCTATTGAAAGGAGGGATAATAAATATCTGTGGGATATGTATGGACAAAGCTCTACTAGTAGAGGAAAGAGAAGCCTTGCCTAGTATTAGGGACCTACTTTTTATAGGAGGAAAACTCTTGGTTCACTGAAGGTGAGATGGTGGAGGAAAAAGATCAAAATTACTTAGTTTCACCAACTCAAATACAAGGTCAACAATACCTCAAGCTCTCTGGCTTCATGTGTACGATGGATCTGCCAGAGTGTAAATTGAAAATGGAAAAAAAGTGAGACTACTTCAATTTGAAGTTTAAGGCTTCAAACTACTTGTTCTTCCCCAGCAGAGTCACCAAAATCTATAAGGTGAATATTTTGTCACTAGTTGACTTACAACAAAATGGGTGCATCAACCACAACATAAGGAGGTTTATACAGCAAAATGGATGTGGTGACCATAGCTAGATTGACGAAAATCTCTCCTCTCAATAAGGGGAGGTTCATATATATATATATATATATATATAAGCTAAAAATAGACACAAGGGTGAAATCATACCATCCATATCTCTTTTTTTAGATATGATGTTCACAAAATAGAGGAAAATTCTAGTGTGATTATTGAAGGCACTTCTCTTTTTTTAGAAGTGATATTCAGCAAATAGCAAGATTCTTCCTAGGTAGTAACAGAAACCAAAAGAAACCCATGAAAGCACAAAGTCTTTCATTGTTCCTCCCACTGATTAGGACAAAGGAACATAGTAGTTTGAAGCATAGCCCAAAGTCTACACTTTAACTACAACATAGAAAAAGGTTATGAAGGATAAGGGGAGCTCAAAGTCTCTCTAGTATCCTTTACACAAAACATAAATTAAAGGAAATTATGGTAGCAAAAAGTCTCCCATAGTTGACTTTAGGACATCTTCTATCTTATTTCCACTTTTTTTTCTTGTTTGATTAAATGGACAAGACTGTATTTAGGAAACAGACATAAGAACAATTTCCTAGGTGACACAAGCTTGTTCCAACACAAAGTCTAAAAGGTCGCTTGCCTTTTCATTCATTTAACAAAATATGATTAATATTCTGAGCTCAAAGTCTCAAGAATGCCTTTCAATTTTGGTAGAGCTTCACTTCTAATAATAGAGAGATCTCCTTCATACCAAAATGAGAGATTACAATATATAGCATTACAAGAAAGACTTAGGTGCTTGTTTTCATGAAAATGACCCATGCTGAATTGCATGTCTTGAATATCTATGAAAGGGCCATGTTGGAATAGGTCATCGGTCTTGACTTTGGCATTCTAAATCATCTCAAATGTCTCCTCTGAAGCATGGGTTGTCTGGCCTTCTTTATGATGCTTATATGGCTGTCTATTCACCTTCACTTAATGCAAAAAAATAGGCCACACCTTTGAATGTTTTTATTCTCTGATGTCCACTTAGTGGACTATTTCACCTACTGGAAATAACTCTCTTATAGATATTTCTAGATTTATTGTAGTTATTCTCTCTTTCCTTGCCACATTTTGTCTCTTCTTGGCAATCTGAGCTCTCAGGGCTATCTTCTCATTTTCAGTTGGCTTCTTTGGCTCTTTTCTTGGCTGGTCACTGAGTTTCTTCTTAAGTCTTTTGAAAATAAATGGTTATTCCATCACCCTAAATTTGACATCCATGGGGATGTCACTGGTTGCTTTGAACCTCTTTGAAACTTGAACCTTGAACTCTTTTGGTTCAAAGGTTCAACGGTTCAATGGTTTAACAATTCATCGATTCAATGTTTTGTTAAGGGCTGCATTTGCTCTCTTTTTCTTCTTCAGTTGAACCATTTCTTTGAACCATTTGGTTGAACTTATTTCTAGAATATTCCACTTCCTTCATTTGCTTGAAGCTTCTGTTCAAACTTTGAACTCTTTGAAATTTTGAACCATTTTAGTTTAAGGTTCAATGGTTCAACGGTTCATTCTATTTCTTTAAATCCTTTGAAGCTTCAAACTGTCTGGGTCCTTTCCTTTTCTAAGTCCATCAAACTCATTGAACTTGTTAAACCTTTGAACCTTTTAACTCTTTTTGGTTCAAGGTTCAAGGGTTCAATGGTTCAATCTTCACTCTTCAAATCCTTTTTATTCTCTAAGTCCTTTGAATTTGTTGAGCTCATTGAACCTTTCAAAGTTCAAGGTTCAATGGTTTAAATCTTAACTCTTTGAATCCTTCTTCTCTTTAAGTCTGCTGAAGTCATTGAACCTTTGAAATCATTGAACCTTTGAACCTTCTGAAGGCAGGGTTCAATAGTTCAATGGTTCATTCCAATTGTTTGAAGCCCGATGTTAAGTCTTTTGATCAAACCTTTGCATTGAAACATCCTCAAAACACTAAGGAAATGCCTTAAGTGTTTTGAAATTCCTTTGAATAAATCCCACCTATTGAACCTGTGACTTCCTTAGCATGAAAAGGCTTGAATATTTGAAAAATTTAACTACTCAGAACATTTTAAAAGAAAGAAAGAGAGCATTTTAGCTTGCAAGACCAAAATGGTCGATATGTTATCCACAAAAGCAAGTGATAGATTTTGGGAACAACAACCCTATCTCAACTCAACCTAAGTACACAAATTAGTGAAGATAATGATATAAAATAGCTAAAATATAGGGGCCCCATGCAAAGCTAACTCCCATCTCCATCATGTCACCAATAACATCTAATAATCTAATAAGACATAGTCTACCACTCTTGTCAGGTAGAAACATGCCACTGACAATAGACATCAAAATTATAGTCAAATAATCTATCTCTAAGTATAAGTAGTAATCAACATCAATGCCATTTCTTGTAATTGGGAAAACACTCTCACCAAAAATCTTGAATAGAGTCTCGTCTTGTGGACCCTGTCCCCAATAGACTAACCTACCTCAAATAGGAATATTGAGTATCCAATATGTATCCTCTAATTTAATGTTTATCTCACCTATTGGAAAGTGAAACATACTCATGTCACTATGCCATCTCTCAACAAGTGTAGTCAATAGTGCTCTATTTGTAGACACCTAAAACTGGTCGCTGATAACCTCTAACTAGGGTTTTGACCAATTTCTACCCAAAATGCACAATTTTGGCATAGAAACACTAAAACATGTTAAATTATGTAAAAAATAACATATTCAAGTGTCGATTTTGGCTAGGGTATCCATAAATGGGATAATACAATTTATGGGCTAGCTAACTTTGATCAGTTCATTTCTAGTCAAAATGCCAAATTTGCACTTGCATGCTCTAGAATACTCTTTCCTATCAAATATTTTGCACAAGACTTGTGCCTTTTTCATTTTATTTTTTGGAAAAATTATGAACGAGAATATGCATCCATTGCATCTAATGTGGACTTCCAATTAAATCCAGTCAAATTTAAGACCAATAACAAGTTATTTTGATCAATTTGAGTAATTTGTGCATAATGTGCTTAAACATACTTGAGAGCTAATTAACCCAAATAAAGGCCTAATTAATAATTCCATGGAAACTTGTTGAATATTTTTTTCTAGAAATGAATATGGAATATCTACATCATCAAGTGACATCATTTCTTGGAAAGACATCCCTAGGCCATAAATATCAAGATTCATGTCCTCCATGCCTCTTAATTACCCCTTCTTCCAATGCCATGATGAGGATAATTACAAACTTAATTCTAAAAATTGAATTAATCCTCAACCACACATCTCAATCTTGAGATGGATGGTTGAGGTTGATTATTGTTGGAAATATTGTCATTGATGTCAAAGGTTTAGCATTATTGGTGATAAAGGCCCCATTGCATTTAATATTGTTTGTAATAGATATATCTTGGATAATGTGAGTTAATATTTATTTAATATTAACAAATATATTTTTGGTTGCATATGAGACAAAAGAAGGGCCCATGAAGAAGTCAAAGAGCCACAGGGTAAAGACAAAAGAAGGATGGGATGCATTTTCTCATGAAGAGTCATCCTGGGGAATTTCAAGATAAGACAAAATAGGAAGGGTGCAATTTCTCATGAAGGGACACTTTAAGGAATACGAAAAGTCACCAAGATGAGGACAAAAGAGGTAAGGACGTTTTTGATCATGAAAGGTCACCACATGACTTTTCAAAGGCTTGGATATGAAGGGTCATACAAGTTTGGTGCCATTTTCCATGAAGATTGAAGGGTCACAAAGGGGGAAGGTCAAAGGTCATTTGAAAAGCTATAAATAAAGGATTGATAAGCCATTTGTAAATATGGAAGAGAGAGGTTGATTTGATATTGTAATATCTAGCTTAGAAGAGCAATTGTGAGAGATGAATATGATTTGTATCTGTTAAATCTAGCTTAGAACAACAAAGGTAAGAGAGAGAAGAGATGTTGTGTTAAACTATCATTTGTTGATAAAGAAACATTGAGAGATAGGTGTGTGGTATACATAAAGGGGTTGGTGCTCCTATGGGTTGGTGCTCGGTAAAGGGGTTGGTGCTCATGAATTTTTGTTGGGTTGGTGCTCAACAAAGGGGTTGGTTCTCCTATGGGTTGGTGCTCAAGAATTGTTATTGGGTTGGTGCTTGGTATAGGGGTTGGTGCTCCTATGGGTTGGTGCTCACGAATAGTTGCTGGGTTGGTGCTCGGCAAAGGGGTTTGGTGCTCATGTGGGTTGGTGCTCACAAATAGTTGCTGGGTTGGTGCTTAGCAAAGGGGTTGGTGCTCCTACAACTTTGTGCTTGCAAATATTATTTGTGTTGGTGCTCATTCATATAGTTGAGATTGTTCTCTATGGTTTTTCCCACATTGGGTTTCCATGTTATATCTGGTGTCTCTCTCTATCTTGTGTGGTGTTTATTGTTTGATTTTTATTGCATATATTGAATGTTTGATTAAGTAAAATTTAGCTAAATGAAAGTTTTATAAGATATATGATATATTGATTCACCCCCCCTCTCAGTATATCTCGTGCTTAACAATTGGTATCAGAGCAGGTTCCTTTTTGAAAAGTTTTACAGCTTGAAGGTAGATCAGGAAAGCACGATGGCTAGGTCACATGAAGGATTTTCTATAAATAAGGCACCTTTGTTTGATGGGATGAATTATGATTTTTGGATCATGAAAATGAAGGTTTATTTGATGGCCCTTGGATTCAACATATGGAAAGCAGTGGTGGAGGAATATGAAGAGCCACAAGCATTTGCAATTACTCTAGCAGAAAAGAAGGCAAGTGAATGTAATGCTAAAGCTTTAAATGCTATTTTATGTGGTTTATGTGAATCTAAATTTGTTAAAGTTATGTAATGTAAATCTGCTCATGAAACTTGGGTAAAACTTGAAAATATTTACAAAGGTGATGGAAAGGTTCAACAAGCTAAGCTTCAAACTTTTAGAAGGCAGTTTGAAAGTTTGAAGATGGAAGAAGAAGAAGATATAACAAGTTATCTTTTACAAGTTGATCAAATCATAAATCAAATTCAAGGTCTTGGAGAAACGTTGGATGAGTCAACGGTGGTGCAAAAGGTTTTGAGATCTCTACCAATGAGATATGATGCAAAGGTTTCGGCAATCAAGGAGATGAAGAATTTAGCCAAGCTAAAGATGGATGAGCATTATGGTATACTCACGGCATATGAGATGTGGACAAAACAAGATAAACCCTCAAAAAGAGAAGCAGATTTCAAGACATCAAAGAAAGAGAAAGCTAAGATTCAAGAATCAAGTGATAGTTCTAGTGATGATGAAGATGATAACGGAGCACTTTTCATTCACAAGCCGAAAAGAGGAACAGATAAATATCAAGGAAAATTACCTTTTAAATGTTTTAATTTTGGAAAGATTGGACATTTTTCAGCTAGATGCCAAAACAAGGGTAATGATGATGAAGAAGAAAAGCCTACATACAAGAATAATTTCAAAGGCAAATCTAAGAAGGGATTCGAGAAGAAGAGCCTGTATTCTAAAGATCCTAGCTCAGTTGAAGATAGTGGGGTCAGCAACTCAGAAGAAGAAGAGTTTCTATTCATGGCCATACATGAAGGTCATTAAGAAGAAGAGGAGGAAGCTGAAGTGAATATGGAAGGAGAGCTCATTTGTGCCTTAGAAGAGTTAGAAGCTATTCACAAGAAGAATCAAAGATTAAAGTGCCAGATTGAGAAAAATAAACAAGAGTCAAAAGAAATGATTGAAGATCTACAAGCACACTTTGAATAAGCCAAGAATAATGAAGAAGATCTCATAGCACAGTTGGAAATAGAAAGAAAAGAATGTCAAAGGTATGTTATTGAAATTGCCTCTTTAAAAGAAGATATTGAGAAAGCAGTCAATGATAAAGTAGTTAGTGACTCAAAATTTGAGGATAACACTAACAAAAGCAAATTCAGATAAGACAAAGATCAAATTTGAAAAGAAAAAGAGCTATGCTGAAGCTCTTACAAAAGAGGAAACAAAAATGGGAGAAGTAAAGAATACAAAGGACATTTCAAATATAGATGGCTGGAGAGAACAAAGCTACAAAAGACAATCAAGTCAGAGATATACAGATAGGTCTTATTTTTATGGTTATTGTTTTTATTGTAATGGATATGTTCACAAGAAGTTAGAATGTATAAAAAGAGCTAACAATTTCAAAATTAAGGAGAAGGAAAGTCAAGTAGAGTCAAGTAGAAGCCACAACTCTTTTGCTCCTCTATCAAGCTTTGATGAAGAGACCATAATATGATACAAGTGCAACAACTTCAGACACATAGCTTGGTATTGTAGAAGCATGTTCAATTCAGTCAAGAAGGATTAGAGTTTCAAATCTCCATTCATCAAGAAGAAGGTTCAGACATGTTCATGGCAGAAGAAACAACCTGAAGATTCTATGATGGTTCAGACAGCCTTGCATGTAAGAGGTAAAGATCAGCCATGGTTAATTACTAGTGGATGTTCGAGGCATATGACAGGAGATAAAAGTAAATTCATATCTCTAAATAAGATCAATGGTGGTACAGTGAGATTCAAAGATAAAACCACTACCAGGATAGCCAAAAAAAGTACTTTGAGTTTGGATTATGGTATAACTAAGACTAAGAATGTTTTATATGTAAAAGGTTTTAAGCTTAATCTGTTGAGTGTTAGTCAAATATGTGATCAAGGATACACATTAAGGTTTCATGCTGAAGGTTGTGAGATTAGAAGAAAATATTCAAATGAGTTGATTGCAGATGCTCAAAGGATAGGGAATAATGTATATGTATTGTCGGATATCTTCTCAAAGCCACGATCAAAAGACACATTCAAAGATCTGCGAGAGGAGTTGGGAGTAATTTCTATTACTTCCTACCATTGATGTTTAGCATCAATTGAGGGGGAGCTAAGTGTTAGCTCCAGGTAGGCCCTTTGCCATTAATGTCAAAGGGGGAGAATAATAAGTATAGGTACAGGTGCAGAAAATAGGTACAGGAAATAGGTATAGGTTGCTACAGTAAGGGGGAGTTACTGTATGTTTTCAAATGACAGTATGTGCAGGTGATAAGATGTGGTAGTTTCAAGATTGAGGTTGCCATCAATGACAAAGGGGGAGATTGTTGGAAATATTGTCATTGATGTCAAAGGTTTAGCATTATTGGTGATAAAGGCCCCATTGCATTAATATTGTTTGTAATAGATATATATTGGCTAATGTGAGTTAATATTTATTTAATATTAATGAATATATTTTTAGTTGCATATGAGACAAAATAAGGGCCCATGAAGAAGTCAAAGAGCCACGAGGTAAAGACAAAAGAAGGATGGGACACATTTTCCCATGAAGAGTCATCTTGGGGAATTCCAAGAGTCACCAAGTGAAGACAAAAGAGGAAGGGAGCAATTTCTCATGAAGGGACACTTTAAGGAATACAAAAAGTCACCAAGATGAGGACAAAAGAGGGAAGGACGTTTTTGATCATGAAGGGTCACCACATGACTTTTCAAAGGCTTGAATATGAAGGGTCATACAAGTTTGCACCATTTTCCATGAGGATTGAAGGGTCACAAAGGGGGAAGGCCAAGGGTCATTTGGAAAGCTATAAATAAAGGCTTGAGAAGCCATTTGTAAATATGGAAGAGAGAGGTTGATTTGATATTGTAATATCTAGCTTAGAAGAGTAATTGTGAGAGATGAATATGATTTGTATTTGTTATATCTAGCTTAGAAGAGTAAAGGTGAGAGATAGAAAAGAGATGTTGTATTAAATTATCATTTTTTGATATAGAAACATTGAGAGATAGGTGTGTGGTATACACAAAGCAGTTAGTGCTCCTGTGGGTTGGTGCTCATGAATTATTGCTGGGTTGGTGCTCGGTAAAGGGGTTGGTGCTCACGAATTGTTGCTAGGTTGGTGCTCGGCAAAGGGGTTGGTGCTCATATGGGTTGGTTTTCACAAATTGTTGTTGGGTTGGTGTTCGGCAAAGGGGTTGGTGCTCCTGTGGGTTGGTGCTCATGAATAGTTGTTGGGTTGGTGCTTGGTAAAGGGGTTTGGTGCTTCTGTGGGTTAGTGCTCATGAATAGTTATTGGGTTGCTGCTTAGCAAAGGGGTTGGTGTTCCTACAAGTTTGTGCTTACGAGTATTGTTTGGGTTGGTGCTCATTCATATACTTGAGATTATTCTCTGTGGTTTTTCCCACATTAGGTTTCCACGTTATATTTGGTGTCTCTCTCTATCTTGTATGGTGTTTATTGTTTGAGTTTTATTGCATATCTTGAATGTTTGATTAAGTGGAATTTGGTTAAAGAAAAGTTTTATAAGATATATGATATACCGATTCACCCTCCTCTCAATATATCTCGTGCTTAACATTATGATCAAATCTAAAAATATATAAATAGGATTCCTTACAACATCATTTCTAAGCTTAATTAGTGCAAAGTTATACTACAGGATTGGTTCCAAAAAGCTTCAAGCAACTAGTGTTGTAATGCCAAATTGATTCCAAGCCAAGCCAAGCCATAAGCCAAAGGTCCCAATCAGATATGGAGGTTGTCAAGCTTCCATTTCCAAGGACTTCATGAGCACAAGCTAAGCAAGCCACCACAACAAGATTTTTGGATCATCTAAGGAAGGTAAAAGATTTTTCTTTTTCATTTTAGTTGTGTGTTTTATTCATGATTGTTAACTAAGCTCTCCCTAGTGTCAGGTCTAGAGATGTTATGCTATTAGTATGTTTATTTCATATTATTCTCATTTTGGAACTAACACAATACTAACCATCTTCTCTTGAGTCAAATTTCTATATCACATTATGGCATGCTCGAGGGACAGATGAATCCTACACATGAAAAAGATCCTTTTGCAACCTTAAAAAACTTATTTGACCTTTTAAAACTCTTGAAAATTGGTTTTCTAACTTTATTTTTCCATTTTTGGTTGCCACAATTTTTACATAGTAACCAACGTCAATAAAAATGCCGACATAGGTTACTTGGCTTAACCAACATTGGTCAACATAATTGACATTAGTTAGATATGAGTTGGCCATAACTGACGTTAGTGATATTTACCGATGTTAGTCATTGTATTTTTCCAAAAACATAGAATCGAGACCTACTTTTTCAAAGTTTGTTGTTTCAAATTCAAAAGGGCTTCAAAGATAAAGGACATGCTAATAATTTTGCTATAAGACCAAGTGGATATTTGCTCAAAACATGTTTAATTCACTTTTACATGCTTAAAATTTTATTAAGAACTTTGTTTTGGTGTTTAACAAAAAATTTAGGTGTTTTTGATGAATGTTTTTCAAAGTTTACAACTAAGAACAAGGGGTCAAAAGAATACCACCAAACACTTTATTTGGGTTTAAAATTGAACACACTTGTCAATTTTTGCTTGCAATAGCTGTTTAATTAGATTTTGTTTGGCAAAGAGAGGAATGTTGCATGTATACTCTTCCATGTGTCCCCTATAAGGAACCCTTAGAATCAAAATCACCATTCCTATTGAAAGTAGCCTAGTTTAAGGCTTAGAAAGAAAGTAATCTAAAACACTCCCCAAAAACTCATCAAAGTTTGGGTGACCTTGAAAATGACCCTAAAGTCTTTCTATTTTCATGCTTTATTTATTTATACATCTTGGCTTGTGAGGGGGACTTCATCACCTCTTGTAAGTTCTTTATGGAAGATTTGACCTAGGGTTTCATTTCTTGGTATTGAATTCATTTTACTCTTTTAGAGTTGCACATGGGATGTAGTAGCACTTTGGACATCATACTACACTAAAAAAATAGCAAGATGTAGTGATTTAAAAAAGGACTAGACCTTTTTGCAACAAGCCAAGTGATACGGACCCAAAATCCATTCTTTTATTTTGTATTGTTTGGCATGAAAGTCATTGTCCAATTATTTCCCCTAGATCATTTAGAAACATGTTATATTTTAGACAAATCCCTACTTACTATGGAAGTATTGTTGGTGCAAGGTGCACCTCAAGTCCATGTCACAGTCCTATCATTTGAGATAAGGAGGGGGTGTAAAAAACTTACTATATAATGCACATTTACTTTTGAATTAACACTTAAAATCCTCTTAAATGATGTATATTGATGGATTCCAACAATACCAAGCAACCTTGTTAGTTTAGGATATAAGGGTGATTAGTTAGTTGGTCTTGTCCTAGATTAAAATCTTTTTTGGAGTGAAAACTTGGTGTAAGTAAATAATCCAAACCCAACACATGGTCCTCATTTTTTATTGAAAAAAGAGGCGTTATGCTTCCTGCATGAGATCATCCATTTTTGTTGTTCAAAAGTGCATCAAAATCTTGAGAGTCATATCATCCACTCTGGAATAGTTATGCTTCCCAATTGATTCTAAACCTTTACCAAAGTTTTTCAAGTCCTTCACTCATAATTTAAATTCAAAATTATACCTTTACAAGTTCATAGGGTTGATGTGTTAAGTGGGTTTACCATTTGCACTAAACTTGAGGGAACTTAGGTTTAATTTCCAATTTAGGTTGAAGGCCATTTTAGACTCATAATAATTATCATGACTTCATAGACTTAAGCTATTTTGTGCTAAACACTTGCACTTTAAGTCTATACACCACAACATTTTGAGTTAAGAAGGGTAGTGTTATGCTATCAAAATTGTGGGAAAATGGCTTTGCCTTGAAGAGTTTTTGAAACAAACTTTTTTGTCACACATTTTGGGTGGTATAGTGTTTTTACGCTGCCCAAATCATTTCAAACTTTATTTCATGGACCCTCTTATATATAATTTTAAAATTTTTCCTACATATTCAGACAGATCCAAGTGTACTTTTGATCCTTTGTCTAAAGCACAATTATACTTTTTACCTTTGTCTAGCTTGTTTGTAAAAAATAATCAAGTTTTATACCATTATTTATGAGAAAATAAACTATTTCTAAAGTGCCTTTTGTTTCATACCTTATACCTAGTTGACTAATTATATGTCCAAGAATCGAATGCCTAGTGTTTGTTAGAAGTGTTTCAAATCTATTAGATTAAAACTTTCATCTATTTTCAAAGTCTAGCTTTTGATGCCGTTTGGCCAAGAGTCATAGCACATGCCTTGTTTGAGCCTAGATTTTGATGCCACATTTGGCTAAAAGACCTAGCAACTTTTAATTTCCTAGATTAGAATGATTTGAAACACTTCAACCTTAGAGTTTGGCATTTCAATTTTTTGGTCCATTTACCCACTCATATTTATGTGAATAGTGAAACGTTAGATATTTTATGCTAGCACGTTTCTTCCCAAATATTTGCATAAAACTTTTGATCCTTTTGAAAAATCTAGACCAAGTTGAAGGCATCATTTGTTTTATATTCTATCCTTTTTAGAGTTTGTATAACTCTTTGACCTTTTATCAACAAGCATTGACTATGGATCCTAACATGTATTCCTACACTCATAGTGGACTCAAGTATAATCCAGGGATTATTAATGTAGTTGCATAGGAAGAAATGGTGAAAGATCCCTATGTGGATAACATTGCTTATGAGATGGGTTCTTATCCCTCTTATAATACTCAATCAAGGGCATAAAGCCAAGATCCATTGGCTAACTATTTGGTTAACACACCACCTTACACAAAATAGGACCAAGAACAAACCATGCAATACTTAGCTATAATACACATGGTGGATGAGCTAGCACTTCAACATCCATATTATACTAATTCATTTTCCATGTATGATCCATTTTTGTTTGAGAGACATTTGTTAGAGAATAAAGACAAGATTTTGGTTAGGGCAATACATGTAAGGGCTAAGTTTCTAGTAGACTTCCCCCATGAAAATTTACCAAGTCTAGTAAGAGTGCCCCATAATATCATTTATGATCAACAAGCTTCTTCTAGCAATCCTATGGCTCTAGTCTAAACAATGTACCAAGACCCTAGTATATCCAATCAAGGCAAAAACATCATGGAAGATCACTTTAACCAAATGTAAATAGCATACCAAACCTACCTAAATTTAGCACGTGATTTCAATTAGATGAACATGGTAAGTAAGCCTCTCATTGACCTAGTTACTTCAATAGGGGTATTGATGGAATTAACTAGATAAGAGAATTTGAGAGTTGACCCATTTGAATAAACTAATTTGATAGATAACTTGATACAATGTTAGTTATTGGAGAAGTGTCTTTAGCTTCTACACTAAATAGTGAGCCAAACATAGTAGACAATGTGCAAATAACATCCAATCTTGATCAAAATGGTATTAATGCACAAAAAACTAGCCAACAACATGTGCCTATAGTTAATCCCATGAGAATATCATCATACCAAGGAATAAGAGTTTATATACCCCAGCCTCAACCAACTACTTCCTCAAGTGTACAACCTATGGGATTAGATAATAATAAAATGGCTAATATTACACCTCAATGATAGAATGTGATGAATCTTGCTCCTCAACAAGAAGAAAGTGGTATTCCATAACAATAAACATAGTCTAGTGTATCAATGCAATAGAGAATGAGTACATTGCCACCTCAACCATGGGTAACTAATATTCCACTTCACCAAGTAATGAAAAGCATACCTCTTCAGCTACAAAAATATATGCCAGTCCAAAACCAAGCAATGACTAGTCAATAATGTGCAAATATTGGTCAGTAATAGATGTTAAATCTATAACCTAATTTCACTTCCTCATAGGGATTCATGAAATAAGGAGGTCCTCATGTTTCTCAAGTACCTACTAAACAACTATTAGTTCAAAATGTGCCACAAATTCAAAGATAGGGTCTTGGTCTATAATTTCTCACTCAACAACAAGGTTTGATTAGTTATTATTATGTCCCTTTTCAACCATAGCAAGCATAGTATAATTATATCCCTTCATCCTAACCACAAAATCCCCTAGGTCAAACCTTTATCGCCAACCCAAACTAGAATATTGCACAACTAAATGTGCAATTTCAAATATGTCCCAATCCACGTATGCGTATTCTTGGTCCATTCCCAAACCAAGCCAATGTACCCCAATAGGTGTCTCCATCATACCCTAGTCAAAATTTTTCACTTGTGACATCTAAGCCATTTACCCAAACCAACATTCTCCATCAAACCAATATCCCTTCCAGTTTCCTATCCCAAGAATTGCAACAAATGAAGGATGTAATTACTACTATTCAAGTAGGGAAGCCAACTAAAAATTTCAAATTAGATGACATATGTTCCTATCCATTTAATATGGAGTATTTTTAGATACCATTTCCTCCAAGATATAAACCACCCAAATGTGATAAATACAAATGAAAGGGTGATCCTAACGCTCATTTGACCAAATTTTTTATCACATGTCAACCAGTGGCATATAGTGACATATACCTTTTGCTATTATTTCCAAGGAGCTTGGTTGGATAAGCCTTGGAGTGGTTTTTAAAGTTTCCCAAGAATTTAGTAACAAATTTTGATGATATTTTTGATAAATTTATGTATCACTTTTCCTATAATCTTGAGCATGAGATTTCATTAGTGGACCTGACATAAGCAAAGCAAAAGGTTGGGGATATTTTTGCAAGTTATTTATAGCAATAGAGAGCCCTTGCAAGCCATTTCACCCATAGTTTACTAGATAAACAATTAGCTACTGTGTTTATTTAAAATTTGCATAGTGAGATAGCCTATCATCTGAAATTACAATGTGTGCATACGTTCAAAGAGATCATTTATAAAGGTTTATTGATCGAATGAGTGATCATCAATAAAGGGGTTATCAAACTTAATTCAACTAATCAAATCAAGGTACCTATTATGGAAATGACCAACACCCCAATCAAATGCAAGCATCACAACCAAATAGGCTAAAAATCATGAAAGATCAAAGTAATTAAACTACAATAAGAATGTTGTGGGAAATGGAGTAACTAAATCTTGTCATGTCCAAACTATGTAGACATCATCTAAACCACCTTTTTAGCTTCCTTCTACCTAGTAACCTCTCCAACCAATGCTACAAGTGCAACAACCAAGATCTATATGACAAATACATCAACCTTTACCATTGCAAACACCTCCTCCTAGGAGAATCATGCCTACATGTCATGTCTTTACTGACCTATGAGAACCCATTGAATCTATATTTCACAATATTTCCAATGCTAATTTGATTAGTTAGACCATACCAAAACATTATCTATAAGGCATTCCTTACCTTGATTGGTATCATGAAAATGAATTTTGTGACTGTCATCAGGACAACAGGCATAATCTACTAAGATGTGTCCAAATCAAGCATTTAATTGAGAATATGTTGGAGAATGGGGAGATAAAATTGGATAATGGTAATTACACTTCTAATAAAACTCTTGAGATCTATAAAAATCCCTTTTTGTGATATAACAATCAATAGTAGCATAATAATTAGCATCAACAATGGCCAGTGTAGTAGTAAAATCAATAGTATCAAAATCAAAGGTCAAATTAGTATAATTAGAAAAATCAACAACAAAATACACAATGACAAAATAATGGATAAACCAAGGTTAGAATGGTAACAACCAATAAATCTACCATGTAGTTGCACATGACTACAATAGGGTTGTAGGTCATATTGCAGGGGGTAGCGTTAATACCATCTCCATTAATCATAGACCAAGGACTAATCAGCCTAGACCATTGCTAAACAATAATATTTAGCCAAATCACATGGATAATCCTTCTTTTACCTAGGACTACATATAGGCAAAACAACATACTAGGACTTCCTCTTTTGGATCTTATAATGATAACTTGTTCTTGCCACGTGACCACATGCAAGTGCACCAGTAATCGAGACTTGTCATATCTAGTCCCACACCATTTCCAACATCGATTAGTAATAATGGTTCAATATTTAATCCTAATTATAAAATCATAACTCAGAGGTTGAAGATTACTATCCTAGGCCCATAACCATCTGCCATTTTTCCTATCATCCAACCAACTAGTTAGCCTCAAAATAAACCATTCACTCCTAACCAAGATAATAAGTTTGATATTATGGACCAATTGCAAAAGACACTAGAAAAAATTTCTATTTTGGATTTATTGTGGATGTCAATAGTCCATAAGAACATCTTGAATGAGTTTTTGACCCAATCCATTGTTTTTAATGACATATCCCCTAATAACTTTCAAACTTTGGTTGGACACCTAGCTCCAGCCCATTCACATTCAACCAAAGTGATATGTTTTCCCATGGCTAAATCCATTATAACCCATTGTACATAAAAGTTTGTATCATATGGTATAAAGTGAAACATGTCCTTATAGACAATGGATCTGACCTCAACATAGTGTCTCTCAAGCTCATCAAGCTTCTTGGGTACATAATGGCAGATCTCCAACTAGAAATAATAACTATCAAAGATTATGATAATCAAGAAAGAGAATCATAGGGCACCATTATTTTTTTAGTTATCATTGGGCCTTTGACCCATGATACACTTTTCCATGTGTTGGATCTTGAGTTATCATATAACATGATTCTAGGAAAGCCTTGGTTACATAAGATTCATGTAATCCCATCAACACTACACCAATGTATCAAGTTTTCCCACTCAGCAATGGAAGTCAATATTCCAAGAGATTTACATCCATATGAGCACTGTAAGCATCTTGAGGCTAAGTTTTAAAGCTATAATTATCAGTATAGTATGAATCTAAGTTACAAGTAGGATAAAGGATAAGCTATACTTATTGATCCTTCATCAGATAATTGTATAGATCCTAATACCTTGGATTCCCTTTCCCACATGCCACCTCCTAAAGCTTTTAATCATTTCACCATTTTAGATAATGGGCTAGTAGAATATGTGACCCATGATACATTTCATATCACCAATCTTTTTGAGAATATGAAAACCTTTGAGTGACCTAAGGCCATCCCATATATGCATTGGCAATGAAAGAATAAAGATAAGGGACATATCACATTTGTACTAGCATCTAGCCTAGGGCCTAACCCTCTTGAAGGGAATGAATCATGGTTATACAATGATGACCAAGCTAAATTTTATAAAAATGCAAAGTATCTTGTTCCCAATAAGATAATCAAGCATCACACTTATGAAGGAAGAGGCCTCAGATCGAATCAATAAAGAACCATCAAGCCAATTTCCATGACTAAGTATGAAAGACCTTATGGACTTAGATTTTAACTACCTAGGGGTAGCCCCACATATTTTATTCAAAGTCCATCACCAATGACTAGTGATGATGATGTTGATAGTGAAGCAAATTTTGATCATAACCTTACCTTTGATAACCTCGTTAAAACCAACTTATTTGATAACAATGTCATTTGTACCCTTACCCAAGCCATTCATTGTAATCTATTACCATTGTATTATCCCCAACTGATAGATTGGGACTAAAAATAATCTAGTATATTGATTGATGAGTTCCATAATGATGAGGCATTCTATGATTTCTTAGGCCTTAGAGACAATGTTATGTTAGGAGATCACAAATCAAGGCTCTCAATCACATTGGATCTTGCAGCCTATTTTGGAGAGTGAGTAAACACCCTTAGCCAAAAAAAATAATTAAAACATTGAGGTCCCAAAGTGAAAACCTCTTTGAGGTGCTTTTTGACAAGGTAAAAAGTAAAGACAAAGGCCAGTCTAGTGGTGAAAACCTATTTTAGGCACCATTAGATGGGGGTGTTCATTCTTTTTCAAATTTGGACTAGGAGACCACCAATGATGAACTTTCCTATGGATCTAAATTTAGTTTTGAGTAACAACAAGTATTTTATCAAATTCTCCAATAATTTCTAACTATTTTTGTTACATGGCCAAATCTCTCATTAGAAGACTTAGATTCATCATGCCTAGGAGAAGTTGAAGAGCCAGTTCTAACAGGGAACCCTAACATAGTCCAATAGTTTAAGTCATTGCCTACTATCTTTAGAAGATGGTTTGACCCTCTTAGTCAAAGATATAATAGAGGTAAACATCAGGACTCTATTGGACTTGAAATGGATAAAATTAGGTGTATCCCTCACTGAAGAGGAATGCAACATTTTTATAGCTCTATTGAGAGAGTTTGTGGATATATTTTCATGGGCTTATTCTAGCATGCTAGGATTAGACCCTACTTTGGTTCTACACCACCTTTTGGTTAATCTTGATGCTAAAATGGGAAAGAAAGCTATGTAAGATGCATCCTCACATTGTTGTATTGGTAAAGAAAGAATTGGAAAAACTCTTAGAAGTAAGATGTATCTGATCCATTGACTACTCTGAATGGATCTCTAATATTGCACTTGTTAGAAAAAAGTTTGAAGGAATTAGAATTTGAAATAATTTTTGAGAAATCAACAAAGCTTGTCCTAAAGATAATTTTCCATTACCTAATATCGACATGATTATTGACTCCATGGTAGGTTATGAAATGCTTTCACTTATGGATGGCTTTTCAAGATATAATCAAATCAGAATAACACCAAAAGATCAACATAAAATAGTGTTCACCACTCCATGGGGCACATTTTTCTATTATTTGATGCCATTTGGCCTTAACAATGTAGGAGCTACATATCAAAGATCCATGACTATCATATTCCATGATATGATGCATGATATTGTTGAAGACTATGTCGATGACATATTAGGTAAATCCAAGACTTGGGTCAACCATCCAACAGTGTTGCATAAGATATTTGATAGACTAAAAGAGTGCAAAGTCAAAATTAATACAAATAAATGTGTGTTTGGTATAACTTCAAGCAAATTACTTGGCTTCATTGTGTCTCATAGAGGTATTGAAGTTGATCCAGCTAAAGTCCATGCTATAACCAATATGCCACCACTAGCCAATTTGAAGCAACTCCATAGTTTTTAAGGTAAGATCAAATCCATTTGATGCTTCATCTCTCAGTTAGTAGACAAGTGCCATCCATTTATGCACTTTTTGAAAAAAGGCATTGCATTTCACTAGGATGATCACTGCCAAATAGCTTTTCAATAGCTCAAAGATTATCTTGTTAATCTACTTATTGTATTACCTCTTATATCAGGAAAGCCATACTTGTTATACCTATTAGCTACTGATCATGCCCTAGGGGCACTCTTGGCTCAACATGATGACAATGGAAAGGAGCATGCCATATACTACTTAAGTCATACCTTGGTTACATATGAACATAATTATGCACCTGCTGAAAAAGCTTATCTAGCCATGATTTTTATAGCTTAGAAATTGTGCCATTACATGTTGAATAATAAAACCATGGTCATATTAAAAGTAGATCCACTCAAGTATCTACTATATAAAATAGCTTTGCAAGGTAGAATGGATAAATGGATCATGCTTCTTAGTGAGTTTGACATGGAGTATGTCAATCAAAAAATAATCAAAAGACAAGTTCTTATAGATCAACTTGTTGAAGAACCTCTTATGGACACACAACCACTCAAGTTTCCATTTCCTAATGAATCCATCATGACCATCATGGACACACCCCTTGAGGAGTAGCCCTAGAAGTTGTACTTTGATGGTTCATTCACTACACATGGTTTGGGGGTAGGCATGTTGTTTATTACACCATAGGGGGATCTAATCCCTAAATCATTCAGAATAAGATTTCCTTATACAAACAACATGGTTGAGTATGAAGCACTTGTTTTAGGACTTTGACAAGCAGTGCATTGGAATATATCTCATCTTCAAGTTTATGGTGATTCTTAGTTAATCATCAATCAAATCATAGATCATTTTTAGACCAAAGATGACAAGCTAGTTCCATATAAATCCATGGTTGACACTCTTAAAAAGAAAATTTCCAACATTCAGTTTGATCATATACTAAGGGCTCATAATAAAACTATAGATGCCATGGCTACTATTGGCTCTCTGATTCAAAAAATAGATAAAAATAAAGAGTATCAATTTCCCATCAAGAATTTGTCAACACCAGCTCATGAACCTTCAATCATTGCCATGATTTTTGATATTGTTGGTCCTAGTTATATGTAGTACTTAGACCTTTACAACTACCTTCATGACCAAGTTATGCTACCTAACCTATCTCAAAAATAAATCAAATCCTTCCTTCATCATTCTACTCATTATACTTTACTTGATTCCACTCTTTACCATCATAGTTTTGATGGAACTCTAATTCATTATTTAACTTTGATAGAGTCTATATTAGCATTAAGATAATTTCACGAAGGAGTATGTGGATCCTATTATAGTAGGGTAGTCCTATCTAAAAATCTCTTGCATACTGGTTATTATTAGCCCATAATGGACATAGATGCCACTGCATATGTAAAGAAATGCGACAAATTCCAATGGCATGCTAATTTGATTCATGCCCTAACGAAAACTCTAAAAATTATGTTAACACCATGGACATTTTCTACATGGGTACTTGACCTCATTGGGAAGATTAACCCCACTTCATTTGATGGCCATAAATATATCCTTATCACCACTGAATATTTCACTAAGTGGGTTGAAGCTATACCCCTCACTTACATGACTGGAAAGTAAATTTCCAAATTCATCTTTAACCATCTCATCTATCGTTATGGTATCCCCTCTAACATTATATCTGATAATGGAGAATCATTCAAGAATAAAGATGTAGACTATTTATGTAATGAATACAACGTCACCAAACATTTTTCTACAACAAATTACCCTCAAGGTAATTTCCAGTTTGAGGCATCCAACAAAACCATTATCAAAGTTATCAAAAATATTATGAATGATGTTGGTCATGATTGGCACCTCCATATATTTTGTGTCCTTTGAGAATATCATACCAATCATCATACCCCCATAGGAGCCACCCCATACTTGTTTATGGTATTAAATCCATCCTTCCCATTGAGTTTAAATTTCCTTTACTATGCATCTCTTTCAAGCATGTCCTGGATGATCATGACTATCGATTAGCTCACTTGTAAGAGCTAGACCTACTAGATGAGAAACTCATGACATTGCTCAACAATCTTCAAGCATATTATAATTGACTCAAAGGCCACTATAATCAACATGTGAAGTATCAAACATTTGAACTTGGTGATCTTGTTCTTAAAGAGAACCAAAAGAATACCATGGCTGAGAAGAAACATAAAGGGAAATTCAAACCAAAATGGATAGGGCCATTGGTCATCACTACAAATTATGGATGAGGAGAATATAGGCTTGCTATGGTAGATAGTGATGAACTTCTAGATCCAATGAATATTATTCATCTCAAGCGGTACTATTCTTAAATTCTAAGGTGTATTATCTGTAAGGACCATTTCAGTTATGTCATTTTTTCATTATTCTTCTTTGTACACATACCATTCTTATCCATCCTCTTTTCCATATCCACATTTTGCTTCTGACCTATCAACCTAGTGTGTTCTAAAAGCCTAGCTCATTTGACCTTAGTTTTTGTCATTCATTATGCAATTTCAACATCAAGGTATCTGAACAGTTCATCAATTTTTTCAAAAAGTTTAGACAAAGATCATATTTTGGGACAATGTGATAGAAGTTTTGATAGTTTCATCCTTCATTTGTTATTCTTATTTACCATTGATCTTATTGTTAATTATAACCACCTTTGGGAAAATCAGTACCAACCATTCCAAATTCATCAAAATCAATCATTTGATTTTGCATCCAACCCATTCCCAAGCTTGAACCAAACTACATCAAATTCATAGTTGTTCACAAACCCAATAGATTCAAGTTCATCAACCTTCACAAATCCATTCTCCCAAGATCAAGCTACCTCTTTAGCTAGGGGATCTCAAAACATTTCATATCAACATCACCTTACCACTATTGAGCCTCTTTTAAAAAATCAACCAAGTCTCCCCTCTACTAGTTATAGCCTTGATTCTAGGATCCCCTATCAAAATAGAAAAGGGAAACTAATTCTAGTACCTCTATCATCGAATGTCACTCCATCCCCAAAGTTACAATAGTTATAACACTCACATCCTATAAAAAATAATACTATGCCTATTAAGAAAAAAATCACTCCATTAGGGGAACCTTATGATGTATATTATCAAAAATTGGTCACTGCAAACCTAGTCACATTTCTTAACACCAAGTACTTTGAGCCAAAGATCCCAAAACCTAAGTGGTATAGACCTAATTAATATTATGATTATAAAAAAATTGAAGGCCATTCCATAAACCATTGTATGAGACTAAAGCATTATATCCAAGATCTGATTGACAAAGAGTACATCAAGGTAGATCCAAGTGTATCCATGTCTAAAAATCACATCTTGGGAACATGCCAAGATGTCTTCCCTAAGCCTAATTAATCCACACCACTTATAAGGCAAGGTCATAATCTTCCATCCACTTCTCAAGATCCCATTGATCTCATTTTTGACCCATCCACTTTCAACCAATCTATAGTCCATCAACTTACCTTTGACAACCATGGTTTACCATTCATATTTGATGAAGAGCTCATCTTTATTAAAGAGATTATTTTTGACCAAAAACCTATCTTTGATCAAGATCCTATCTTTGATTATGATCCCATATTTGATCAAGATCCCATATTTGATCAAGATCTCATTTATGACAAAGATCCCACTTTTGACCAAGATCCCATCATAGACAAAACCTCTTTCAACCAATATAGTCTTTTACATATTATCCAAACACCCAAATACTTGTCACCTATTGAGTCTCCCATCACCCTACAACATGTACCCTAAGTGATAGAGGTACTTATAGACAAAACAATCCATGAGCAAGGAATTATCAAACCCAACCATTTCAAAGTGAATATTAGATCACATAACATCAACTACAAACCATTTAAAATTCAATGTATAGATGTTAGTCGTAATTTTGTGGTTTCTAAGGTAACTTCATCCATAATTGAAATATGATATATTCATAGTGTCTATGAAGACTTTGCTACCATCACACCTTTCATAAACATCACCATTCCTACCTTCCATACTATAATCTAGTATCCTAGACCTTTTTATTGGGACAAATGATCTTACTTACAGTTAACTTCCTTCTATGATAATAAATAATTGTAGACTTCCTAGATGATATCCTACTAGAAGAGTATCAAGAAATATTTGCATATCTTGAGGAATAACAAGTGTACCTCAATCAAAATAAGTCCTAAAATCCAAATATAAATCCACACCCCATAGTGAAAACCTCTTTGAAGCACTATGAGATGAGAAAAATACAAATTGTAGTCAAAATCCAAATCAAAATATAGAAAATAAAAAATATGAATCCCTTAGTGAAAACTTCTTTGAGGCACTATCAGACAATCCAAATATAAATCCTAATAAAAAAATCAATAAAAATCCTTTGGTGAAAACATTTCTAAGGCACTAGTGGTTGATAAAATTAATATATCATTTGCATTAGCACATTTTCAAGATGGATCCCCATCATAAGTTGAAGATATCATTGAATAAGCATTAAATGCTCAAATCATCCAACTTGAATTTACTCCTAATCTTACTGAATGTGAGATTGTTGGTCACCCTTCACATCATGACCCATATACTCATCCTCACCATAATTCCATCCCTTCAAATCCTTCATACACTCAACACACATCCATCATACAACATACTTTCTACTTCACCCTGTCTGGTAGAACCCTCTATCATAAGGGCTATGACTATATCTTAGTAAATTAGGAAGAAGCCAAATTAGAAATCAATGAATTTACTGAAGACATATTAGGAAAGTATACTTGAAATAATCAATAGTGGTAAACATCATGCATCTCAAACCCTTTGTAATTGAGATGCCAAAAAAAAATGAAAAAAAGGAAAATTAAAAAATGTTAAAACAAAATCTGAAAGAGAAAGATAAATAAATTCATCTAAATGTGAAAACCATTTTAATGGCACCTTGGGAAAGTACTATGGTGAAAACCAGTTTTTGGCTTCATATGTAAAATAATTAGTTGTTTATAAACACCCTACACTTAGGGGTAAGCTCATCCATTCTAATCCTATGCATTCTAACTCATCCCATTGGGCGTGATAAAAATGTATGAATTAAAAATTGCAAAGATAAAGAACAAGTATATTCTAATCTAAATTATACCAAAGTTAGAACAATAAATGCAAGAAATAACAATCAAAACCTTCACAGATTAGATACAAGAATTTTCCATTGTGACTTAAACCTGATTTACTCTATTAAAATGTGGTGCTCACTTCTCCAATGCAAAGGTGAAATGGGAAACATTTGGATGTAAAAATGGATGACTTTGATTGTGTAAAAGCCATTATCTATAACTACTCCTTTTTTCTGAGGGCATGATATTTACAATAGTTCTACTACATAAGTCTATTTATGTCATTTTATTTCTTTTATAAAAAATTTCAAATTCTAAGTTGTAATTGCATTTGTAAAACCAATATTCTTGCTTATAGTTTGGGAGAGTGACTTCCTTTGTCTTTCCATTCAAAATATTAGAAAATTACAAAAAAACATTCAAAATATTTTAGAAAACCCCCAAAAAAAAATTTAAAAAATTCAAAGAAAAAGAATAAAAACATCAAAAAATTGGATAAAATACTTAAAAAAACATTCATAAAACATAAAAACCAAAATAAACTAAGTCTAAAGACAACAACCAAATTCACGTAACCATTTCCATTTCCTTCCATTTATTTACTCATTGGGTGGGTCACTCGTGCATCACTTTCATCATACACTTCATTTTCCTCATCAACCATCCACTTTTTTATCACTTCCCATATTTGGAAGAACTATATATGGTCTTATATCCACATATGGACATTTTCTAAGTCGATTAGGTAGGCAACACTTAGAGACACGGGGTCTCTAGGGTCAACTAAGCCAACACATTCACCATCATCCATCCCCCCTATCCTTTACTCTTAGGTCTTCTCTCTTATCTATCTAGTTTTGATGCTTGTTCTTGAATGTGAGTCTTCTTCCATCCCTTGCTTCTTTCTTTGACTTAGCCATTTATTTGGTTAGTTTTATCCTTTATTTCTTTTCCTTGATTGTTTCTTTGTTTTTTTTTTTTTTTTGTTTTTTTTTGTTTTCTACTTGTTCTTGAAGAATGTGAGTCTTATTCCATCCCTTTCTTCTTTCTTTGCCTTAGCCATTTGTTTGGTTAGTTTTATCCTTTATTTCTTTTCCTTGGTTATTTCTTGGGTTTTTTTTTTTTTTTTTAATAATATTTTACCATTTGTTTTGTTATTCTAGCTTTGCAAATCTTATTACTCTTGTTTTTGTAAATCTTTGTTTCTTTAGAATGAATTCATTTACATTTGAACCTATTAGCAATAGTCATTCATTTACTATTATTATTTTATGTTTATGACTTTCATTATTCATGTATATCTTGTTTATTTATATAGATTAACTCTTGTTGTCTTAATTTCTTGTTTATTATTGAAAAGATTCTTTTTTGTAAACAACATACATAGTATGGTTATGACTATATCATGACATACTTTTCTCAAACAAATAAATTATTCTTACTTTATTTTTACATGATTAAAATATCAAAATTCATCATGAAATTCCATATCATCGGTGATACTATGTTTTAAAGCTACATTAAAAATCAGGTTACTCAATATACTTCAATTTTTTTACCAATGCAAAGAATGGAATTTCATGTTATGCAACAAAATTTCGTCCATAATCATACATTTTACAATCATGTATCCATTTCATTTTATAAATCAATCATTAATTTCATTTCAGTTCATAAAAATCATGCATCTCTACACAAACAAAATAAATGCTCAAGAAACAATGCTAGAAATACAATTGCATATATGTGAAATACACCTAATATGTAGGATAATATGAATAGTGATATCCATGTAACCCAATCAAAGCAATAAGTCAAAGTCCAAATTCCATAAATGTTAAAGTCATCATGTATATATATATCAAAATGTGTCTATATAATAGATACATCATGTGTATACATCCATATAAGTCAAAACTATATCTCATCTTGTTCCTTATAAGGGGTGTCTAATCTCTAAAATGGATCTACCTATCATGTGGTACCCCATGGTAGCCGCATCCCTTATGATACATGTCCAACATATCTCTCAGACTCTATTGGCCACATTGATCTAGTCGACGTTGATCATCTAATAGAAGAGTCTCTAAAAGATGGCTCACACTGATCTACTAGTACAACATCCTCATATAAACTCCTATAGTAAGTGGCCTACTCCATAGCCCTCATCACTCTATCCAAAATGATTAACTCACCTATCTTAGGTAACTATATCCTCACCTCTACTAGCTCTATCTAAGTTGTATCTCTCTCATCTGTATCTATGTACAAGGGATATATAGTCTGGGGTTTATGTCTCTACATCACAAGTACTCACCCCTATCTTCATAGTAACACCATCCATACCATCCAAAATATCATGTAATCTATGAATTTCTCCCTATAAGTGCTCAATATTTGCCACCTACTCATCTCTAGTAGTAACTGTACCCTATAAACTAACCACCTCATAGTGTAGGCCATTAATCTCTCTATCCCTCACCTGAATCTCTTTACATAGTCTCTAAATCAAGACATGCTCCTCTGATGTCTATGCAAAACTTGTAGTCTCTCCTCTATCTATCTATGTAATATGAGGAGGTTATACTATCATATCATGCTCTGTATCCTCATGACCTATGTCCTCACACCCTATATCCTCATGTCTTGTGTCCTCATGCCTTATGTCATCCTCACCATTTTCATCTATAATAAGAGAGTCTCCTCTTACTAGCTACTTAGTATCCAGTTCCATAGCTACACTTACCTCTTGAAGAATCTCCATATCCTCTATTGATGTAATGAGAACATCATGCATCTAGCTAGTCTCAATGGCTCATCCTCTGTCACCATCTCCTCCTCTATCACTTGCATCAGCCCTCCTAATCTAAGATCCTAAACATATGCCTCGAGGCTGCCTACTAAGCTTACTACTAATATCTACCTCCATGTCCTTAAAGGTATTTATGGGAGTGTCAATCTCAATGGCCTCTATTGTGCCCACCACTCTATGTAACCATCCACTAACCCTACATCTATCACATCTCTCCTATCTATCCACCTCACTATTTATAGTTGTGTCCAATTATGATCTATAATAAAAGGATCAATAGTTATCCCCCACTATCACCTCTTACACACTATCTAAGCAAAAACATGTGGACTAACTAGAATATGCTATCTCACACCAAACTACCTCATCACTTTTTCTGGTCTATATCTCTCAATAATATATACATGTCTCCCAAGGATGTAACATGGAGTCATCAAATAATCCATATCTAACTCCTCATCTGGATAATAAAAAATAATGTCAATATAAGGTCTCCAAATAATTTATATATATGCTATCTCATCTAAATCTCTCTTATAGAAATTTAAGTCACCTAGATGTGGTCTACATACACCAAAAATCATGTGCCATGCATAGGCAATCAGTTCCCCTACCTATCGAGTGTCCAACTATCTAACTGGTATTTCAACTTGAGTACACAAAGAAATGAAGATCATGATATAAACTAGCTAAAATATAGGGGGCCCATTCAAACCTAACTCCCATCTCCATCATGTCACTAATAACATCTAATAATATAATAAGACATAGTTTACCGCTCTTGTCAGGTAGAAACATGCCACTGACAATAGCCATCAAAATGATAGTCAAAGCATCTATCTCTAAATCTATGCAGTAATCAACATAAATGCCATTTCTCATAACTAAGAACACACTCTCATCCTGTGAACCCTGCCCCCAATAGACTAAACTACCTCGAACAGGAATACCGAGTATTTGATATGTATCCTCTAATGTAATGGTTATCTCACCTATTGGCAAGTAAAACATACTCATGTCACTATGCCATCTCTCAGTAAGTGAAATCAATAGTGCTCTATCTGTAGACACCAAAAAATGGCCATTGATAACCTCCAACTAGGCTTTTGACCAAATTCTACCCAAAATGCATAATTTGGCCTAAAAACACTAAAACATGTTAAATGATGTAAAAACTAACATATTCAAGTGTTGATTTTGGCTAGGGTATCCCTAAATAGGGTAATGTAACTTATGGGCTAGCTAACTTTAGTTAGTTCATTTTGAGTCAAAATGATAAATTTGCACCTACGTGCTCTGGACTGCTCTTTCCTATGAAATCTTTTGCACAAGAATTGTGCCTTGTTATTTTTTTTAACAACATTCTTAATGAGGATATGCATCTAACACATCTAACATGAACTTCTAATTCAAATCTATTCAAATTTAGGACCAATAACAAGGCATTCTAATCAATTTGGGTAATTTGTGCATAATGTACTTAAACATGTTTAAGAGCTAATTAACCCAAATCAAGGCCTAATTAATAATTCTATGGAAAATTTTTGAATAATTTGTTTTAAAAATGAATATGGAATATCTGCATCATCAAGTGACCTCATTTCTTGGGAAGACATCCCTATGCCATAAATGCCATAAATATTAAGATTCATGTCTTCCATGCCTCTTAATTGCCCCTTATTCTAATGCCATGATGAGGATAATTACAAACTTAATTCCAAAAACTGAATTGATCCTCAACCACACATCTCAATCTTCAGATGGATGGTTGAGGTTGATTATTATCAAATCCAAAAATCTATAAATAGGAGGCCTCATAGCATCATTTCTAAGCTTAATTAGTGCAAAGTTATAATGTAGGATTGGTTCCAAAAATCTTTAAGAAAATAGTGTTATAATGCCAAATTGATTCCAAGCCAAGCCAAGCCACAAGCCAAAGGTGCCAAGGAGAGATGGAAGTTTTCAAGCTTCCATTTCCAAGGACTTCATGAGCACAACCTGAGTAAGCCACCACAACAAGCATTTTGGACCATCAAATGAAGGTAAAAGTGTTTTCTTTTGCATTTTAGTTATGTGTTTAATTCATGATTGTTAACTAAGATCTCCCTAGTGTCTAGGCCAAGATATGTTATGTTATTAGTGTTTTTATTTCATTTTGTTTTCATTTTGGAACTAACACAATACTAACCATCCTCTCTTGAGTCAAATTCCTATATCACATTGTCTACTTGTATTTTAAGCATCTGTATAATATAGGCCAACCCGATCGCTTCCAACACACCCCACTCATACTCTGTGAAAGTTAATAATAGTAACATAGCATGCACCCTACACTCTTGAGTCACTGCCATTGGTAATAGCTTCTACATATTAATGATGTTTAATATGTGAAAAATTGTTAGACAATACACCTATATGTTTCTTTCATCACATTTAAAATTCATCATCCATTATTAATTAAAAAAAACCCTAAGAAAAATCTCTTAACAAAATCAATTCTAATTGTGACAAAATCACTTTTCTACTAAGCAAAAACACTACCAACAAAATCTCTTCACCTTTATAAATATCACTGTCATGTTTAGCAATATCGCTTCCCTATTCAACAATGTTGTCTTGACCCCTAAAATAAAACTGCTTCTCTAAATCATGAAATCATTATTTACCCTGATGATATCATGTAAATCATCAATGATATCACAATTCCTAGGATTTCATTTTAGTCTATTTCAAACCATAATAAATGCTCAAAAATTTCAAAAATTTGAAAAATTCAATGATTTACTACATGGCCACTCCTCTCAGGTCTTTGGAAACTTCTCACTCATTTCATGCGATGCTTATGGTAAGGAATGTGGTCCATTTCTTCTCATTGTCCTTAGAGTCAAATTATTTTTAATCACTTATTTAGTACTAATTTTGAATATTATTTGCATAAATGATTTTCTAAACCCATTCATAAGCCCCTATTTGTATTAAAACCCTAAGCAATATTTTCCTCTATATTTAATCATCAAACATTCCATCAATTTATTTTTAAAAAGCTGTCAAACACTTGCAATCATTTATCAATGTGAAAAATAACAAATCAATTACAAACTCAATTAATTTTTTCTATTTATGGATCTATAGTTTATTATTGTTGGGATATATCATTTCTACACCTACTTCTTTAGTCCACCATTAGCAAACAACAATAAGCATGCAATCTCTGAGTGGTTTAAATTTTTGATTTTCAAATCAAATCTCTAGTTTTACTAACTAGGGGAAACTCTTTTATGTTACCCACACATTACAACTTTGACATCATCCCTAAAATAGATTGATTTTTTATTTGGTTTCTTAACTATTTCCTCTTTTCATCAAATTTTGATTATTTCTCTATTTCTCACACAAACCCTCGAGGGGGCATCATCATACACATTTTCTTCATTTGGGGTAATTTTTTATTTTTTAATCAACACTCTACTTCTTCTATTATTTGAAACAATATTGCTTCACAACACCATTTCAAAGAGGGGAAAATGTAGACACCTAAATTTTATTTAGTGTTGAAATGCACTTTAATTTATTTAATCATTCTTCCTAATTTTATTAATCATTTTTATTAATTTAATAATTAGAATGTCTTCCTAAAATGAATTAATTGATTTATTCAAATACTTTTGAAAAATTCAATTATGCACCTTTTATTCTTTATTTTAATTATTTAATTCCTTAATTTACCAATTCAAACATTCCTACTTTTCTCTCCCTCATCCCAATCAAATACATAAAAACCTCCACTTCTTATGACTCCTCCACTGAGCTGTCACTTCATTTTTGACTAAGTCTACTAACCAACCTCTTTTTTTTTCTCCACTTAGTTGAAATAGTTCCTATCCTCATAGATGAAGACTCATCCTCAATTGTTGATCATTTGGAACCTTGAAAAAGGCCAATTGATCCTCCACTATTGGATCATAATTTAAGCTACTATAAATAGGCTTTAAAATCTCCATTTTCATGCATCCTCTTTTGAAATCACAATATTGAAATCAATCACAATCTTGAGAGATCACAAATAGAATCATGCAAATCAAAGTCATCTATTTTTGCATCCAAATGTTGCTTGTTTCACCTTTGCATTGGAGAAGTGAGCACCATATTTTTAATAGAGAAATCATATTTGAATCACAATGAAATATTCTTGTATCTAATATGTGAAGATTTTGATTGTTGTTTATTGCATTCATTACTCTAACTCTAGTAGAATTTAGCTTAGAATACACTTGTTCTTTATCTTTGCACTTTTTAATTCATACAAGTATCATAAAATAAGTTACCTTCATAATGTTTTATCCTTTTGATATTATAATAATAATTATGGTCCATCATTTGATTAGTCAGATGAGGATTTAATAAATGTTTGTTCTTGCTAGGCATTAGTCTATATAGATGACTCATCTCTTGTAAAGAGTTAGTATTGTTTTCTGATGAACTAGAAACTTGTTTAAGACTTTGTAAGCCATAAAAATTAGATTAAATAGGTTACCCCAATCAAATATGAAAAATATATCTACATTATCAAAACCAGCATATACCTCATTTAAAAAAAAATACAATCCCTAAAAATATTTATTGATTTACTAGCATGCTTATAAAAATTGTATGTCTTAATTTCATCACAATATCTTATTAAATTATGATCAAAACTCTTAGGATTAACTATATCACCCTTACCTTTTATTTTGGTGATTTTCATGCTACCATTTCTTTTAACTTTTATGTAATTTCCATCTCCTAATTTCTATTGGATTTTGAATGAATTATCTAACTTGTTGAAACCATCTTTGTGACTTGTCACATGATTTGAGCAACCTAAACTAAGAATCAACAAATTATTTTCTTCCTATGTTCCAGAAAAACATGTGAGACAAGGATCTGATCCCTCTTAAAACTCATTTTTTTAATCTTTAAAATTATTTTCTTCCCTTTCTTGATTGGCTTGATTCTTAGTTGTTAGTATCTTGTAATCTTTTATCATGTGTCCTGGTTTTTTCAATATTAAAAATAAAAGTATTTATTACTCTTACATATGAAGTTTGATTCATATTTTCCCTTTGAATTTGAGTTTTGTAAAATACATTTATTATAAATTTTATTATTCACTTTGTTCTTTGGAACCCTTGACTTGGTTTTAAGTGCTTATTCTGAGACCATATTCTATATCTCTTGCATATAATCTCACCTTGTCCTTATGAGACAAGAGATAACCCAATAATTCATCAACACTTATAGTGTTCATGTATTTACATTATTTAAGAGTGATCAAAATATGCAGTCATCTTTGGATTAAAGACATTAAAATATTTATTACTATAACATTATTTTGTATATTATCTCAATAATCCCTCATTTTAAAAAATAAATCATTTACCCTTATGTAATAATATCCAACTCTTTTAAAATCTGACATTCTCAAATTCTCAAAATTTATTTTAAGGGTTTTGAGTTTTACTTATTTTACCTTAATATAACCTTGATATTAAGTATCCAACGTAATTCACGTCTTATTAGCATTCTTGCATCTTGTAATTTTTGTATTTTTACTTAGGTCTATGACACTTTGAAGATAGAAGAAAATTGTGCATCTCCCTTTTCTTCATCTTTTTTTGTTCTTTTACGATATTATATCAAGGCGTTCTAAGATTTAGGTGATATGTACCCATGGATAAAATTATCTCATACTCCTTTTCACATAATTAACTTCAATTGATCTCTTTAATGTTCAAATTTATCACCTTTGAAAACAAGAATATTCATGGAAGTAGAATTCATTGAAGCCATTATATCTTCTAAAAATGAAATGAAAAACTTTTTGAACCTTGAACATGGATTTGATAAAAAATTAAGGTTTAGAATTAATATATTTAGTTAAAATAATATTGTTTTATCTCTAAAATTGAATCTATGTATCAACAAAACTATCCCAGAATTACTAGTTGTCAAACTAGTTGTGTTGTGAGTGAAAATTTTGATCAAAAAGTATCCTGAATAGCTTCAAAATTGAAAATATATGATTACTAGTCTAAAACTATATATATATATATATATATATATAGTTATAGACTAGTAATCATTCATATATATATATATTCAATTGTAATAGTCTATTTTTATTTCACTGAGTGTTATAGGAGTTCTTTTTTATATTTTTATATTTATATTTTACTTGCAATGTAAGTTACTTTGTAATAAAATTATTTTAGATTTCTTTATTAATAAGAATTGCACACAAAAGGTTGTGTAGTGCATTAATTCAAATTGAGATACTTATTGTGTGTGTGTGTGTGTGTGTATACTAAATTTAATATACTATAAATATTTTGACATCATGCAAGAAACCCCTTTAATAGTAAAGTCAAACATGCAACTAGAACATCAACCTAGTAACTAACTAAGTTAATTAAATAAAATTTAATTTAATTTACATCATATAATAAATAAAACATATTATTCCTCTTTGGGAATGAGTGTATAATTATTTACACTCAACTAAATATTCAAATAGTGAACTATAGTACATTGAAATGAACTACATTGAATTATAGTGAACTATCAGTTAACTAGAAATTCCAACTATTATTTAGGAAATCATTAGAAAGTGTCCCAAATTGATAAAAATAATAATTAAGGTCATAAAAAAATTAATAAACTTTTAAAACACCTAAAAATTTAAAATATTCTAATTCTAGTAATATAACTCAAGTGCCCATATTGCCATCATACTCAACATCGTTATAGTTATAAAAATAATTTATGTAAAAACCAACTATATCCATTATCATAGAGTGAGTGCTAATACAATATTACACTCTCTTATTGTTAAACATAAGTTATCAATGAAACTATCTTTTTTTCATCCAAATTTATTTACCAACATAACACAATATAATTCAATTTATCAAAATAGACCGTATCAGCCTAGCCGATACCATAGAATTATTTTTCACTCCACCACCTATAGTTCCAATAATTACCTTAGATCCTATAATTTATGCTATAATTTATATTTAAAAATAATTTATGACACAATATATCCATTTTTTATCTTATGGTTGCTATCAAGCATAATCCTACACTACCCACTCTACATCACATGTTGAGGCATATTAGAATGCCCATCCTTATTTGACTTCATATATTGGGGCTTCTCACAATGCCCATCCTTATTTAAATTTAGTATTTTTAGAATTTTACAATTCCCATCCTTATTTCACACCTAAATTTAGTCACAAATATTATATTATGTTGCTTTTGGCCATTTTATACTTTAATTAATTTGCAGAGTTATTTTAGACCTATCATGACACTTTGTTTTATCCTAAGCATATTGTGAAAACATTTTTATTTTCTAATCTATCATACTTCACCTAAAAAAATATTCTAACAACTAAAAATACCCCTACTAATTTTTTTCAATGGACCTAGAGCCAAAAATTGGCACATTTCCTTAAGGGTTAAAACCATTAAGTTTGGGTTGAGAGTGGAAAATGGTCTTGATCCCTATTGGAAATTCTTGATCCTTAACCTCTAATGGTCATATTTTAAAATGAAACCCTCTATTACTTTTTCTTATATGCTTTTAGACTTCAAGTGTGTGATTTCCCCCTTTTGGATTACTATAAAATAACATTAAACTCACTCATTATTCCACTTAGAAATTTCAATACATAAGCACATTTACATTATTGCACATTAAGAAAATGTTCCACATTATTCTAATTTTTTATTCTATACATTACAAGTAATTATAAATGAACTCAAAAATCTATTTAACACAACCCAAAAAAAATCATGATTAAGTATTCAAGCCATCCAAATATGCATTCATATAGTCAAAGGATTACAATTTACACAAAGAACTCTAAGTGGGAGAATTACATCGGGTTGATTTCCCTCTTAAAATTATTAGATATGTAAGTAACATTCAATCATGATGGGGTAATTGGGGTCTTTTGAACCCAATTACATTCCACTTTTCTCTTTTTGTCAAGTTTTCAATCACAAGATTTAATAGGGTTTCAATATTTTAAATTTTATTTACAGGTCCCTTACACACTCTTAAAGTTCAAGTATGTGCATATAGACCTAATTTCAACTATCATACATGATTGTGCCGTAATTTTAATATTTTATGCAAAAGGTTAAAAACCATCCAATTTAGATTAAAAGTTGAAGTTAGTGTTGACCCTAATTGGATGGTCATAACCTTCCTCATTAGTTAGCTTCAATTTATGGGTTTTCTAGAGCCAATTCATGTTTTATTTAATTTTCTCTTTATGAGTAAACATAGTCAATAATTAGACAAAAACAACTAAATTTTTCTTTCATTGTATAGTTAGCCTTATTTAAAATCATTTTCGTCTTGTCTAATTTAGTTTTTTTCCTTCATTATACTTGTCAAAAGTACATTTTCAAAACTATATTATATTATAATCATTTTATCAAAATTAGGGTTAATTACCACATTAATTTAAATTTAAGTAAAACATATTGGTGAACTAGAGATAGCCATGCACTTTCATTATTCCAATTTTTTTGTCTCGGGGTTTATATAAATTCCTTAATATCTAACACTAAAATATTTTCCTTTAGATCTTGGATCTAAACATGACACTAAAATAAATTTATTTCAACCTTAAACATAATTGATAGCATTGAAATCATTTTATTTTGACCTTAGATTTCATAATAATTTATTAATATGCATACATAAATTTCTCCTTTTGTTCAGATTATGGTAAACCCTCTTTTGAACTAGTGTTGAATCTATCCTGGACACATCAAGAGGTCTAGGTCTCCTCCTAGATTAAAAAAGATAAAATAAGGTGCATCATATCAAGAAAATAAAAAAGACTAGACTAAAACAAGAAGTGATAGTGAAAAGATAAATGATTGCTTTTGACTGGTGTGACAACTAGCCAATTTTAGTTGGACTTAAAACCATCCTAGAATAATGAAGAGAGAGGCCCAAGTATCTAAGAGAATCATCAAGGTCCCTAAGGGACCCAAACCTAATAAAATAATATCCTAGCACAACCCAGGTAGTAAATAGGACAAGAGTAAAGAAATAGAGACCCATCAGAATCCTAGAAGGGACCCATAACTAGCAAAGTGACTTAAAAATTCATCAAGGTCCTAAAAAGTACCCAAACCTTACAAATCTAATTAAAATACATCTAATCTTGTAGTCAATCATTTTGTCCTTACCTTAAAAACATATTTTTTCTAAAGATGCAACCTAGTCTCCCCAAGGGAGTCCATAATAACCAAAAACCAACAATCTTGGGCACAATGAGAGGCCCAAATCTCCCAATGTAAACTCTTTTATTGATAAATCATTGAGAGACCTTTTATTTAATTTCATAGTTTGACCACATAATTGAGTAACCTCCAAAAATATGGCCAAAATATTGAGACATAGTCATTATCTCCAAGATTTGAGAGAGAAACAATCTTAAAGACAATTTTTTTTACTGATAAAAGCTTTCAGTCATAGCTTAAAACCTTTAAGATTCACATTATCAAGGAACCAATTTATCAAATTACTAAGGAGACTAAACTGGGGCAGAGTCCTCATCTAAGTATAACACTTAAATATTTTAGGAAATAAAATAGTATCCCTTAACCTAATAGGGAAAATTACCAACCCATTGGTCCTAATGTCTGATGTAAGAGAATAGGACAAAACACAATGCCAACCTTCTCTAAATATGTCAGTTTAACCCTAATAAAAAGAGAAAGAATAAGTAAAGAGATTAATTTTACCAGACTTACCTCCCTTAATTCATGCCTTTAACTGATATAGGGCCAAAATTAGCTTGATGTAAAGATCATAAAGAGTCGTCTCCAACACATGACTCTTCCTCAAGCCTAGTCAATAACCAAAAACTTGAAACCCGTCTCTTACATATTTTTAGTTTAAAAGAGACATCTATAGATGCAAACTAGAGGTACATAAAATATTTAAAATAATAATAGGAGGTGTCCCATCAAAAAAGGACCAATTACTCAAAAATTTGGAGTTATTCCACAAGGTAGAGTATCTCACATGCCCACATCCACAAACAACTTATAGTAGTTAACAAATCTAAACTTAGATTCATGAGGAGAGAGATCTCCCAGAATAAACTTACACCCATTCTTGGTCTAGGGCTAAACCATTTTGGCAGTGCTACTAACTCAACCTACATAACCCTGATGTGTATTACCTCATATAAAATTTAGTCATCAGTCACTCTAGTACCAAATTGCTTCACCTAGGTAAAAAAGTAAGAGTAAGATATAAAAATAAGCCATTTTCTCCTTTAGCTATGAAAAATAGGACATTGAGATACAATCGAGAACTTATCATAGAGGATCCACCATTCTTTCCCTCATATGTGTGATTTTTATTAAGTGTTGAATAATATGTTTCCGTAAATCTTAAAAATCTTAAAAGACAAAAAATAGCCTTTCAATAGATCCTCCTTACCTAACAACCTCCCAGATAAGCCAAATTTGAAAATCCTAGGGCTGTGAGAACAACTATCTATTTTGTACAGAGTCTAAAAATGCCAATCCCATGATCTCCTTTGACTCCACATCATCATCTTCATCCTCACCATCATCTTCATCTTCCTTAGTTTCTTGGTTCAAACTTTCACTCTTGCTCAGCATAACAACTCTCCATCTAAAGTAAATTTTTCCCTTTTGTTTCTATTATTTCAATTATTTATTTCTTTTCTCTTTCAAGAACATGTGGCTATATTGAATGAAAATTTATTTCTTCAAGGTTTTCCAAAAAGAATTAAATCACATGCTAAGATACAAGTATCATTAATTCAAAGTTTTTTCAAATAAAGCATAACATGTGAACAAGAACATTCATATATTTCAAATGTCATTTATCCTACTTTACACCCACTTGATGGAATTATTATGGACATAGAAAGTGATAAGACTCACACATCTACTAATAATAGTTTTGACCCTATTGATGTAGAATAATTATATCATTACCTTGACACTCAGCCTATTGACATTGAATCTTGATTATTTATAGTTTAAAAAGAATAATAAATAGATGACCATGTCTCTACATCTCAATAACCAATTTTTTTTTGAGTGACCTATTATTATCCCTAAAATAGGGTTTTTTACTTTTATCATTGATGTTGTTATTACATATACACATTAAATGTGGGGGGAACACATGGTCCAAAAAACCTTTCTATACGTATGCCTATCCAAATTACTCATTTAAAACCCTTGATAATTATGCACAATACATCACATACCTTTCCTAATACATAATACATTGAGTAATGTATTGCATTTTTTCATGTTAAGGTGTTGCAATTAGAGAAAGGTATACCAAAAGATAGCCAAAAATTAGGTTCCCAAGCTTTAATTCATAATCTTATATCACCTAATATTATATCATACCCTTTACATAGAGGATTTGTATATCCTAAACTTACACTATATGAAGGGAAAGGAGACTTAAAAAAACATCTAAGATCTTTTCATGCAGAAAGTTTGGATTATGATTTAAATGAAAAATTACTAAGTCTATTCAAAGAAGCTTAAAATATTGTCTTTTTTTTGTTTTACCTATCCAATCAGTCAAAGCATTCAATCCATTATTAGATCTATTTCTTAAGCATTTTGATATCAACATTGATGAAAAGTTTTCTTATGTGCAAATTTTAAAGTTTAAGTAAGGAACTAATGTGCCTATCAGTGACTTTGTGCTTTGTTACAAGACCATTAATTTAAAAATGACTAACACATTGGAAGATAATGAATTACAAGACATTTAAAAAAATTACTTTCACAAGTGCATGAGTCAATTATATTCAATAAATTTAGATCATTTGAAGAGCTTTGTCATATCATAAGTGAAAGAGAAGTAAAAATCCTTGCTTTGAAAAATTTCAAGTATGAACCTACATCTAGTTCAACTTACACAAATAAATTTAAAATCAAACCCCCTTACAAGGCTAAGAAACCTATACTAAAGTAGATGCAAATATTATAGTTAATTTTATTTCTCAACTTGATACCAAAATTATTTTATCAAATCAACCGAGGAGGCAATTTTCTAAGTTTCCACAACCACCTCACAATTTTTTGAAAAATTTAATTGAATGAAATCTTATTAATTTACCACCACCATTTGAATTGGATATGAACAAACCTCAAGGAAAATATTTGCATAAAAATTCATATTGTGATTATCATAGATGCAATGGTCATTCTACTAAAAAATGTTTCAAACTCAAGAATATTACTTAACATATCATTGATAACAATGTCATTGACTTGGGCACTCTTATATATGAACCTAATCCTCAACAAAATGGAAATTTTAAATTGAATATTTTGAGTGAGCCATTTCCAAATCATGATAAAAACAAGGATAATTCAAAAATCACATCAAACTTATAAATCTTATCCACCTCATGAGTCATATGATCATCCATTAGGTGGAATTATTGGTAAAATTATTTAAACCATTAAACCATGCCCTATGATTACTTTTGATGATACTGAAATAGTGGGTGATGACTCTAAATTTCATGATTTATGTATACAATCTTATATTGATCAACAACCTATTCACAATTTTTTATTTGGTATTGAATCAAGTAAGAATTCATGCACAATAACATTACTTCATTCATTGGGTTACTCACAACATGACATACACACAACTACTAAAAGGGTCAATACATTTAATGTCAAATAACAAACCACTTTGGGATATATTGTGTTACCTCCTCAAATGGTCCATGTTTTATTATCTACTCATTTTCTAGTTATAACATAAAATGAGATATTAGATATGATATTATGATGTCTTTGGTTTCAAAATATTTATTTTTTGCCTTCTAAGATACATATGTGTTTAAATTAAATTCATTGCAATCAAATTGTCAAAGTTTTAAGAATCAAATATGAGTACCCTATACAATCAATACTACCTCATCCTTCCCATCTACCACCACATTTAAATGATACATATATGAAAAAAAATAAGCATGTTTAATTTTTCTCATCTAATAAAAAGGTTTATAGTCAATTTATTCATAAAAATAGTGTAAAATGTTCAAAAATAGCCAATAGAAAAGCAAATTTATCGATAAAATGCTTATAATTCCCAACAAGCATAATCACATGTCATGCCTCCTAAATTAGTGATATATATAGTTCAAAATCTGACACAATAGTATATTAATCCTCCTCATATTATATATCACTCAACTTCTCCTAAATCTACTTCTTATACATAGAATTACATAAGTAGTAATCTTGGTAATTTAATTACTACACATGATACATTTTTTTAATTTTTATATAGGCACATTTAATGAATTTCATTTAAATAAATTAAATCATTTACCATTTATCACAAATTTTTTTATTGGTATCTCAATGGTATCATTGGTTAGTTTTTTTAATTTAAAATATTATAAATTTTATAAATATTTCAAAAAATAAAGAATTTGGTTGTACAGAGTTTCTTGACTATTGCATCATATTCTAATTTTTCTTTAAAATTAAGTAATTTGATAAATTACTATAATAAATTTGCTATTGTTTGATTGTTTTTCTCTTGTCTCTTTTTTTACACTCTCTAGAACTGAAAAATCCAAAATAATGGTCATTTTCACCATTTTGTGCCATGTATATCTTTGTTTTAATAATTTGCACTGATAAATCTTTAGTTTCTACTAAGGGTAGATCTATCAAGTTCAATTCAATAATGTTTACCACTCCTAAAACTAGTCAGACATTCATATCCTTCTCAAAATCTCACTCATAAACCAAAAACAAATCACATAAAGCCTTAATTCTTACAATTCTTATCTTTTTAAGTTAGTTTCAGTATGTAAACCAATACTTATTCATGAAAAATATTTCTCCTTTAGTGTAATGTTGCTTATACATATATGAAGCTTAGATAAGTGTACATTTGATGACATGAGGATGTACAATTAGTCCTCTACATGAATTTTTCAGTCTCCTATAGATTTATCAAAGTCACACCTCACATATAGTGAGGGCATCTTGCTCACACATGGCCATGCCATCATTTTTAGTGTAACTTACATTGACACATGTCATAGATTATTTATATCTCTATCTCTTTTACTATACTTTTAAACCTTTGATTGGTACAAGTTTAAATTGTTTCTCTTTTTTGAATTCAAAAAAGTAAAAAAATATTGTAAAAATATAAAAATAATCAAAATGCTCTAAAAATCTATAATCAGGATTTGAGCTTCAATATACATCTAACTTACATAATTTGAATATATTATTTGTCTCATAAGTAATAGATAAAATAATATTTTTATATCACATACATTTCATGCTACGTCCTTATTATGTGGCATGTCTGAGGATATGTGTGGCCAACTTGTGGCATAGATACCTCTTTTATATTCTTGTCACATTTCTCTATGTTCTTATTAGGTCAGCCTATAAAATAACCATGGATAATTAGAGTATATATAAGAGGTAGTAGTTAGTCTTATTGGATCATATTATGAAATCTATTATTATTGCATTAGTGTGGAGGTTTCTCCCTCAAAGTGGCTCAATAATAATTTTCAAGTATTCTTCTCTTTTGCCAATTTTTGTTATGGATTTGCTTATTTTGTTCTTAATTATATGATATATTATTCTATTATTTTGAATCATATAATTAATTTCATTGCAATTGGTATTAGAGCTTCAATTTGGGCAAGTTTATATGATGTGTTTTTTTTTAGATATGGCATCCTTAGCACTAAAAGATTGAAAAAAAATAGCTTGTGATCCAAGAAGAATTGATTTTTTTCATCACCATAGCTTTATTAGTGTATTTTTTTTACAAAAAAGGAAAAAAATAATATATACATAAAAAATGTAAAAAAAAGTCTATAAATTTTTTAACCTTGTGTAAATTACCAATCATTAGACTCATCTCTATGAGATGATTGTAATGGTATATTATACTAATACACTTTTTTGGGATAAAAAATTTCACCCTTATGCACATTAGTAGGTGTTAGATTCATTTTGGCAAGGAGATCACATAGTATCATCTATCGATACATTATTTTAGGGGCTAAAACCCTCCTAGGGTTTGTGTATGGATGCTCTTAACACTCATGAATGCAGGAAAGGGTAAGAAATTCCTAAAAATCCTTGATAGGATGACATGGAGTCAAAAACTTTAGATCTAATTATTTTAGTGGTGGTTCAACACTTTCAAATAGAGTCACATGGCATGGTGGAGAAAGATGATCTCCATGTAGTTCAAGGTGAAGTCATGGGATGAGATGGGAGATGAATGGCTTGATGGATCAATTATAACAACTAAATAGGTAATTGTCTAACCTTGTAGCTCAACCTTTAAAAAATAACTCTCCACCACTTTGGTTTGGGTCTCCCAACCCAATCAATTCTAATGCCAATCTGGGGCTAAAGATAATGTTTCTAAAAGTGGACTTGCATAAATTTGATGGTAAGGATCCACTCACATGGATTAATCAAGTTGAAAATTTATTTTATCTACATTAGACTCCATATTCAAAAAGGTGTTCATGGCCTCTTTGTAACTAGACTTGAGCAGTTCATTTAGGATCATTGGTTGTGTGCTCAAAATAAAAAGAAGGTTGTCCCAATTTCATAGTTGGTATTTTCTAAGGAATTATAGCTCCACTATCACAATAATGTCTTTGAAAACTACTTTATCTAGACATATAAGCTATACCAAATTGGTATTATAAAGGATTATATTCATCAATTTCATAATCTCTCCTTAAGTGTGGTGGACATCATTAAGGAAAATCTAACTGACCTATTTTTGGGTGGCCTCAAATATAGCATCCAAATCAAGATTCACATTTTTCATCCTAATAATGTATTTGAGCCATAATAAGGGCACACATGGCCAAGGAAAAATATATAATTATACAAATATCTTTCACTAATGTCTATGAACACACTTTCCTAGGACCATCATTTTCATATCCTACTAGATTGACCCCTCAACAACTTTAAGATTACCATGCAAAAGGATTGTGTTTTGGATATGATATAAAATGGATCAAAGGACATTGATGTGCTGAAAATGAGTTTTTTTACATTGAAGGTGCCCATGAGGAGGAAGAAGATAATGAGGCTTTAGGGGTAAGTTTGGAAGAGCCTGAGGATGAATCTAAAGATTCTCAACCAACAATTTATTTTCATGCACTTTAAAGCATTAGTACTCCTAAAAATATTAATATGGATGGTTTCCTAAAAACATAGAAGGTGACTATGTTAATTGACTAAGGGAGTACACATAACTTTATCAACATTAAGCTAGTTACTTATTTGAACTATTTCATTTACCTAGCTCTATAATTTTAGGTCATGATTTCAAATGATGATACAATCAATATTATAGAAAATTTCATATCATTAATCTTTCTATAAGATAATAATTTTTATATACCCCTATGTTTATTACTCCCATGGGAGGAGTTGACATTATTTTGGGAGTGCAATGGCTCACCACTTTGGTCATTATTGATGAATTTATAAGAACTATTCATGAGGTTACATTTAGAAGGTAGGAGCTTTGAAATACATTGATTATGAGCTAAATATCCACAAATAGTTAGTTTCTATCATATGACAAAGATTATTAGAAAAGGTTCTGAGAGATTTATGGCACACTTATTTTACAGAGAGGTTTAACCAACCAAGGAGTCTACATATCATGATTTACAAAGGGTGTTGGATAACCATTATGTTGTTTTTGGTGACATGCCAAAAGGAATTCCTCCATTCCATGTGCATGATCATGCCATTAGTCTCATTATCATAATTACACGACCATACACTAGACCATATAGGTATCCCAATGCCAAAATAGTGAAATTAAAAATATGGTAAGGATATGTTGGAGGAAAGAATCATTCAACACAATCAAAGAAAATATTTCTCCCCTATGGTCATAATACATAATAAGGATGACATTTGGAGGATGTACCTATACTATAGACAGCTCAATAAGTACACCATCAAAGATAAGTTCATGTTCTACTAATTCATGATTAATTAGATGAATTTCAAGGTGGTGTTTATTTTACCAAGTTAGACCTTTTCTCTAGGTATCATCAAATTTGAATTCATTATGAAGACATACATAAAACCACTTTCTATACTCATTAAGGCCATTATGAATTTATGGTCATGCCTTTTGGCCTCACAAATGTACCATCTACATTTTAGAGTTTAATGAATATTATTTTTAGGCCATTTTGGGGAAATTTTGTATTGGTGTTTTTTTATGATATCCTCATCTACAATAAATATTTAGAAGACCATTTGAAGCATGTGAAACAAGTACTTTCAATTCTTAAACATCAACTTTATGCCACACCTTTCAAATGTGTTTTTGGTATCCAAGAGGTGGAGTAATTTGGTTATATTGTTTCACATGAAGTATTTAAAGTTGATCTTAAAACAAATCAATCAATAATGGAGTTGTCAGTTCCTAATACCATCAATAACCTCCAAGGATTTTTGGGGATAACTAGTTACTATTGTAGGTTTTTATAAAACTATATTAGAATTATATCACCACTCACCTCTTTGTTTAAAAAAGACTCCTTCTAGTGAATTAATTTAGCTACCAAGGTGTTTGAATAGTTAAAAATGGCTATGTGCATAGCTCTAGTTTTGGGTACTCCTAATTTTTCAGAAAAAATTATGGTGGAATATGACGTATCAAGATATGTCATGGGGGCTATGCTCATGCAAGAAGGTAGAACACTATCATTTTAAATTCACCAAATTAAAGAAAAAATAGGCTCAAACCAATCTATGATAAAAAGATTATGGTTATTATGTATGCAGACAAGCAATGGAGACCTTATATAATGGGTCATCCTTTTCAAGTAACGATTGATCATGACAGCCTCAAATAATTTTTAGAATAATGATTTTCATGTAAAAAAAATATAAATGGGTGACTAAAATGTTAGTCTATGATTTTGAAATAATGTATAAGAAATGAAAAGATAATGTTGTGGTAGATGGCCTATCTTGGTGGGATGAATTACTTGAGTCATTATTATGCACTATGACCATGTGGCATGTAGATTGGATAGAGGAAGCAAAATCAGAATGGGAAAATGATATTGCTAATAAGGATTTGATTTATAATCTTTAGCATGGTTCTAATGAATTATAAAAAATTACATTTAATGGTAATGCATTATGTTATAAAGATAGATTATACCTATGTAAACATTCTCTCCTCAAGCACAAAATTCTTTAGGAAATTCATGCCTCTCCACTTGGAGTTCACTCCATATTTTTAAAAACATATCATAAAATCAAGAAAGATTTATTTTGAGATGGACTCAAGGGGAATTTCTAAACATATGTGGTATAATTCATGATATTTCAATAGAACAAATGGGAAACTATTAAGACACTAGGTCTTTTGTAGCCTTTATCCATCCCCAATCAGTACTGGGAGTAGGCTTCCGTGGATTTCATTATTAGGTTACCACAGTCTGAGGGTAAAATTTTTATCATGTTAGTTGTGTATCTAATAAATGATCATACTCATTTTTTTATGCATCACAACCTTTTGTTTTTAATACAATATCTTTTTATTTTATTAATACATCCATAAATTGCATGGCACTCTAGGGATCATTGTAAGTGATTGAGATCCCATATTTACTAGTAATTTTAATTATTTGCATTTTTTGGTACCCATTTGGCTCATATTTCATCCGATAATACTTAATATAATGGACAAATAGGGTATTCAACAAATTTATAGAATGGTATCTCCATTTTTTTGTTTTTGATAAATACAAAAAATTGGTTCATTAGCTACCACTTGCCAAATGGTGGTATCATAATTTTGTTCATAGTTCATCCAAAATGTCTCCCTTTCTAGACTTCTATGTATATCACCCTCCATCCATCACTTCAAACTTTAATTTCCATCCCAAGGTTTGAAATTTTGAGTAACACATTAACCATCAAAAGGATGCCTCACTAGTTTGTGAGAAAATTCAGCCATGGCTTAAAATCAGATGAAATAACAAGTGGATCAACACCATAGTGAGTGGCATTCTGACATAGGTGATTGGGTATTTATGAAATTATAGTTATGTAAGTATATGTATTTGAAGTAATATAAAAAGGATATAAATTAGTTCCCTAAATATCATGGCTAGCCCTTACTAGATCTTACATAAATTTGGTAATGTGGCCTACAAGCTAGAATTCACCCAGTCCACTCACATACATCTAGTATTCCATGTATCTTGATTGAATAAGATAGTTGGACATATATTTTCTACTCATATTGAGTTACTTAAATTGGATGAGGAAGGTTTGGTTATTATAGAGCCTAAACTAATCCTCTGAATGCACACTAAGAAATTATGGACTAGAGAAATTTGAGAGTATTTGATCAAATTAAAGAATCTTCATTATGAAGATGCAACATGGGAGGATGAAGTTTTTTTTCAGCACTACCCAGGGTTGAGTCAACATTGAGGACAACCTTTTTATGAATGGGAGGGGCATGATACACCCTTATCCTATGGCATGTCTAGGTATATGTGTAGCTGAATTGTGGCATGTATACCTCTTTTATATTCTTGACACATTTCTCTATATTCTTATTATGTCAGTCTATGGAATATATATATATATATATATAGAAGGTAGTAATTAGTATTAATGGATCATATTACAAAATCTATTCTTATTTCATTATTTTGGATGTTTCCCCCTTGAAGTGGCTTAGTCATAATATTCAAGCATTCTTCTCTTTCACCAATTATTGTTATGGATATTCTTATTTTGTTCTTAATTTTGTTATATATAATTATATTTTTATGAATCATTTAAGCAATATCATTACATTTAATATGTATTAATGAGTGTTATGAAAGACATAAAAAAATTACAAGGATCAAGGTGTTGGACTTACCTTTACTTAGTATCCTTGTTAAATAAAAGGCATATTATCTATAGGTGATAGTATATGTAGGAGTTATCATTATATGATACCTATACTATTGAGTTATGCAATCCATAAAAATTTCACTGCTAAAATTTCTATTTATAATTTTGTAAATGAAAATAATATTTGATAGGATATTATCACATTATAGATGCATGGTTTAGACTACATTTCTAGTTCCATGTTCCATTGATGTTATTTAATTATACATAGTAGATTACATCTTGCTTATCTATTGTGTATGGGCCTTGGCCCTTGTGTGTAATTGTTTGAACATCTTTATGAGATATTGTTTGTGTATGTGCAACATTTAAACATGTACATTTTTTTATGGCCCTTGGCCCTATGTTGTGTACAGTATTTGAACATGTTCCTTATTTATGACATCATTCATGAATTTATATGTGAAACTATTTTATATTGCAACATCTGAATAAATCCCTTGTGTGTATCCCTTGGCCTTATTTTTATGACATTTTCTTGTTTTGTTTGTGTGATTATTTATATTATTAATTTTGATGAGTTTCATTATCCATATCATGTACTAAGATAATATATAACGTAATAACTTCAAATTCTATGAGATTAATTGATATACTTTTCTATGTGCCTTATCTCTTATGTTATATACATGATTTAAATAACACACATCTTAATATGTTAACACTCCATATGTCACATTATTCAAAGATTATATTTTATTACACATGTTTCAATTAAATTTTATTTTTAGATGAGTGAATTTTAGGTGCAATTCCCTCACCTCAAAATGGGGGCATTTCAATGAGACAACCCTTTTAAAGAGAAAAAAAATGTTTTGGTACAAAATATAGTTTTTAAAAGTTTCAAAATGGTTCAAAATTATGTCATTGATACAAATTATGGGTGCATATGCCATTCATATGCACTCACACTTTATGATAAAATTAAAATTTCACATAGTTTTAAGTGCATAATACAATTTTATGAAAAAGTCTCAAACAAGATTTCACAGTTGGCATCTATTTAAAGTTTCAAACTACACATTTATCATTTCATGCACATTATGCTAATTTTGAAAATTTTAATAGTATTTGATAAGCTATGGACATGTTAGGTGGGCATACTCCATTCTCTTTTGATCATGCACTCAGGAACAAGGTTACAATTGAATATACAATGGTTGATTCAATTTAAGTGCATAATCATAACTTAGTGTCATGTTTCATATTGACATGCACTTATTTATGTATTTAGTTATGATGTTGATATATTTGGACTATTGTGATAATTATATCAGATTATTTAAATTAATGAGAATTTATTATGATATTATAGACACATTATTATTGGTTGTATTGCATTTTCATTAGTTTATTTGGTTTACATTATATTAAGACAATAATGTTGATGTCATTTTTATGATTACAAGTGATAAGTGAGGTAATGAGATAGGTTCAGGTCAAGAACATCTCACTGGACATACACTTTAGTTCATAAAACTAAATTATTACAAAAGTTAAAACTACAATATCCAATCATTCCACCATATATTTTTTCGTATCTTATGTTGTAAAAGTACTATGCATGTTGTTTCAATTTATTTCAGGAATCTATCATTATAATATCTCTAATTATTCATCTTATCTATGTTGTTTATTGGATTTGAAAGCATTATTATTGAATAAATTTATGACTGGTATTTTTAGATACTAAAATCTGATTTATGCATTATTCTATTCTTGTACACTTGAAAAACATCTATCACTGTACCTTTCAATTATAGACCTGCCCACTACAAAAATAATCACATTCACCATATCTTTGTGACTAAATTATTTCTTAGTGTATGTACCTAAATATTCTCACCTTAATAATTCTATTAATTCCACTAATTTAACCTATTAACTAATATCATATTTCCTACATCAAATTCTTTACATCCCTCAAACCTTATTCTACCCTCACAATCAATTAATCACCCTCATTCACCTAATAACTAAGCATACTTACCTACTAACCTACCCATTAAAACACTTACCAATTTAAAATTATCTTTTATTCACCTACCCATCTACCACCCTATTAAACTAGCTATTCCTACACCCCTAATCCCTAATGGAGATTCTAAAACTAGATAATTCTATAATATCCTCTAATTTAACCCTTCCCCATCTAGAACCCTCTATTATAGAGGTTTTCAAGGAATTTACAATTCCTTAGAAAATCCCCAACTATTGATCTCAATGAACTCAAAATTAAATTTGAGCCATTGATTTTCCCTCCCATGGATTATATAAACAATCCATACCTCCATGACCAACTGACTTGAAACTTGGAATCCTTGAGATCATACTTGCATCCATTATTGCATTCTCACAGCCTTGTCAAAGCCATTAACAAGCCATCAAAAATCCATTAAATCCATTGTCAATCTTAATCAAACACTCCAACAATCCACTCATTTTGCATTCAAAATTAGTTTGGAAATCTTGGAAGGGAGATATAAGAGACAAGAGGACGGTAATCAATGCTAATGTAAGTATTCGATTGTCTCTTTATCCTTTTCTTTGAAATTGTTTGCATTTTAGGTTTTTTTTTCTAAAATTGGTAATATAGGAATAATAAAAAATACAAACAAACATTTGGTGACCATGGTGGGAGATAATCCCTAAATCTAACCTCTTGATCTTGCTAGAAGTGATTTATTAGCTTATAAGTGCAATTGGATGAGAATCAAAGGCAGAATTTGACAAAATAATCATGTACATGAGAATCATGACATTGCACTAGTATTCATGATATTGCAACAGTGGTATTAAGTAATTTTAAGTGATATTTTTCTAACCTTGATTTTTTACTACTAATGGATCTTGGTTTTGGCATGTTGTTACCTTTGTGCAATACCATTACTTCAAAAGTAGCAATATTGCTCTATTAATCATGATATTGTGTTTGTAGTTATGATTTTACAGAATTCCTAGGTTATCTTAACATAACTATTTTTATTTTGTTCTTAACCTTTGTACAGTCATTTTTATCTATTTTGTTTTTTTTGGAAGTGTTTTTGTATCTTTTATGTGTAGGGAAATAGGGTTGGGAAAGAATCTAGTGACCTGAGAATTATGATATCATTATCACAAGTTATGATATTATCACTTTAGTGAGATTAAATAAAATTTACACACTAACCTTCTGGTTTGTTGTTTTACCTATTTAATCCTCTATTTAATTCTTTGTCTCTAACGAGACTAGTGATTTATGTAACCCCTTTTTAAAAATCATTTAGCTATTTTAGGTTTTTGAAATCATTTTGAGCTAACCACATTTTGAAAAAGGATTCTTCTGATCTTGATGTATACAAGTTGGTAGGAAGAGAAGGTATAAATAATTTGCCTAAAAAACTAAAATGTGCATCATTAACCTTTTTGTCCCGTATTATAATACCATTAATTTTGAAGTAATGGTTTTAATTAGCAATCAGTGATATTACTTTATTAGTAGTGACATTGTAATGTGATAATTTTAAGGTGTAGTTTAGTTCATTTTTTATAATTATCAACAAATTCTTATGGAAATTTTGATAAAAATACTTTACTATTTTGTATGATTTTGTGTGTGGATCCTTTTATCTAGCTAAACAATCTCATTTAGGTGTCTTTTGCTGAAATTTGGATACATAATTGAAATTTCAATCCATTCTAGTTATTTGTAAGCATCTACATATCTTGAAACATCTAAGATAGTCATCTAGCTATTTGCATTAATTAAAATCTAGAGATTTTAAATTTTTATACTTTGCTGCAATACTTATAATATTGAAGTATCAATATCACCTTAATCGTTGCAGTTTTACACTATCACAATTTTATAGGAACCTTTTTGCTAAATATTATGATTAGTTATCTATCATAATATCACAACTCATAATCTATGATTTTTCCTGATAGTTATGATATCATAGTCTCTAGTTGTGATTCTACTTTGAACTACCTATGTAATTGTGATTGTTTAGGAGAGTAGTAGTTTTGTCTTGAATCATACTAATAACCCTTATTATGTAAGACCTCTAAAGGCAAAGGAAACCTATTTGTTTTCCTAACCTTTGTGTTTGTATGAGGGGTGCCAAAACTTTTATAATTTAGTCTTTTTGCTTGTATATATCATGTGTTATGTGATTTTATTATTCATTTTTGTGTTTCCTCACATAGCTAATAAATATGGAAAAATCAATCATGTTGTTGCTTATTTGTTAACCCATTAAGTCTAAGATATCACATGGTGTGGCATTCATTCCCATGCATGGGCTTAGTCATTAGGGGTTGGTGTCACGTATTTCATCACCACACATTTGACCAATCTCCATGATCTAGTGGAGTATAAATATTAGGGACAATTATTATTAGGCCAAGGTGTTGACCCCATACAAGTCATCCATGAAAGGGAATAATTAATTCTCAAAACCAAGTATTGTATAACACCATATATGGACTTGGAACCCATTTTACATAGCCTATATCAAGGAATCCCCTAGAAACCTTTGTGTAAACCTAGCTTAGGACCCATCATCCATAATAGGCATTTTATTGTTAGAGTCAGGATCAACTCCTAAGAAGTCATTAAGTATAGATGGGGTCAAGAGGGTTTAGTAGATTTTATAATGGGTCACCAGCCTACAACCTCACTTATGAAGCCATTATATAGTGTGAACATCAGGTTACACAACATTTTTAGTTTACTAAATTAGGACTTATGGTTGAGTGTGTTGTTTGTGAACTAAGTTAATCAATCCTATTTTTGTTCTAAAACACCTAAACACCCATAGGATAAATATAATTCTAAAACCATATTAAAAAAATATTACATATATTCCATTTATCCATTTGAATATAGCTTTAGTCTTAAAACTAAATCTTATTGGTCACCCATCTCTTCAATCTTCATTACCATCCTTTGACTAGGTATTACCAATATATAAACCTTGACAAGTCTTTTATCTAGGACCCATCACTTCCTTATCATTTTCCTCTTCATACTCATCACCCATCCTCTTTGTTAGTGTGAAAGGTACTTGATCACGTCATCTCCTTAATCTCCTTACTATATTAAACCCTTTAAAGGATTTGGCTTTTGGTAATCCTTGGTCTCTTTAATCTTCACATCTCCTTAAATTTGAAATCACTACATTTCCATATCATCTTATTTTACCACTATTAGATTTGATTTATAGACCAAATTAGTATTCAAATACACATCATCACCCATCATACCTAATCACATTTCACCCTCACCATCCAATATGTTGATTCAAACCCATGCCCAAGTTCTTAGAATGGGACAAGGATCCAACCAAGAGAATGACTCTTTTGGGAACTTAGGTGATCAAAATAGGGATCATGATGATACACATAGTGATATGCACACTCCTAGAGGAGAATATGATGGACTCATAAATAAATTATTCCATAGTGATGAAGTTAGAGCATGTTTTGACCAGTATATATATGAAAACTATGATCAAATTTTAGCTCAAGTCATAGGAAATGGGGGAACACTACCCCCAAGTTTTGATTCCAACCTTTTACAAAATTTAGTCTATCCATCCACTCAACCTAATACTCCTCGTAAACATGCCCATACTAATCAAGCACCCAAAGAAGACTAACGTATGGACCATGAACAAGAACATGAAGATCAAGACTAATAAGTCCCTCTCCAAAATAACCATATCAAGGCTAATAGGAGACAAACCACCATAGAGGATCGACTAGATCAACTCAAATAATAAATTAATCCCTTATCTTCCCAATTTTATACACAAAATCAATGACCATAATCCCTAATATAAAATATATATAACACTAATAAACCACACACAAGACATTCCCAAACTTCCAATCCACTTGTGGATCCCTCATTTGCACAAAAATGGAAAATGATGAAATAAACTCTCTAACAGATTGACCCTTGCATGAAAGTGATGAAATAAAAATATGAATATTTTTGTTCTTATCCCTTATACATGATCATTCTATAAATTCCTCTCCCACTTCACTTTAAGGTACCCAAATTTGAAAAATATAGAGGGAAAGCTGATCCCTGTGATCATGTTTAGGAGTTTTATGTGGCTTACCATGAGGTTACATATGATGATGCCTACTTACTAAGCCTTTACCAAAGAGTCTCACAAGACCAAAACTAAAATGGTTCATGTATTTACCAAAGTGGTCTATATCTAGTTTTGTAGAATAGACTAAATAATTTGTGATACATTTCTCATTCAACATCGAACATGATATCTCCATTATAGACCTCTATAACACTAAGAAAAGGAATGGGGAAAGTTTTGCCTCTTTCTTGCAATGATGGAGAAGCTTAGTAAGTCATTTCTTGTGTATAGTACCAAAAATGAATTGGCCAAAATATTTTTTGATAACCTTAATGCAGAGCTAACATATCAATTGAAACTACAATGTGTTAAATCATTTGATGATATTATTAAAAAAGGGATACAAATTGATAGAGCACTCATTTAAAAGGGATACAAATTGATAGAGCACTCATTGAAAAGGGATAAATTAAATTATACACCTAAAATGAACATAATCAACACCAAGATAATTCCTTTTTGACAAAATAAAAAGTCTTCAATAAGAATAATAATGTTGTGGGAGACAGAGTTATAGAAACCAAACAACATGTTCAAATAATATAAAATAAAAATCCCATAGATCAGTAAAATGTCTCCTCCATCTAAGTGCCACAAGGTAAGCGAAAGCCTTAGATAGGAAAAATACCTCTTGCCAGACTTGGAGTGCTTGTTGAAGTGGTCCTTTAGTAATTGATCATTGCTAGCATGATTACTCTCCCTGAGATTTGACCTTTGATGATAGTAAACCTCAACTCGATTGGTATCATGAGGAAAAATTCTATCAATATCATAGAGTCAAAGGTCATAACATAGATAAATGCATGAAATTGAATAATTATATTTAGGCTCTCATTGAAAAGGGAGATATTGAAGTAGAAGGGGAGAGTACTCCCAACTAGTCAAACAATCAGTAGCTCAGTATTTATCAAGACCCTTTATCCAAGCATGGTCAAAGATAAGGTAAGCCACTTAGAGACTAAGGTCAAGCATCCACTTCCAATCATATAGAGTATCATGACATCCCATACCACTATCTCAATACCATTAAAAGTTTTAGCCCCCATTCTAAAAATCAACTGGGCCATAGTTGACTACATAGTTACCACATGCTACAACAAACTTGTAGTTCATGGGGAACCACCAAAAGACCCATCTACATCCACATCTAAAAAGGTCAATATCTCCAAGAAAGTCTAAGTATCTTCTAACAAGCCTTATGATATAATCCAACAAATCAAGAAGACCCTTGCTCAAATCTCACTCATTGATCTTCTCAAAACATCATCTATACATCAAATCTTTAATCAAGTCTTGCATGATCTAAAATTCCCTTGAGATATTGACATAAGTCACTTCCAAGTATTAGTGGGTCCTTTATCTCCTTCTTATAAAATCACATTCAGTGCTTAGTACATGCCTCTAATCATCCCACATCATAACTACCCATTATTCATAGAAATCTCCATCTACCACCACTGCATTCCTTAGGTACTCATAATTAGAGGGTGTGCATTGAATTTGTGTAATCTAGATTTCTTAAATAAATTGGGGTATTATGAATCATCTTTGGGGCCTACTATAATCATGATTAACTCATATAATGATAATGAACAACTATTTTTAGGCACCATATATCTTCTCATTATTGTGGGACCCATTATACATCAGACCTTGATTCACATCGTGGAAGTTTATTTTCCATATAATCTATTGATTGGTTATCCATGGATCCATGAATTACAAGTAGTACCATCCACTCTCTACCAATGTCTAAAATTCCCCCATTTTGGCATGAAACTCACCATTCTTATGGAAGTTGAGCATTTTCATAGATGCCAAATGGGTCGATCCCAATCCTCATGCTATTGTCTAAGAATGGATAACTCCACTCTAAACCTAATAGATACCAAATATGTCCACCCAAATGATCTAGTGCCAGCCTCTAATCCATTACCAGATGTCACCTAACTTAAAATCAAATCCATAAGTTGTGATGAATATGAATATAAACCTTGTGTAGGTGATCTACCTATTTCCCCATGTATCTATGGGTCTCCAACTATGAGGAAGAATAATCCTATCAGCTATCAGTTTGGACCAACATCTTTTTCTAGTGTAGGACTGTTATTGGAAGAATATATTGATGAATTTGATGAATCATGGCTTATTTTAAAAACTTAGGTCCTTACATTTCATAGGAAAATATACCCTCAAATTTAGATAATGCTACAGAGTATGAATTACCAAGGAAAAGGACTAGGGAGACATGAGTAAGGCAAGATTGAGCCTATAAAATTCCAAGAATGTCCACAATATATTGGTCTAGGGTATGAACCTCTTGACATTAACTTAAACAATATCATCATGGATACTACTTCAATCCTTGAGGATTATTTTTTTGATAAAAAAGTTGAGACAAGATCCATTTATAGTATTTACAAATATTTTACTACCATAAACCTTTTTCATGATACCACTATCACCACCATCAACATATCCCTATGTTACCCTTCATTAATAGACTGGTATCACCATCAAGTGCTATCCTTTGACATAATTTAAAATGATGAGGCCATCTTAGAATTTTTGGGAGTATAAGATTTCATGCCTTCCAATGATCATAAGAAAGGCTTTTCTATTAATCTCTATCAGTCAACTTAATTTAGGGAACAACAAACATCCCTTAACAAAATTGAGGAAGAGGAATCTAAATAAAAAGAGCCACCCTAAAATCTAAAAGATTTTCCACATATTTTCGATGAATCAAAATTTTATACCAAAATAGACATAAAGCTCCCAAAAAAATTTGCTTCAAAGACCCAAGATTTACCATTACCACCAACCTATATGTAGGATCAGTCACCCTCTCTCATTGAGGAGATGACTAAAGTCAACATTGGAATTGAATAACATCCTAAAATAATCAAACTAGAGGAAAATCTTACACCTTAAGAATGCCAAATCATTATTGAGGTACTCAAGGAATTTTTAGATATATTTGCATGGTGTTATTCTAACATGATAGGACTTCATCCCTCCTTGGTTGTGCATCATTTATTTTTTCACCCTACTACCAAACCAATCAAATAAAAATTCTATAATATGCACCCTAAAGTGGCCTTACTAGTCAAAGAGGAACTACATAAATTCTTGGAAGTAGGGTTTATCTAACCAATTGATTACTCTGATTGGATATCCAACATTGTTCCAATGACCAAGCCACAAAGAGGGATTTTGATTTGTACTAAATTTCAAGACATCAACAAGGCATGTCCTAAAGATGAATTCTTTCTACCAAAAATAGATATGATAATGGATTCAACTATTGGGTATGAAATGTTATCCCTCATGGATGGTTTTTTGGGCTATAACCAAATCAAAATCATGTTCAAAAATCAACATAAAATAGCCTTCATTACCCCATGGGGAACTTTCAATTATCAAGTCATGCCCTTTATTCTGAATAATGTAGGTTTTACTTGTCAATAAGCAATGACTATTATTTTCCATGATATGATACATGACATTATGGAAGATTATGTTGATGATGTCTTGGGTAAGTCAAGATGTAGATCTAAACATCATATGGTTCTAAACAGTATTTTGAGCAACTACATGAATATAAAGTCAAGTTGAATCTAAATAAATGTGTATTTGGCATCACCTCATATAAGATATTAGGTTTTATTGTATCTAGGAGAGGTATAGAATTAGACCCAACTAAAGTCAAAGCCATTATGTAAATGCCTCCTCCTCATAATTTGAAGCAACTTAGGAGTCTTCAAGGCAAGTTACAAGCCAGTCGATGGTTCATCTCTCAGCTTGTATACAAATTCCACCCCTTCACCCATATCTCAAATAAGGGGGCCCAAATTAATTAGAACTTTGATTATTATTAGGCCTTTGATAATATCAAGCAATATCTATAAAATCCTCCTATGTTATCACCACTAGTCATGGGAGGGCCCCTACTCTTATATATCTTTGTAACACCTTGTGTGATAGGTTCCTTTATTACACAACATAATGATAAATGAAAGGATTAGGCTATTTATTATCTCAATCAAACCTTGATTTCATATGATTTTGTTGGTTTATAGATTTTGTCACCTGACTCTATATTCTGATGCCCATGGAGGTGACAACTGTATCAATACTTGAACCAGTTATAATGGTGTTTTATATTGATTCTCTACTTATCTTAAAAGGTTGCATCTACCTTCTAATGATATGAAATTAATTGAAACTTATGTTGATTTTAACCAAAAATCAAGAACAAGGTATTGCTTTTAATTAGAAAACTTTGAAAAGTGCACACACACATTTCTAAATCATTAAACATAAAGTTTACAGACTTCAATAAATTCTAAATTGAGAAAAGTATCTTTTATAGTAACCAACTATCCATCACCATAAAGACTTTCATACAAAGATAAACATCTTATAGTGATGAAAATCAACTTAATAACCATTATTTTCAACAAAGATAACCACTGGCAATAGACTCAGTATAAACAGAATAAATCCACATACCATAACATAAAGATTATACTTGCATGAACTTCACCATAGATGTCTTCTATATTGAGAATAACAGTAAGTAAATTGAAATCATGAAAAATTTTCTAATGAAAAAAACAAAGTTTTCCCAAAAGATCCTTACGCTTCTCTTCTAACCCATATTTAAATATTACATAGTAACTGCCTTTGATAATCATTTATTGAAGACAACTGCATCAAACATTAAACTAAAATAAGTCTTTGGAAATGTTTAAAAAGATCCAATAGAAATTAAACATCCTAACAAATAGAAACTATCATGCATTAGTGGTCTCCACTCTAGATTCTTTATCTTTAGCTATCTTGGGTTCCAATTGATCTTGACTCACCTCTAGCACTTTCATTCTGCTCCTATATTCTTGACACTTGGTAACCACTTTAGTAATTATCTTGGTCCCTAGTGTGGTAGTGATTTGCAAATTGGTCCTCCATTTACTAAGTGTTTTATTTGTTTCCATCAAAGATTCAAACATAGTGTCCCTCCTTGTTTTGAATTAAGTCAAATAATCCTGCAAAGTGGCAAGTTTTTTCAAAGAATCTCCATTTTTTATTTTTGGATTAGCTATCTCTTTATGAAATACTTTAAATTTAAAAGTCACTTCTAATATTTTTGAAATCTTTTCATCAAATTCATCAATTATTTCCACTTCCATGTCATTACAATTTCCTTTGACTTCAACTAACATCTCAAAATATTATTGAAGTAGTTTGTTGATTTCCTTAATAAATTATCATATATATTTAGCTTCCAATCCAAAGATTAAAACTAGGAAGGATCAATTTACTTAAGGTCATTCACTATCTTTTCTCCAATTAGGACTAGGGAATATATGGAAATAATCTCTACAATCTCTTGTGAGAGTAGATGTGTGCAACTTTTCTCTATTCTAGCATGTTGAATTTCTGCTACAAGACCCTTCCTTTTATCATCTATTTGGGTGTAAAACTTAACTACTCTATTAGGTTAAAATAAACCATCCTGATAGATTTCATCATTCCATTCAGTAGCAGCCTTAGCATAACCCAAATTCTTTTTGATTTTTTGTATGGCCTCGACATCAACACCTTCTACGTTAAAGCTTGAGGCTTCATTAGGAGTAGGAGTAATAAGAAATTAAATGAAATTATTAAGAGATAAAACATGTGACTATAACATCAAATTTTATTTCCTCTACTTTTTTACCCTTTTGATCAAGGCATTGACAGAGAAATCAACATGATAAACATCAATTTCTACAATAGAAGGCCTCATGTCAACATAAGTAATCTTATACTCTGCCTCAGTTATCTCATTCTCATTTATCCTTAATAGGATCAGTAATTTCTTACAATTGATGCCTAGATAATGCATTAGTCACCATCCTAGACATTCTATTGGCTTTTTTAGGTTTTGAGGAATTTTATAGTAACTCAGTGACTGTATCTACCATAGCTATCATTATTGGCACACTTTTTATCTTCTTTTCAACTACCTTCTTCAACCATCCATGAGAGGCTGTCATAGTTGTATTTTTAGAGTTTTTGCTTTCAACTCGTTCAATTAAAAAAATAGTAACATTTTCAATGGGGGAAGGAGGAAATTCAAAAAACATAGAAAAAGAACCATCATCAATCACATTTTGAAAATTATTATTAGAGTTAGCAAACACTGACTTCACCTGGCTAATTTTATTTTTAGGGATAGGTGAGGGTATACCATCTTGTTCACAAATTTTTAGCTTAACCACTTCCTTAGGCCTCTCACCATCCCCACCTAATTATGAATTAGTGTTAGACAAACTAATTTCCTATCTCCTAGATGAAACATTCACATCAAAAGCTTGGACAACTCTTTGCTCACTTCTTTGTGGAGCCTTTTGATCATGTATGGGACTTGTATTTTGTCACCACTTTCCATCTAGCCAATTTTGAGTTCTTTTGAACATGGGATTAATTCAAAATTTCAAATCTAAAATTTCATTTTTTGACCAATTAATTTTGGGAAGAGGTTTGGCAATGACAACTTGATACTCAGGATCTACAATTTCAGAATCTTCTTCAACACTCAAGAATTTGAAAATAGAGGCCACAATCTTAAATTTATTTCAAATTTAACCTCATATATTCCATTTTTTATACTTCCCTTTCATCATTACAATCTTCCCAAAAATCTTCAATATTAGGGTGATGTTCATAGGAGCTAATTCTATACAAATTCTGTCTCACATAACCCTTGCTATCAAAATTAGCTCTCATAAACAAATATTGAAGATTATATTAATTAAGAATCTTATCTACTCCATTATTACTTTGATTATTTTTTACAATAAAAATAAGACATTGAAAATGGAAAAACATAGCCTCACTTCCCCATATTCACATATTTTACATTAACTATAGACATTTATCTACAAACTTCTAAAAAAAACTAGGAAATCACTCGCATAACAGGGTAACTTCATTGGAGTTTTCTCAAAACCTCTTACCCAAAAATATGTGAACCTTTCAAACTAAACATAAAAAATTCCAAACTTCATAATCAAAGAGGCTACTTCGAAAGAAATCCATAGCTCAAGGTTTCCATCCAATTTCCTTACAACTTCTAGCAAAAAGGCATCAATGACACGACAATAATCATTCATCCCAACATGTCTAGTAAACTATGGAAAATATTTGTACACAATCATATCTGGTGTCAAAGGCCCTTGTGGCTCCAATCTTGTCCAGACAACCTTCTAATTGGATAGAATATATACCAAGTATGAACACATATGAAAAATAGAAGTTTGTTGAAATTTTTCTAATTGCTCATTTAAAATGATAACTAATAACTTCACCCCATTTAATGAACTATTTATCATTACAAATAATAAGAATAAACTAACAATTCATAATTCAAAGGAGTCAGTTTGAGCATTCCCAACTACATAGTGTAACAAGGTAATGGCATGTAAGATTTCATCCTTAAAATGCATTCTTTTAAGCTTAGCAGGTAATTGAGACTTACCTTTATTCTTAAAATTTATCCAATTCTTTTCTATAGAATTTTTACACCAATTTTCATTTGTTCTAAATAATTCATCACCCACATCTATAGACATTTCTTCCACAGTTTCTCTTTCAGGAAGATTCAATTCACAAGAAACTATCTCTAGAGTGATTTTTGTAACAACTGACCTATTTGTAGGCTTTATCTCCTATCTCAAGAATGTACCTTCGTGCACATGAAATTATGAGGTTAATGTTTTGTACAGCCCTAAGAAAACCTCTAGCACTTTATAAACCACTCTAAAATATTCTATCCTCCAATGGCATTCTAGTGTTCTATTCTAAGCATGCCTAGAGTTCTTCCAAATTTAGGTGTGCAAATTTTGTATCCTTCACACCAGACTAATAGCGTTCAATTCCTATCTACATGAGTACCAACCTGAAAAGGGAGAATGCCTATCTTTGAGAAATAGTTTCAAAGAGTAAAAATACAATTGATTGAATTGATAAAACTAGACAAGACATTTTTTTTAATGTTGCATTAGTGTGGTTTTTAATTCTATCTCTTTCAAATAGGAACTTTAAGATTTAAGTTCCTCTCAATTTTTTTGAAAATACAACTCTAAGTTGTGCCACACAAGTCATTAAATGAGGTGGTGATGCCATGAAAACTGAGAAACCAAAGCTATAGCATGGGGTCCCAAAACTTTGGAACCAGAAGTCAGGAGTTTCAAAGTTTTGAAAACCTCTGACTTACCAACTACCCAAGACTCACAACTAATAGAAAGGTTAACTAAGTTGGTTGATTAATAAGTTATAGAGATATAAAAATGTTACAATAAGGATATGAAACTCATAAAACATGTGACATTTAGTAACAACGGAGAGTGACAAAGGCATCAAAACTTGGAAAATGAATGGGACGAAGTCTTAAGAACTCAAATAAGAAAAAAATAATGCATAACACAAATTCAAATTTAGGGGTAACATTGGCTCTGAATGGGGACAAGGACTAATAGAACATAGAAAATCTAGAATAATCATGGCATAAAGTCTTATATCATTGGGCAACAAATTCAAAACAAAACAAGGCAAAATAGAACAAGGAAAACTATATACAAGAACAACCCAAGAATATAATTACTCAAATCATCTCAAATCTTGCCCATTGTAGGCAAGAGGTAAAGTAGTACCATCTAGATAAGCCAGTAGGAATGTGTTATCACTAGTAATTTTTCTGACTTAGAAAGGTCCTCTTTAGAGAGAATTAAATTTCTTATGTGTTCCTTTTGGCTCTCTTTGCCTATCTCAAAAAATAAATGAATCACCAACTACAAAATTCCATTATCTTTCCTTTTTATCAACAATTATTTTTACCATCTCCTAGTGCTTTGTAATTTTTTCCACCACTAATTCCCTTTGTTTTTCCAATCTATTTAAGTACATGACCCTCTTTTCTAGTGTATATTGGAATTGCTCATCTTCAATAGCCTTTTTAAATTAAGTGTTGAGAGTTTTAGTGGTATTGGTAAGATACTATCAATGCCATATACTAACTAAAAATGAGGCATGCCAATATCCCTTTTGTATGTCACTCCATTAGCCCACAAAGCATCATAATTTTTTTTATTCCATCCCCTTTGGTTTTCATCTACTAGATTTTTGATAATAGAAATCAAATTATTATTACTTGACTAAGCCTACCCATTTCCTTGAGGATAATATTCAGATGAATGAGACAAACTAATACCATAATTATAATATAAAAGAGTGATTTCTACAGATGTAAAATGACTAGCATTATCAAAAACAAGCTTCTTGGGAACACCAAATCTTACTAGTATATTTTCCTTCAAGAAATTACACACAACCTCAAAAGTAATTTGCTTTACTAGAATGTCTTCGACCCATTTAGTGAAATAATCCATAGTAGTTAGGATATGTGTATGCCCTACACTAGAGTTAGGATTGATTTGACCAATAAAATCCAAACTCCATTGTTGAAAGGGTTCATCTATTACTATAGGATTTAATGGTAAGGCTACAAGGTGAGGTCTGTTAGCAAATCTCGAACACTTTTCAAACTTTGATACCCATTCATAGGCATCTTTAAACATTCCTATCCAATATAATCTTTGACGCAAGATTTTTAAAGTAGTTACAAAAGCTGAATAGTGTCCACCACATGCTTCATTATGAAAATATTCTAGTAATCTTCTTTGTTGATCCTTATCAACACATCTTAAGAAAACCCTATCAACACCATTTTTGTAGAAATTTCCTTCTCAGAGAGTATATTTGATAGCTTTAAGTTTTAAATTTCTCTTTTCTTTGGATGATAAATGTGATGGACAATCACCATAAGTCAATAAGTAAGCAACTTTAGAAAACCACTCATCTATAGTACTAGTAAAAATAACTAAAGGCAATTGTTCTTTTTCAGTGGTTTTGCTTTCTACAATCATTTTGGCCAAACCTTTCCCTATTATTAGGTTGGTGGGTTTAATCTCAATATCATATTCTTGCACTTTTTCTATCCAAAATCCTCTTTTATTGCATCCAATGTCTTTTTGGGAGAGGATACTTTTAACTACAGTCTTACAAACAAAAATAGTTGTATGAGAATGAAGAATGTAAAATCTAAAACTTTCCAATGCTTTCACCATAGCATAAGCATGTTTTTCAAGAGGAGAATATTTAAGCTCATATTTCTTAAGAGGTGCACTCATAAAATAAATTGGGGTTTCAATACCTTGTTCATTTTTCTATAATAAAATGGCTAAGAGAGTATGCTCAGATGCATAACTATAGATAATGAAATCTTTTATAAAATTAGGGTGGACTAGGGTAGGAGCATTTGTGATGGAAAATTTTATATCTTCAAAGGATTGCTTTCCCTCATTACTCTGCTTGAATGCAAGATGATTTTTCATCATATCATAAATGGGCTTTTTAACTTAGCAAAATCAAGCATAAACCTTCTTAGAAAGTTCACTTGACCAAAGAAAGATCTAGTGCCATATTTGTTCACTGGTAACCTCAATTGTATAATAGATTTAACTCTTTTAGGATCTACTTCAATTCCATATTTTAAAATCATATGACCTAAATTTTTTCCCTTAGTTACAACAAAAATGGATTTATTAGGATTTTAAGAAATTCCTTGTTCTCTACAGTACTGTAATATCACATCAAGATCATGGAAATGATTGGCTCTTTTCTTAGAAAACACTGTCAAGTCATCTAAATAAATCAAAATAATTTTATTTCTCAGTTCACTAAAAGATAGATCCATATCCCTTTGAAAATTTACCCCTACATTTATAAGACCAAATGGCATCCTACTATAAACAAAGACACCAATAGGAGTAGTAAGGCTATTTTATGTTGATCTTCTGAGGCTACTTCAATTTGATTATAACTATAAAATCTATCAAGCATGGACATCATTTCAAAAATGTCTACCATTTGTAATATGTGATTCATGATAGGTAGCAGATAATTATCTTTCAAGGAGGCTTGATTCATTCTTGAAATCAACACATATTCTTATTTCTCCATTATTTTTTATAACAAGAAATATATTAGCTACCCATGTATAATGATGGATAAGGTAAATAATTATCACTTTCAACATCTTTTCAATTTCACTAAAGATGGCTTCTGCTACCTTAGGATTATAATTCTATTATTTCTGCCTATATGTTGTAGCACTAAGTTTTAGCGAAATCTTGTGTTGTAATTATCCATTTCTAAAATTTTTCAAATCAGCATATCACCAAGCAAAAACATATTTGTAATTTATCAACAAAGAAACTAATTTCTCCCTTTCTTGAGGAGAACAACATTTTCCAATACAGATAATTTTAGGGTCATCTTTTGTAAAAATATTAACCTTATCAAAATCAGCAGATGATTCAATAGAAACTTCATCTTTTTGCTTTAAATATTGATCATGTCCATTCAATAAATCTTCAAGGTAAACCAAACCTTTAGGAATCTTATTACCTTTCAGTTGGATAACTTCAATTTCTTTTCCATCAAGTGAAGTAATATCTCCTTCCAAAATTTCATTACTCTTCTCATCAGTACATTCAAAGAAAATATTGGAAAAGGATCTAGTATTTTCCAAAAATGCAATAATTTATTGATCATTATTAAACACTTCCCAATGATCCACACTATCAAGAATACTAAGATGGTAGACAATTTCAATCTGATATGACTTATCCTTAAAATCAAGGTGTGGCAAAAGTAGTGATGTTGAAACTGCTAAGGAATCAACTTTAGTGTTTTGGTCTCTTGGGATTGACTTTATAGAAAAGGGATCAAAATACTCAATTGAATTCCACACTCTATTTCTATAATTCTTAAGTCTACCATTTTTTACATTATAAGCTTTCTTGATTTGTCTAACAACTAATTCTTCATCCCCTATGGCCCTCAACTATTTGATACCTTTTTCCTTTTCTACATTAAGACCAAGTAGTAGAGATTCATAATTTGTTGTATTATTGGTATTGGAAAATTATAACTTAAAATCAAAAGGAAACTTACAACCATCTAGTGAAACTAAAACAATTCCTACACCTAATCTAGTAGTAGAAAAACTTCCATCAAATTCAAGTGTCCATAACTCATTAATTAAATTAGGACTAACTAGATTTGGATTTTCTCCTTGGATTAAGGAACACATATAAGTACTCATCCCAATTTCCAAAAATAAGATGTTTTCTCTTGGATCACCAAATTTTAGTATTGTGAATTTATCTTTAGGCTCAGGATTAATACACACTTTCTTCCATTTGTATTTCCCCACCCAAACCTTTACAAAAACTTTTACTCAAGAGCATGCCATAATTGGCAGGGATATCAACAACCAGTATAGTCAATTTAAACCTCTTTTTATGGAAAGTAGCTAGAGCTACTTGGGCATCCTCTATGTGACCTATGATGGGAACAGGTGAACCACCCATAGAATAAAATTTATCATGAGAGAAAGTAAAAGATAGATCTAGGGTTTTAGTTATTTGATCTAGCATTACATTCTTCGAGGCTCCAGAATCAATAATATAATTACTTAATCTAAAACCAACAATGTATAATGACACATAAAAAGGTTCTAGCTTTACAAAATGATTTTGTTGACTTGGACTTTTCTCTACAAAATTTGAAAAAAATTGATTTTCAATAGAAATTTCACTTTTAGGAGGCACTTGAGTATTACATTGGGAATGAGAGGGCTCTTGTTTGACATATTTGATCAACCTATCCAAATCTACAAGATTAAGTCTTAAATATTTAGCTTGTGAAATATGAATTTTTGTGTTTTTACATGACTCTACTATGTCAAATGAAATGGGAATAGCAGTATCAGGAGGAAAAGTGGAAGGTACCTCAATAGTTGCACTCTTAGATACAATTTGTTCTAGTTTCTTTTGTTTTATCAACATGCACTTAGGAATTGGTGATGAACTAGTTATTTCTCCTTTGGCTTGTTGTTCTCTAGTGAACACATCATAATTAGGATTATTAATCTCAACATACACATCTTCTATTGCCTCAATATCTAGTACATACTCAAATAAATTGATACCAAAATCATTAGATTGATTAGGTTCTTCCATGTATGGATCTTCAACATGTTCATTAGTTAAGAGCATTTACATGAATATGATCATTTTTGGATAGTTAGATCCATCATGGTCTGAGGTCAAATCAAAATTACATATCATATGATTAATCTTACTTGAAGAAGGTGATCCTTTAATAGCTAATATTTGGGCTAGACCAGTTAAGGGTAATAATTTATTATGACCTCCTTGATAACCATATTTTCTTGGTATATCCTGATATAGTGGTGGTGGTGAGACTTTTAGAATTGTCTTTTGAGAGTGGTTATGTCATTGGTCAATCTTTGTATGACTAGATTGGTAGAATTTAATGGTGAAGGTTTTCCAGTCTATAATTCCTTTTTTGATTTTCTAGTAACAAGTAGATCATCTTCAATGGATATATCTCTTTCGTGAGTAGCATCAATATCAACTGCACCTTCCCTTTTGATAGTGAAACTCACATCCAGTGGTAGAGAGTTAATAAAGAATGCTTTTAGAAAATATCCTCCAGGTTTCATATTTTCAAAAATTCTATTATGCAACTATTGAACATGGTTATAAATTCCCTCATTGGTTCATGAATTTATTTTTTCATTGAACCCAACTGAGCAACTAGAACATGGTCATTTTTGGTAGATTTAAATTTGATTTCAAAATTAGACCTCAAAGTAGCCCAGTTATTAATATAACCATGTGGGAGGTGGTTAAGCCAATTAATATCAGTGTCAATTAAAAATTCTACAAAAATCCTCATAGCAACATCTTCATGTTGTACAACAAGAATAAAAGAAGTAGCAAAGAAAGATTGCATGTGTTCTTCTAGAGAAAATTTCCCATCTCCTCTAAATTTAGGTATAATATTTCTTAACCCTTTTGGTAAGTCATGAAGTTGAGCTCTAGCTCCAAAAGTGATAGGACATATTACAACTCCCCATGGGATAGGTGGAGGTTGAGGTCAAGCCATTATAGAAAGACTATAAACATGAAATTTTATTTATAAAGGAATAACAACACAAAATAAAAGAAGGGATTTAGAAATCTTTGAGATACATTTTTTATGTGGAGATGATGATCTACTAGTAGACTTAACCTTTTTATTAGGTGGAAGGAAAGAGAAATTGAGTGATTCTAGTAATTCAAAATCTTTTTCTACAATTCCTTTCTTTTTAGCTCCTCTTATGTATATTTTAGAAGCCAAGTTTGAACAAAACACTAATAATTTTTAGAGTTACCAACTTTCACTTACTGATTATTTCATGGAAGATTTTGTCCATTGTTCAATCAGTTTCTTTGATCATACTGCATGCACTCTAACTTCTTGTATTTTCAAAACACATGGTATTCTCCCTTTTATTTTTATAACACTTTATTAAATTGATGATATTAGAGCATTATACCCTTGAATAATCATAATTGTTACTCAAAGATCAACTCAAACTTGTATGTTCTTAATTTAAACTCCTCAACAGAGTTGCTGAAAATTTGTTGGTTTATAGATTTTGTCACTTGACTCTATATTCTGATGCTCACGAAGGTGATAACTGTATCAATAGTTGAACTAGTTATAATGGTTTTTTATATATATTCTCTAATTATTTTATAAGGTTACAACTACCTTATAATGATATGTAATGAATTTAAACTTATGTTACTTTTAACCAAAAAACAAGAAAAAGGTATTGCTTTTAACCAGAAAGCTTTGAAAGGTGCACACACACACTTTTAAATCATTAAACATAAATTTCAAAGACTTCAATAACTTCTAAATTGAGCAAAGTATCTTTTACAATAAAAAACTATCCATCGCCATAAACATCTTATAGTGATGAAAATCAACTAAATAACCATTATTTTCAATAAAGATAACCACTAGAAATATATTTAGTATAAATAGAATAAATCCACACACCATAAAAACAAAGATTATGCTTGCATGAACTTCACCATATATGTCTTATATATTGAGAATAATAGTAACTAAATTGAAAGCATGATTTTTTTTTAATGAGAAAAATAAAGATTTCCCAAAAGATCCTTACACCTCTCGTCTAACCCATATTTAAATATTACATAGCAACTATCTTTTGATAATGGTTTCTTAAAGATAACCGCATCAAAAATTAAAATAAAATAAGTTTTTGGAAATAATTAAAAAGATCCAATAGAAATGAAACATCCTAACAACTAGAAACTATCATGCATTAGTGGTCTCCACTCCAACTTCTTTAGCTTTGACTATCTCAAGTTCCAATTTCTCCTAACTCACCTTTGACACTTTCATTCTGCTCCTATATTCTCGATACTTGGTCACCACTATAGTAATTCTCATGCTCCCTAGTGTGGTAGTGATTTGTAACTTGGTTGTCTATTTACTAAGTGCTTTATCTATTTCCATTAAAGATTCAAACATAACATCCTTCTTTATCTTGAATGAATTCAAATAATCCTAAAAGGTGGCAAGTTTTTTCAAAGAATCTCCATTTGTTATTTCTAGATTGGCTATCTCTTTATAAAATACTTCTATAAATTTCAAAGTCACTTCTGAGATGTTTAAAATATTTTCATCAAATTCATCAACTATTTCCACTTCCATGTCATTACAATTTCCTTTGATTTCAACTAACATATCAAAATATTGTTGAAGTACTTTGTTGATTTATTTAAAAAAATTATCATGTATATTTAACTTCCAATCTAAAGATTCAAACCAAGAAGGATCAATTTCCTTAAGGTTATTCACTATGTTTTCTCTAATTAGCACTAGGGAATCCATGGCAATAATCTCTACAATCTCTTGTGAGAGTAGACATGTGTGACTTTTCTCTACTTTGACACGCTAAAGTTCTACTACAAGACCCTTCCTTTTATCAGCTATTTGGGTTTAAAGCTAGATTGTTTTATTAAGGTAAAATAACCATCCTAATAGATTTCATCAATCTGTTCAGTAGTAGCCTTAGCATAACCCAAATTCTTCTTGATTTTTTGTATGGCCTCAACATCAACACCTTCTATGTTAGAGCTTGAGGTTTCATTGGGAGAAATAATAATAATAGATGAAATTAAATTATTAAGAGACAAAACCTGTAACTATAACATTAAATTTTATTTCCTCTACTCTTTTACCCTTTTGATCAAGGCATTGATAGATAAATCAACATGATAAACATCACTTTCTACATTAGAAGGTCCCATGTCAACATGAGTAATCTTATACTCTACCTTAGTTATATCATTCTCATTTATATCCTTAATAGGATTAGTAATTTCCAATAATCAATGCCTAGAAGATGCATCAGTCACCATCCTAGACATTCTCTTGGCCTTTTTACGTTTTGAGGAATTTTTTAGTAACTTGGCAATTATATATACCTTATTTATCATTATTGGCACATTTTTTCTCTTCTTTTCAACTACCATTTTCAACCATCTAGGAGAGGCTATCATAGTTGTATTTTCAGTGTTTTTACTTTCAACTCTTTCAATTGCAAAAATAGTAACATTTTCAATGGGGGAAGGAGGAACTTCAAAAAACATAGAAAAATAACCATCATGAATCATAAAGATTATCAGAGTCAGTAAACACTAACTTCACCTGGCTAGTTTTCTTTTTAGGGATGGGTGAGGGTATACCATCCTATTCACAAACTATTTTTAACGTAACCACTTCCTCAGGACTCTCACCATCTCCACCTAATTTTGAATTAGTGTTAGACAAACTAATTTTTTGTCTCCCAGATGAAATGTTTAGATCAAAATCTTGTACAACTCTTTTCTCACTTATCTATGGAGCCCTTTGATCATGGGTGTGACCTAAATTTTTTCACCACTTTCCATCTAGCTAGTTTTGAGTTCTTTTAAACGTGGAAGTAGTTCAAATTTTCAAATCTAAAATTTCATTTTCTGACCAATTAATTTTGGGAAGAGGTTTGGCAATGACAACTTGATAATTAGGATCTACAATTTTAGAATCTTCTTTGACACTCTCAAGAATATGAAAAGAGAAGACATAATCCTAAATTTGTTTCAAAGTTAACCACATATATTCCCCTTTCTATACTTCCCTTTCATCAGTACAATCTTCCTAGAAATTTTCAATATTAGGGTGATGTTCATAGGAGCTACTTTCATACAAATTCTATCTCATATAACCCTTGATATCAAAATTAGCTCTCATAAACAAATATTGAAGATTATATTCATAAGAATCTTCTCTACTTCCTGTTGGGTGAATATTTTGTCACTAATTGACTGACGGCAAAATAGGTGCATCAACCACAACATAAGGAAATTTATACAGCAAAATTGATGTGGTGACCACAGCCAGGTTGAGACAAATCTCTCCTCTCAACAAGGGGAGGTTCCCTATATATATATATATATATATATATATATATATATATAAGTTGAAAATAGACATAGGGGTGAAATCATACCATCCATCTCTCTTTTTTTAGAAATGGTGTTCACAAAACAAAGGATAATTCTAGTGTAATTACTAAAGGCACTTATCTTCTTTCAAAAGTGATATTCAACCAACAACAGGATTCTTCTTGGGTAGTAACAAAAACCATAAAAAACCCCATGAAAGCACAAAGTCTTTCGTTACTTCTCCCACTGATTAGGACAAAGGAACATAGTAGTTTAAAGTGTATCCCAAAGTCTCCACTTCAACTACAATAGAGTAAAAGGTTATGAAGGATAAGGGGAGATCAAAGTCTCTCCAGTATCCTTTACACAAAACACAAACTAAAGGCAATTATGGTAGCACAAATTCTCCCACAGTCAGCTTTAGGACATCTTCTAGCTTATTTCCGCTTGTTTTGCTTGTTTGATTAAATAGACAAGACTATATTTAGAAAATAGACATAAGAACAATTTCCTAGATGACACAAGCTTATTCTAACACAAAGTTTGAAAGGCTACTTGCTTTCTCATTCATTTAACAAAATCTAATTAACAGTCTGAGCTCAAAGTCTCAAGAATGTCTTTCAATTTGGGTAGAGCTTTGATTCTATAATAAAGAGATCTCCCTTATACAAATGAGAGATTACAATATATAGCATTAAAAAAAAACTTGGGCGCTTATTTTCATGAAAATGGCCCATGCTGAATTGAATGCCTTGAATATCTGTGAAAGGGCCATGATGGAATAGGTCATCATTGTGACTTTGGTATTCTGCGTTATCTCAAATGTCTGCTCCTAAGCATGGGTTGTTTGGTCTTCTTTATGATGCTTACACCACTATCTATTCGCCTTTTCTTAATGTAAAAAAATAGGCCATGCCTTTGAATGTTTGTGTTCTCTGATGTCCACCTACTGGACTATTCCACCTACTATAAATAACTCTTTTGTAGATATTTCTAGATTTCCTATAGTTATTCTCTCTTTCCTTACCACATTTTTTATTTTCATAGCAATCTGAGCTCTCGGGGCTATCTTCTCACTTTTTGCTAGCTCTTTCAACTCCTTTTTGGGCTAATCACTGAGTTTGTTCTCAGGGCTTTTGAAAATCAATGGTTATTCCATCACCCTAAAATTGACATCTGTGGGGATGTCATTGGTCACTTTGAACCTCTTTAATATCTTGAACTCTTTTGGTTTAAAGGTTTAATGGTTCAATGGTTCATTGATTCAATGTTTTCTAAAGGGTCGTGTTCGCTCTCTTTTTCTTTTTTGGTTGAACCATTCCTTTGAACCATTTGGTTGAACCTCTTTTTGGAATCTTCTGCTTCATCCATTCACTCAAAGCTTCCACTCAAACTTTGAACCCTTTGAACCTTTGAACCATTTCGGTTCAAGGTTCAATGATTTAAAGGTTCATTTTATTTCTTTGAATCTTTTGAAGCTTTGACCTCTCTGGAATCCATTCATTTTCTAAGTCTATTGAACTCATTGAACCTTTGAACCTTTGAACTCTTTTGGTTTAAGGTTCAATGATTCAATGGTCAATCTTCACACTTCGAATCCTTTTATTCTCTAAGTCTATCAAACTCATTGAACTCGTTGAACCTTTGAACCTTTGAACTCTTTTGGTTCAATGGTTCAACGGCTCAATGATTCAATCTTAACTCTTTGAATCCTTTTTTTTTAAAAGTCTGCCAAAGTCATTGAACCTTTAAACTCATTGAACCTTTAAACCTTGCGGAGGCGGGGTTCAATGGTTCAATGGTTCAAAGTGGTTCATTCTAATTATTTAAATCCTACCATTAAGTCTTTTGATTGAACTTGGGCATTGAACCATCCTCAAAACACTAATGAAATGCCTTAAGTTTTTTGAACTTCCCTTTGAGAAAGCCCACCTATTGAACTTGTGACTTCCTTACTGAAAGGCTTGAATATTTAAAAAAATTAACTGCTCAGAACATTTTGAAAGAAAGAAAGAGAGAATTTTGGCTTGTAGGACTAAAATGGCCAGTATGTTGTCCACAAAAGCAAGTGATGGATTTTGGGAATAATAGCTAGCTCCATTTGGGGAACATTCATTGATTGAAATTTGAAGCAATCGAAGGGAGTAGAAACTAGAATCTTAGTGCCTTCATTTATGCCATTGGGCTACAGAGTCATGCTTACCTAAAAAGAAAGGTGTCAAAAACAAATGATGCCAAAAACAAATGAAAAACATGAAACAAAGAAAGACTATACATATATACAAATGGACTTATCTGATACTTCAAGGATTGAAGTGCTTTAGATGCTACTCACTATGAGGAAGAGTAAATGGCATTCCATCTTGATATTTCAATAAGAAACTATTTTCATCATTTAATTGATGAATGGAAAATGGACCTCTCCATAAGGAATCTAACTTTCCATTCATTACTTTTGGTTCTCTCCTCTTATCCCACAATAAGACTTGATATCCAATCTAAAAATCATGGATCCTTGCTTTTTGGTTGAAGAGTCTCTTTACCAAACTTTGATGTGCAGCAATTCGATTCACCACCATAGTTCATTACTCATTTAGTTCAATAAAGTACATGATCCTTTTGTCGATGGAACTTTCAAAAGTTACATCTTCTACCACCCTTGCTAATTTTAATACTGGTAATTCTAGGGTGATTGGTATCTATGCATTCAGACCATACAAAAGTTGGAATGGGGACATACCAATTACCCTCTTGGGTGTAATTCTATCTGTCCATAAAGCATTAAGAAATGCTTTATGTCGAGTTCTTTGATTGTCATCTACCAGCTTCTTGATAATGGTCACTAGGTTCTTGTTGCTTGATTCTGCTTGACCATTTCCTTGCAGATAATAGTTAGAAGAGTGGGGGAGGATAATCCCATAATAGTAGTAGAATTGGGTAATCTCATGAGAAGAGAAATAGGCTGCATTGTCTATTACAATCTTGGTTGGGACCTCAAACCTGTAAATAATGTTTTTTTTAGGAAATTACACACTACTTCTGAAGTAGCATGCTTGACTGAAATGGCTTCCACCCACTTGGTAAAGTAGTATGTGGTTGTGAGGACATAATCATGTCCAACACTTGAGGATGGATTTACAACACCAATGAAATCAATTTCCCATTACTGAAATGGCTCTTCCATCACCACAGGCTTGAGAGGTAATGCAGCCAACCTGGGTTTGCCAATGAACTATTGACATAGCTCACATCTATGCACCCAAGCATATGAATCTTGAAATAGAGTAGGCCAATAGTACTTAGCTCATAGAATCTTATAGGTAGTCATAGGTGCAAAAAAATGTCCTCCACAATTGTGGAAGGACTCCAAAATATTATTTTGCTACACTTTATCCATGTAGTGAAGGAGTACCCCATCAAGGTTCCTCTTATATAGATAGCTGTCCCATAGGACAAAGTTGGCAGCTTTAAACTTAACAGTCCTCTTTTCTTTATGAGATAGGTGAGCAAGACACTCACCATAGGTAGGGAAATGAGTAACATTCATAGTGGTGACAAAGAGAATTGTTGGCGTGTCTTCAACTTCTATTTCTTCATGCCCTATTTATTCTAGTATGTTATCAAAAATTAATTAGAAGAGACCCCTTCCCCACACAAGTTTTATTAGTTTGATAACAAGATAAAACTCTTAGATTTTGGCAATCTAATTGCCCCTTTTAGTCCCAAACTCCTACTCAATTAGAATGGACTTGACTGTTGTATTAAGAACCAAAGCAATAGTGTGTGAGTTCAAGATGTAAAAATGAAAGTGTTTTACCACCTTTACAACATCATAAGCATGCTTCTCTATGTTTGAATACTTCAGCTCATGAGCTTTGAGAGGACAACTCATGAATGATATGGGAGATTCCACACCTTCTTTGTTCTATTGAACCAAGATGGTTGAAAGCATATGTTCAGAAGCATAGCTATACATCACAAAGTCTTTGGTGTAATCATGACAAACTAGGATTAGGGCATGGGTGATAGCTTCCTTGATGTCTTAAAATGCTGATTTGCCTTCTTCAGACTTGTTGGGTGAATATTTTTTCATCGAGCAACTGACGGCAAAATGGGTATATCAACCATAGTACAAGGAGATTTATACAGCCAAAAGTGTGGGTTTATCACATCATAGTGAGATAAATCTCTTCTCTTATCAAGGAGAGGTTCCCTATAAACTACTATATATATATATATAAGTAGAAAATAACACTCAGGATAGGATAACACCATCCATCTTTCTTTTTTTAAAGATGATGTTCACAGAGCAAAAGAGAAATCTTGGTTGATGACTGAAAGCATTCCTCTTCCTTCAGAAATGATGTTAAGCAAATAAAAAAAATCTTCTCATGTAGTAACTAGGTCTATGAGAAACTCATGAAATCATAAAGTCTTTTGCTACTCCCCTTGCTGATTTGAAATGTATGTAACAGTAGAGTGAAGTGCAGCTCAAAGTCTTCACCTAAAACTGCAATAGATTATAAGATCACAAAGGATAAAAGTAGTTTAAAGTATTTCTAATATCTTTCAGAATGTCTTTAGATAATTTCCACACACACTTTGCTTATTTAATCAAATAGATGAGAAATTATTAGGAAAAAGAACATAAGAACGATCTCCTAAGTAACACAAATTATTTCAACATAAAGTCTGAAAGTAACCTGCTTCTCATTCATTCAAGAAAATATGATTTACAAGCTAAGATCAAAGTATTAGGAAGTATCTCAATTTTGGCAGAGTTTTTTCTCTCAATTATCAAAAGATGGATCATTACAAAAGAGGTTCCCTCTATATATATAGGTAAAAACCTTCAAAATTGAAAAAAGACTTAAATATTAAAACCTAGTCAAAGATGAGTCTTCGTTGACTTTGGGAATTTTCTATATTTTTACATGTAATTACACATAATAAAATTATATGTGCAAATGTCCCAAGTCAATTACAAAGTGCATGAGAAAAAATGGATAAGAAAGTATAGAATAACACTTCAATTTTTGTCATCAGCCTTCTTTAGATGAGTATCGTACATGGTGATAGCTACCTATATCTCGATATTGTCTAGTGCAATAGTATCTTTGAAGACCACCTTAGCCCTGACTATAGCATCTCTCACTACTGTGATTGATTTCACATGACTAGTTAACTTGGTTCTCAGATTGTCTAGACTTAACTGATTATCTAAGATATTATCCATAGAAGCTATTGAGAATGCTTTCTCCTTGAATTCCATTTGGATCATACCTTTGAACTCCTGAATCATTTCCTCTGTTGAAATGAATTGGTTGTCTTGAAAGGTAAGTCTGCAAGGCAACTCTTTCAATTTTTTCAACAAACTGGTATCACTTTGTTCACTGGCATCCTTGGAAGATTCAAGGTCGCTGATCAATTCTTTAAGCACCCAGATCCTATATATCAATGATTATTTAATTTCAATATAAGAATCTTTATCAGCAATGATGTTGATTGATACTAGGGTACGTATTTTTAGCTCTTTCATCTCTGTCTATTTGCTAAGATATTTATCTGTGCTTTTAATATATTGAGAAATAATATTGATAAGATCTTCTAATTTTGTTCTTACTTTTCTCATTTTACCTATCTTCTCAAACACTTGTGTGAACAAGGAAATCCCCTATGCATGCATCTTATCTAAGTAGTCTTCAAGTACTTTTCCCTTTTGATAATTCTTTTTTACTGTCTAAATTATGGGATCATCTATAGAGAAAGCCTCTAAAGTTACCACTTCTGGAGAAAAAGTGAATCCTCTTATCACTGCGGTCAATTGTTCCACCATTACTTTGTAATGATCCTTCATTTCTCTTTCCCTATCAAATTTTTGAACCATAATATCCATCACAGATTGCAAATCACTCTTAGTGCCCTCATGAGTTATTGTCCCTAACTCAACTCGAGAGATAGAGTAGTGTTCATATCAAAAAAATTAAGAGTCGCATCTTGTGGGGGATTGGCTATCTCCATAAATTTATGCCCCTTATCTCCAATCATCTTTGAAATGATCTTTGGCTTTTTTGGGGTCTTAACTTTCATCGGCACTATTTTACCGAAGTTAAAGACATCTGGAGAGATGGCTTGCTTTTTTATTTTGGGTGTAAAAGTTGACAACCAAGGTGGGAGAGCATAGAAGTACTTATATTAGCAACAATCCCTATAGCTGGCATCACTGGGGTAGCACCTGCACTGTTGGCAGGAACAATGGGTGTAGTGGGCATAGTATCAGTTAAAATCACACCTGCTACTGAATGGTCAAAGGTGGAACTATCTCTGATGTTAAAATAAGGAGATGAAAAACTAAGAATGGAGCCTTAAGGGTCACCAAAAATAATTTTAGAAGGAGAAGTGGCTCCATAAGAGGGAATATTGATGGGAGAAATAGGTGAAGGAGTTACACCAGGTGAGTGGGGTGGAGAAGAATAAATTACTGTGTTTGGATGTGCACCCTCTTGTAGAGATAGAGTTTATGTTCCCTATTAACCTACAGGTCTATCATTTGTTTCCATCTACCTACTACTGGTTCTTCAACACTTTGCTTCTCAACCTCCATATCTATTGTCTCTAGCTCTTTCTCAAGAAATTTTGACTTCTTCATCACAAAAATGATCCTAGGCTTATGGGGCCTAGAAGGAGAAGGAACATCACTTTTATTCTTCATTCTATTTTTTGCTCTCCTCCTTGTCTCTTCTTGAAATTCAGCCTCTGATCGCGTGATGAATTCTTTTAAAGTGATCCCCTTATTTGCTAACCAATCATTGGTGTTTGCCAATATTAGTTCGGATCTCATCCTTAAGGAGGTCAACTCTTTCTAAGACCATTAGATTGGAGGAAGAAGAGTGTTAGTGACTTATTCAGTGTGATATCTAGTATTGATTAGGTCCCCATCATCTACTAGATTTCCATGGATATCAGTAAGCCCTAGATACTCCATTTGTTCAAGAGATAGTCTATTGTAGTCTATCTTCTTGATATCTTCTATTGTCCTTAAATCTATCTAGACATCTTCGATCATGGGTTCATGGAACTGAGTCTTCCTCCTGATCATATCTTTAACACCTTTATAGTCAAAATTGGGACTCCTTTTGAAATGCTTCATGGTTACAAGTTGTATTTTAGTCTACATTACCCTTACTTTTGCAGCGATCAATACCGAATACCTGCCAATTTTAATTGGAAACCTGAAACTAGGTTTCTTAAGTTCCATTTGCTTATTGTGTATGATAATAATTTGCCTACATAGCTCCATCAAGACCAATTTATCTAAAGGAAATCTTGGGAGCATATAGGGATAGCCTTGGAAAAATCCAACCCATAGATAACAAAAAGAAGGGAACTGCAAGAACATACAGCCAAAGTCATTCACAATAGTCCAGGCTTCATCTGTCACTCTTTTTTGTTCTAATTGGGGGTCGAAGAGACAAAAATACCCCAAGAAAGTATCATTTACCCCACTAAAATGATGGATTAAACCCTTTAATGTCAATTGAGGGTAATATTGTTATACCAGGGTCGTTTTCCTATCTCCCTCTGATGTCAAACTTGGAAAGATTCTCATTGAAGCTGCAATGTATACTAGGTATGAAGTCATATAGAACTTCAAGGTGGTAGACACCTTTATCAATTACTCATGTAGAGCATTGCTAATTTGTTCACCCCATAAAATGACTTGTTTTCCCTAGAGGATTATCTTGATGAATGGATACATCCATTCATAAAATTAAGAAGAAGAGGGTAAACCTCATACTCTATTGAGAAGAGTAATCAAGTCGCCAATCTATTCTATAAAATCGCTCCTTGGAAAGTTTTGTCGCCATCTAGACAAGTTTGCTCTAGGATTTTTGAGCCATCTATTGTTGATCGCCTTCTTCACCTTCTTGAGATCTTTATTATATTCCTTTTATGCTTCAACGAAGTCAATCTTCAACACTTCAGTAGTAGGAGGGCACATGAACACTTTGTCTATGAATTTAGGGTCTAGTCAAATTACTATGTTGGCACTAGCATCTGACACAGCCCTAGTATCTTTTTTTATAGAATTGGGTGCACTAGAAAATGAAATCTATGTGATGAGCCACCATAGTAAATAGAGGAGAGCAGATGGATATTCCTCTCAATAATCCTCTTCATTTTAAAGTTATGATTATTTTCCTTGGTGTTCTCTATGAACTCGACCATATCTACGTGCTTGATTTTTGTATCCCTAATGTCATTGACATTAGAAGCGATCGAGGTGATTGGGAAAACACCTTGATATTGGTACTTCATCATCTTCAACTTCTTTAGAGAAACCTCAGTCATCAAGATGAGCCGTTTTCAAAAGTATGTTGATGAAGAAGGATCTTGAGGAAAAACTATGATAAGAGTCATGATCGTACAATTAAGGAAAATATTGGCAATCTAGGAAAATTACACGTTGGATGATCATGACCAGGGAAATGTGCTTGAAAGGGATAAGGCACGAGTAGGTCAAAAAGTGAAAGGGAAGTGGGCTTAAAAGAAAAAATGAGAAAAATAAAAAAATTCCAGAGTTAGTCAAAATGGAGGGAAGGTATGCATGGGTGGCAAAAATTGCCACCCTTGCATGTTGAAGGTCTTTGTGCATAGGTGGAAAAAATTACTACCTATGCACATTAGGGATAGTTTGAGTTTGTGCATCGATAGCAAAATTTGTTGTTGATGCACATATTGATATTTTTGTGTAAGGGCAGAGAAAATTGCTGCCCTTGCATGAACTAGCAAGGGAGGAAAATGTGTGAGGGCAGAGATTTTCACTACCCTTACATGGAGAAAAGCAGGAGGTAGTTAGGGATTTGTAAGGGTGGAAAATTTCACTACCTTTACACTGGTTGAAAAACCATACGTAAGGGCAGCAAAATTTTCCACCATTACATGGGGTAGAAGGTTGACAAGTGGAAAAAAAGGGGAAGAAAGTTCTCCCTGCATAGATCGCCTCCTCAATGGAAAAAAATGGAGGAAAAGGGAAGATAAAACAAAATAAAACTTAGACCTAAAAAGAAAAAGGGTAAACAAAAAGGAGAAGAGAATAAAAAGTAAAAAACAAAACAAAACCAAAACAAGAAGAATAGAAATGCAAAAGCCTACCTGATAATCATGAAATAATGCTCGAATTTGAGGAACACTCGATTCCACTTGCTTGCTTGATCGTCCAGACGTAGGGAGGAGGAGATGCAAATAGAAATGGATCAAAATGAGGAGAAAGTGGGGTTAAAAGGGGAAAAAATTTCCCCCAACCACTTAGCATACGTGGTTATAAATGCCATATGCAAAAACTGAGACCATGCAGGGGTGGCAAATTTTGTCACCTCTGCATGTGAAGTTGGAAGAAGGAATGTAGGGATGGAAAAATTTGTCACTCCTACATGGAATAAAGGAGAAATTCAAGGGTGGAAAAATTTTCCACTCCTGCATGAAGGATGCAAGGGTGGCAAAAATCACCACCTTTGCATGGAAACTAAAAACCACATGTAGTGGCGGCAAAAATTACTGCCTATGCATGTAATAATAAGAAAAAATTTAACTATGAGAATTATTTTTTTGTCGTTTGATCACATCAAGATCGTAAAAATTTTCACATGTTTTGAGAAATCATAATAAGGGAACATCATAAACTTTTAATGATGCCAGTTGAGCAAACACGAGATCAAGAAAAACTTGTCTTGAAAGATGAACTTAGAGTGAAAAACACAAAACGGACAAGTTTCATAGGAGTTGTTCCAAAAAGGAGCATAGATAATTTTGGGAACAATAGTTGGCTTCTATTGGGAGACTTCCATTGATCAAACTAATTGACGAGAGTAGAAACTAGTCTCTAAGTGCCTTCATCCAAGCCATTGGGCTACGGAGTCAAGCCAAGAAAGGAAAAGACACAAACAACTAAAAGAAAATAAACAACACAAAAACTATACAAATGTACAAGTGAACTCATCTACTACCTCAAAAATTAAAGCGTTTCAGATGTTGCCCATTGTGAGGCAATGAGAATGGCACTCCATCTTGATATTCTAGAAAAAAGCTATTTTCACCACAAACTTGATGAATGGTAAATGGACCTCTTCACAAAGAATCAAATTTGTCGTGTATTCCTTTTCATTCTCTCCTCTTGTCCCACAACAATACTTGATCTTCAATCTAAAAATCATGAATCCTTGCCCTCTTATTGAAGAGTTTTTTCACCTAATTTTGATGTGCAGTAATCCGGTCCACCACGATGGTTCGTTGCTCATCTAATCCAGTTAAGCACATGATTCTTTTATCAATATAAGTTTTGAAAGTTGAATCTTTGATTGCCTTTGCCAACCTGAGCACTGGTAGTTCCAAGGTGATTGGTATCTCTACATTTAAACCATAAAGAAGTTGGAATGGTGACATGCCTATTTCCCTCTTGGGTGTAATCCTATCTGCCCACAAAGCGTCAAATAATGCTTTATGCCAATTCCTCTGATTATCATCTACCAGTTTCTTGATAATAGTAACCAGACTCTTGTTGCTTGATTCTGCTTGGCCATTTCCTTATATAAAATAATCAGAAGTGTGGAAGAGGGTAATTCCATAATAAAAGTAGAATCAGGTAATCTCATGGGAAGAGAAACAGATTGCATTATCTGTTACAATCTTAGTTGGAACCCCAAATCAGGAAATAATATTTTCCTTAAAGAAATTACATACCACTTCTAAAGTAGCATGCTTGGTTAGGATGGCTTCTACCCATTTGGTAAAGTAATCAGTCACAGTGAGAACATAGTCATGTCCAGCACTTGAGAACAGACTCAATGCACCAATGAAATCAATACCCAATTATTGAAAAGGTTCTTTGATTACCACTGGCTTGAGGGATAGCACGGCCAATTTAGGTTTCCAATGAACTATTGACACAATTCACACCTACGTACCCATTTGTAAGCATCTTGAAATAACATAGGCCAATAGTACCTACTCATAGAATTTTATGAGCTGTCACTAGTGAAAAAAAATGTCCTCCATAGGCCAAATTGTGGAAGGACTCCAAAAGTTTACCTTGTTGCACCTTATTAATGCAACAAAGAAATACCCAATCAAGGCTTCTATTATACAAACCATTTTCTTACAAGACATAGTTAGCAGCCTTTAGCTTAACATTCCTTTTTTCTTTGTAGGATATCTAAGTGGGACACTCACCATAGGTAAGAAAATGAGTGATGTCAGAATACCACTCATCAGTAGTAGCAATGAAGAGGACTGTAGGCATGTATTTGACCTCTGTTTCTTAATTTTCTATTTCCTTGGGGATATTATCAACAATCAACTAGCAGAGCCCCTTTCCCTACACAAACTTGATGGGTTTGATGTCAAGATCAAACTCTTGAATCTTAGCAATCCAATTTCCCCTTTTAGTACCAAACTCTTGTTGAGTTAGAATGGAATTCACCGTTGTGTTAGGCACTAAAACCACAGTATGTGAATTTAGGATATAAAATTTGAAATGCTTCACCACCTTAACCACAACATAAGCATGTTTCTCCATATTTGAATATTTTAATTCATGAGCTTTGAGAGGAAAACTCATAAATAATATGGGCGATTCCACACCTTCTTTATTTTTTTGAACCAAAATAGCTAAAAGTGTATGCTCAAAAGCATAGCTATATATTATGAAGTCTTTGGTGTAATTTGGACAAACTAGAATTGGTGCATGGGTGATCACTTTTTTGATGTCTTCAAATGCTGACTTACCTTCTGCAGTCCATCGAAAAGTGGCTTTGCCCTTCATCATGTCCACAATGTGGCGAGTCTTTTGTACAAATGTTGGAATGAATCTTCATAGAAAATTCACCTTTTCAAAGAAAGAATGAACTGCAGTCTTACTAGAAAGAAGAGCAAGACTTTGGATAGATTTGACTCTTTCTGAATCAATTTTTATACCTTCTTGGGATACAAGATGACCAAAAATTTTACCTTCTATAACCCTAAAAATTGACTTCTTGGGATTAAGATAAATACCATTTTGCCGACATCATTCTAACACTTTTTGTAGATGATGCAGATGATCAGGATGATGTTTAAAAAAAATGGTCAAATCATCAAGATATACCATAATAATTTTTTTGATTTCATCTCTAAAAGTAAGATCCATTTCTCTTTGGAAGGTAGCGCCAACATTGATCAAACTAAAAGGCATTATGCTATATCCAAAAGTGCCCCAAAGTGCAGTGAAAGCAGTTTTATGTTGATCTGCTTCATTGACTTCTATTTGATTATACCTAGAAAAACCATCTAGTATTAATAACATTTTTGAACTAGTCACTATTTGTAAAACTTGGTCCATGATAGGTAGAGGGTAGTTATCTTTTAAAGAATATTGATTCAAGTTTTTGAAATCAACACAGATATGAATTTCTCCATTCTTTTTTCTTACTAGAACTATGTTAGTGATCCAAGTGGAATGATGGATTGGAAAAATAATTCTTGCATTGAGCATTTTTTGGATCTCAGAAAAGATAGTACCTGATATTTTGAGATTGTATTGCCTTTGTTTTTACTTGTAAGGCAATGACCCAACCTTAAGAGGAATTTCATGTTGAATTTCTTCAGGCCTGAGATATTTCAAATCATCGTAAGAATATGTCAAAACATCAATGTAATGGTGAAGAAGAGTAGAAAATTTGAGCTTCTCATTAGAAGTGCAACAATTACCAATGTTGACCATTTTGGAATTTTTTTCTATACTCAAATTTATTTGATTGAACTCCTTAGAGGAACTTGAATCCACTTGTCACCACTTAACATATCTATCCTCCTTATCAAATAATTTCTCAAGAGAAACCAAACCTTTTGGAATTTTATTTCGCTTGAGTTGAAGGAACTCTTCACTGGTTTGAGATTTATTTCGAGAACTGATTCCCATGGTGGAGATTTGCTTCCTTCAAAATAAAGATCTTCAAAGATATCCATCTTTTCTAAAAAAGTAATAATTTGATTTTCATTGTTAAACACTTGCCAATGACTGGCATTATTAGGTACACTTGGTCGAAAGACCAGCTCGATAGTGTACTTTTCTCCTTTGAAGTCTTTATGGGGAACCATGAGGGTTGTCAAGATAGCTATTAAATCTGCATGGTCATTGCACTCTCTCAACACAATAGAAATATTGAAAGCATCAAAGCTTTCAATACAATTTCATACAAGATTGCGATAGTGTCGCAATCTTTCTTTTTTTGTTTGGTATAGATTCCTTACTTAAAAAATCTACCAATTCAGCATCTCCAAAGGCATGAAGAACCTTAATACCTTTAGCATAAGTAGATTTTAATCCAAGCAGCAAAGACTCATACTCAGCAGTGTTATTGTTGTTATTAAACTGCAACTTATATGAATAGAAAAAAAATTCTCCTTGAGGGGAGATCAAAACAATTTCAGCTCCAGAATTGGTAGAAGAGAAACTTCCATCAAATTCTAAAATCCAAATATTATCAAAAGTTGATCTTTTCAAAAACTTTTCTTCGTTATTCAAGGAAGATTCTTGGTTGTCTAAACTTTGCTTTGACAATTCTTCTGTCTTGGCACCTATTTTTTTTGAATTGTCACCAAAAGGACTTTCATCTGATGAGATGAATACATCTTCAATAGTCAAGAAATAATTACCCATTCTTGATGATTCAAATAAAATTTGGGCTTCAGGATCATATGTTTGGGTGACTATATATTTTTACTCTTTTTTAGGGAGTAATTTCTTCATAACACCTTTAACATGTATCCTTACTTCAGACAGATCCATATTTAATTCTCTACCTACATATTTTCAAAAATTACGCCTGAGCAAAATACCATAAGAGGCTAGAACATCAGCCACCAAGACCATCATTTTGATCCTCTTCTCTAGAAAAGCTACAAACATAAATTTAGCATCTTTGATTTAGCCCAGGAGTGGGACTTGCTTATTTTCCATGGAGAAACATCTCCCAAAAGTCTTAGTCAAAGTAAGACCAAGAGAATTTGCTATCTCAGTAGGCATAACATTATCAGAAGCTCCAGAGTCTATTATGCAATTACTCAGTTTATGACCATTTATCAGTAGGAAAACATAGAAAGGTTCTATTTTCCTAGGAGCAACAAGAGAGTAGCAACAAGATTATTCTGGGTGGATTTGTTCTTGGAGGCATCATGAGTTAGTTTTAAAAAATCTTATCCTATAGGGGTAGTTTTACTTTTCACGTATTTTGCCAGCCTATCAAACTATTCAGGATTGGCTCGCAAGTACTCAATCTCGATCATTTAAATCTTGGTCTTTTTAGCATGATCAATTATATCAAATAATTGAAATGAGTTAGAGATAGAGGGGGGAAGCCCCTCATCCTGATCTTTAGTGAGTGTGGCACTGATCTGAGAGATAGAAGTAGAAGGTACAAAATAATTTGAGGTACTTACTTTCTTATTAGTCACTAGGTCTTTTGGTTGGAAAGGTAATGACATCCCTCATTTAGTGATAGAAACTACTGGCTAAGGTTCTTCTCCTACTTTTTCTTTATCAGCTTTTTAAGCTGACTGGTTTTGGGACCTAGTAAAAATAACATACGATCCATCAAACATTTCTCCCTTACTTCTAGCTTCATCTTGATAATCCAAGAAACCAATATTGGAGTCACACTAATTCTTCTTCTTGTTCTACAAAGAGATTAACATCATCTTCTTGGTCTAACTCAGGTTGGAATGAGAAATCATGTTCAGCTTCAAGGTAACTAACTATTGAATTAGTAGGTGTTACTCCAATGGCAAGCTTCTCGTGTGGGGGAGGTAGGTAATTTGGTTGTCCTTGATTTTTGGTAGCATTGCCTTGATATGACTGATTGGGAAACATCCTTCTTGGCATATCCTAATAAGGAGGAGTAGACATACCTTGGGATATTTGTTTTTTCAAGGCTAGTAGTTCATTCATCAACTTTTGCACCATAAGATTTGTGGTGCTCGTGGAATAAATTTTAGCAGACAAAGAAAATTTATTTTTATTAGAGTCTTTTCTGATCTTACCTTCTAGGATAAGATCATCTTCCACCTCGATAGCCAAATTTTGGGCTACATAAAGATCCATAGGACTAGCCCGCCTCAATAGAAAACTTACTTCAAGAAGTTGAGAGTTGATGAAAAAGCACTTTAGATTCTCTGGTGTTGGCTGAGTGATCATAGGAATTCAGTTCCTCAGCTTATTGAATTTAGCAATGAAGTCTCGCATGGGATTATGAGGTTCCTTATTCATTTGCATAAGCTAAGCCAGCAAGTTATGTGCATCTTCAGTGGGTTTGAACCTGGCCTCAAACTTGGCCTTAAGCATATTCCAGTCAGTTATAGTTTGAGCTTAAAGGTGGTAAAGGTGGTAAAACTAGTCCATGGTAGCGCCTTTCAAAGTTTATACAAATAGTCTCATCGCTATATCTTCATATTCCACACCTATCACACCACATACTATGGAGAAGGTGGCAATATGCTCATCAAGATGAACCTTTTCATTACCATAGAATTTGAGGAAATTCTTTTTCAAACTATGAGGTAGTTCATGTAAAGGTGGGGCTAGATTGAGAGGACTGAAGGAATTGCCCTAAGGGCCTTGGACTGCCATGATATGTCGATTAAATGGTGGGATAAAAAATCTTAGTGGGGTAAGTATAGAAAAAACCCTACTAGTACTGAGACTAGAAGCTTCACCAAGTATGGGAGATCTAATGCTGGTAAGAGGGAAACTCTTAGTTCACTGAAGGCGAGATGGTGGAGTAAAAATCTCATAATTTGTTCATCACACCAACTTGAATATAGGATCAACAATACCTTGAGCTCTCTAGATTTACATGTATGGTGGATCTACTAGAGTGTAAACTAAAAAAGGATTGGAAAGCCTTTAGTTTGAAACTTGAGGCTTTAAAGTGTGTGTTTGTATCCCTAGTAGAGTCACCAAAAGCTGTTGGGTGAATATTTTATTGTCAAGCAATCGACAACAAAATGGGTATATCAACCATAGTACAAGGAGATTTGTGTGGAAAAAAGTGTGGGTTTACCACATCATAGTGAGATAAATCTCTCCTCTCATCAAGGGGAGGTTCCCTATAAACTACTTATATGCTATATATATATATATATATATATATATATATATATATATATATATATATAATATATATAAGCAAAAAATAACACTCAGGGTAGGATAACACCCTCCATCTCTCTTTTTTCAGAGATGATGTTCATAGAGCAAAAGAGAAATCTTGGTTGATGACTGAAAACATTCCTCTTCCTTTATAAATGATGTTAAGAAAATAGCAAAAAATCTTCTCGAGTAGTAACTAGGTCTACGAGAAACCCATGAAAGCACAAAGTCTTTCGCTGCTCCCCTTGTTGATTTGAAACGTACGTAACATTAGAGTGAAGTGTAGCTCAAAGTCTTCACCTAAAACTATAACAGATTATAAGATCACAAAGGATAAAAGGAGTTCAAAGTCTTTCTAATATCTTTCAAAATGCCTTTAGATAATTTCCACACACACTTTTCTTATTTAATCAAATAGATGATAAATTATTAGAAAAAAGAACATAAGAACGATCTCCTAAGTAACACAAATTATTCCAACATAAAGTCTGAAAGTAACCTACTTCTCATTTATTCAAGAAAATATGATTTATAAGATGAGATCAAAGTCTTAGGAAGCATCTCAATTTTGGTAGAGTTTTTGTTCTCAATTATCAAAAGATGGATCATTACAAAAGAGGCTCCCTCTATATATATAGGGAAAAACCTTCAAAATTGTAAAAAGACTTAAATATTAAAACCTAGTCAAAGATGAGTCTTCGTTGACTTTGGAATTTTTTTGGATTTTTATATGTAATTACACATAATAAAAGTACATGTGTAAATGTCCCAAGTCAATTAAAAAGTGCATGAGAAAAAATGGAGAAGAAAGTATAGAAGAACAGTTCAATTTTTGTCACCAGCCTTCTTTAAAAGAGCATCATACATGGTGATAGCTACCTATATCTTGATACTATCTAGTGCAATAGTATTTTTGAAGACCACCTTAGCCCTGACTGTAGCATCTCTCACTGTTGTGATTGATTTCGCATGACTAGTTAACTTGGTTCTCAGATTGTCTTGAGTTAACTGATTATCTAAGATATTATCCATAGAAGCTAATGAGAACACTTTCTCCTTGAATTCTCTTCAGACCATACCTTTGAACTCCTAAATAATTTCCTCTATTGAAATGAATTAGTTGTCTTGAGAGGTAAGTCTGTAAGGCAACTCTTCCCATTTGTTCAATAGACTGGTATCGCTTTGTTCATTGGCGTCCTTGAAAGATTCGAGGTCATTGATCAATTCCTTAAGCACCTAGATCCTATATATCAATGATTATTTAATTTTAATATAAGAATCTCTATCAATAATGATGCTAATTGATACTAGGGTATGTATTTTTAGCTCTTTCATCTCTATTTATTTGCTAAGATATTTATCTGTGCTTTTAATATCTTGAGAAATAATATTGATAAGATATTCTAATTTTGTTCTCACTTTCCTCATTTTACCCATCTTCTTAGACACCTCTATGAACAAGGAAATACCCTGTACATGCATCTTATCTAATTAGTCTTCAAGTAAATTTCCCTTTAGATAAGTCTTTTCTACTTTCTAAATTACAGGATCATTTATAGAGAAAGCCTCTAGAGTTACCGCTTTTGGAGCAAAATTGAATCTTCTTATCACTGCAGTTAATTATTCCACCATTGCTTTGTAATGATCCTTCATTTCTCTTTCCCTATCAAATTTATAAACTATAATATCCATCATGGATTGCAAATCACTCTTATCACCCTCGTGAGTTATCTTCTCTAACTCAACTCGAGAGATAGATTAGCTACTCATATCAAAATTTTCAAGAGTCACATCCTATGGGGGATTAGCTATCTCAAAAAAATTGTGCCCCTTATCTCCAATCATTTTTGAAAGGATCTTTGGCTTATTAGGGGTCTTAGATTTCATTGGCACTATATTACCTAAGTCAAAGTCATCTAGAGAGATGGCTTGCTTTTTCTTTTTGATTGTGAAAGTTGACAACCAAGGTGGGAGAGTAGAAGCACTTATATTAGCAACAGTCCCTATAGTTCATATCACTAGTGTAACACCTAGACTATTGGTGGGAACAATGGGTGTAGTGGGCATAGTATCAGTTAAAATCACACCTACTACTAAATGGTCAAAGGTGAAACTATCTCTGATGTTACAAGAAAGAGATGACAAATTGGGGATGGTTCCTGATGAATGAAGAACATCTCTGGAAGTGCCTTGAGGGTCACCAAAAATAATTTTAGAAGGATAAGTAGCTCCAAAAGAGGAAATAATGATGGGAAAAATAGGTGAAGGAGTTGCACCAGGTGCGTAGGGTGGAGAAGAAAAAATTCCTACATCTGGTTGCACACCCTCTTATTGAGATAGAGTTTCTATTCCCTATTGACCTGCAGGTCTATCATCTATTTCCATCTGCTCTGCTGCTAGTTCTTCAGTGCTTTGCTTCTCAACCTTCATATCTATTGTCTCTGGCTCTTTCTCAATAACTTTTGACTTTATCACAAAAATGATCTCAGGCTTATGGGGCCTAGAAGGAGAAGGAACATCACTTTTATTCTTCATTCTATTTTTTGCTCTCCTCCTTGTCTCTTCTTAAAATTTAGCCTCTGATCCCATGATGAATTCTTTTAAAGTGATCTCTTTATTTTATAACCAATCATTGATGTTTGCCAATATTGGTTTGAATCTCATCCTTAAGGAGGTCAACTCTGTTAGGAACCCCTTATCCAACAAAAGCACAATTGATTACTTTTCTTATAAGCAATTAAACATGAAATTATACCAGAATGATTAAGTAACTAGAAACTTGAGACATCAAAGAATTTGAGAGACAATACACAATCTTGTATTAGATAATCCTAGAAGAAAATAAAATAAGAAAGATGCCACTTCTTCCTCCACCTCAAAGGCTTGCCACATCTCAAGACCTTCTTCCCTCTCTCTCGTAGCTCAACTACAACCAACTCAACTACCTGAGTTACTATCCCCTCTTTGAATGCTTCAGCTAATCTCCTTGACCTTACACCTTGTAGATCTCTTTGACCTTGCTCCTTGCTTCAATGCTTTTACTTGCCTTCTTGATTTACAATACATGCCTCATGGGTCTTTAAATAGGATCCCATGCATACAAAAATAGATCTCTAATTACAATAACTAGACACGCAGCTTGAGACTATAATTAGCCCTTTAACATGCAAACACTTGCTTCACTTAATTGACTGTTCGTCAACAGCAGTTCTGAAACCACCACAGGCGACTGACGTCAGTCCCTATCTGTCTGGTGCTGATTGACGTCGGCCGACTCCCTATCGATGCCGATTGCCTTCTGCACTGTATGTGACCAATGTCGGGTACACTACCAATGCTAGTACTTTTGGAACTTTAGCATCCTCCTCCATGTCTGGAATAGTTGAGGCTTTTAGCTCCATAATCTAACAATCTCCCACTTAGAGATAAACAACTGCAACTATACCTATACCTGTACACTATCTACTTTTTTCCCTTGGCTCTGTACCCCTCTTCAACATCACTTTTGAAGACCAACCACTACAAAACTTGTGATGCTATACCTGTCACTTATGCCAAAAGAATTTTGCTGCTCCAAAATTCTTCATGACATACTTCTGAACTAACTTTACCCTTAGCTCAAAAAAATCCCTGTATATGTAACCCTGCAACAAGCAACACAATACAGTAACAGGATAATGTAGCTAATATTATCCAACCTGATAAAGAAAAATACAATGGTCAAACCTCCATTGTCCTGCAGCCTACTCAAGACCATATACCATAGCCTTCTGTCTCATGTGTCCATCCACTCTCTTCTCTAACTTGGGAATCCATCCCTCATCTAGTGCTTTCTTCCAGCTGACAACTCCACCAACAAATACCTGTTTGGTTCTTCTCTAAGGACTCACACTCCTCATCCATGCCAAGCTCCCACTATTTTTGGATTCTACTTGCATTGCCTCTTCACATCTTCCTAGTTCTTGACCATCAATAAGAAATATAAAGAAGGTGAACAATGAATATGAAGTTCACTTACTCTTTTTGACCTCCATATGGGCATTTGAGACTCTTTGACATCTTGCTATCTGCCCAACATCCGTTCCAGTGACCGATCTCAGCCATCTCCCAGTCTGCAATCGACTGATGTTGGTTCCCTGACTGTCGACATCATTTCTCTAGCTGACGCCGGTGTCCTCCCTGCCAATGTCGATTCCTGCTTGACTAACATCAGACTTTTCCTACCCGACTCTACCGACCCTGCTGGTCTGCACATGACCGATGTCGGTATCTGGTTGATCGACGTCGATTCCAAGTGACCAAAATCGGTGTCTGTGTGTTCCTGTAAGTGATGAATTCTTCATGTGTGAGCTCATCTTGGATCAAACCCTTGTCCATACTACCCTACTCAGAATCATTCAGCCCTTATGACTGATCTCTATCCATCTTCTCCTCCATAAACACCAAGGCTTCCCTGTTCTTGTCAAAAGCATCAAATTTCCTTTTCCTGCAATGAACTCTATCTATGCTTTCCAAATCTAAACACATAACTTTTGAATCAAGAACATCCATTCCCTTCTTATTCATGTGACCAAGCCTATTAAGCCACATCTTTGAATCTACAGATGAAGTCGATAAACTAGAAGTAGAATTAGTAATACAAGTAGATAAATAAAGAGTACCTACTTTCTTACCTCTTGCTAAAACAAGTGCACCCTTGGTAACCTTCAAAGAATCCTCTGTGAGGGTTATTGTGCATCCCTCATCACCCAATCTTCCTATAAAAACCAAACTCTGCTTCAGAACTGGGACATGCATGACCTCCTTCAACACCCATGTGTTGTCCATCTACAATCTCATATGCACTTTCTCTTTGCTAACTTTTTGACAAGGTGTACCATCCCCTAAATAAAGCACTCCAAAGTCTCCCTGGACATACTCATGGAATAAATCTCTATTTGGGGATGCATGAAAAGAAGAACCAGAATCTAAAATCCATGATTCTATCTGACTATCCAAAGAAAGTATGAGAGCATCTTGTACCACAATATTTGCATCCTTTGCTTCTTCATTACCTTCATGTTGATTTTCTTTATCCCTCAACCAACACTCTTTCTTTGTGTGTCCTCTCTTTCCACAAAACCAACAAGTGACTCCTCTGGATTCGGATCTCCTTCCCATCTTCAACCTTAATTTCCCTTGCTCGATCTTCTCTCTTTGCCTTCCCCTACTTTATGCACTTAGAGCATTCCCTGATGATTCACCTGTGCTTCTCTTGTGTATTTCTTCATTCAAGATCACACTCACAACATCATCAACTTTTAATATTTTAGAAGCAGATGCAGAATTACTTACTACCATAACCAAACTATCTCAACTTTCAGGTAAAGAGAATAAAATCAAGAGAGCCTTTACTTCATCATCAAAAATAATATTGACTGAAGCTAACTGGTTTACCAAACCATGGAAATCACTAAGATGAGTATTTACCGATCCACCTTTCTGCATTTGCAAAGTAAACAGCTGCTTCATAAGAAATACCTTATTTGAAGCCAAGGGCTTTTCGTATAAATTTGCCAAAGATTTTATCAACTCTTCTGTTGTCTTGCACTGTGATAAGTTAGAAATCACAGATGATGCAAGTCTCAACCTTATGGAACCCAGATCCTTCCGATCAAGAACACTCCATTCTTCATCCTTCATATCTGTGGGCTTGCATGCAACCCCACCCAACGGTAAGTACAAATCCTTCTGATACAGATAATCCTCTATCTACATCCTCCAATGTTGATAATTCTTGCCGTTAAACTTCTCCATTCATAGATTACTTTTTTTTGCCATTGCTGAACTCCCACTCAATTAGAAATCCCTATGAATGACCTGTAATCAAACAATAACTTGCTCCCTACAAACCGTAGCTCTGATACCAACTGTTAGGAACCCCTTATCCAACAGAAGCATAATTGATTACTTTTCTTATAAGCAATTAAACACGAAATTATACCAGAATGATTAAGTAACTAGAAACTTGAGACAACAAAGAATTTGAGAGACAATACACAATCTTGTATTAGATAATCCTAGAAAAAAATACAATAAAGAAGATGCCACTTCTTCCTCCACCTCAAAGGCTTGCCACACCTCAAGACCTTCTTCCCTCTCTCTCTTAGCTCAACCACAACCAACTCAACTACCTGAGTTGTTGTCCCCTCCTTGAATGCTTCAGCTGATCTCCTTGACCTTGCTCCTTTCTTCAATGCTTTTACTTGCCTTCTTGATTTACAATACATTCCTCATGGGTCTTTAAATAGGATCCCATGCATACAAAAATAGATCTCTAATTAAAATAATTATACATTTAGCTCGAGACTATAATTAGCCCTTTAACATGCAAACACTCACTTCACTTAACTGACTGTTCATCAACAACAATTCTGGAACCGCCACAGGCGACTGACGTCAGTCCCTGTCTGTCTGGTGTTGACTGATGTCGGCCGACTCCCTACCAATGCTAATTTCTTTTTGCACTGTATGTGACTGACGTCGATTACACTATCGATGCCGATACTTTTGGAACTTCAGCATCCTCCTCCATGTCTGCAATAGTTGAAGCTTTTAGCTCCACAATCTAACAAACTCTCTTTGAGACCATTATATTAGAAGAAGAGGAGCATTAGCAATTTGTTCAGTGTGATATCTAATATTGATCAGGTCTCCATCATCTACTAGATTTGTAGGGATATCAGCAAGCCCCAAATACTCTATTTGTTCAAGAGATAGTCTATTGTAGTCCATCTTCTTGATATCTTCCACTATCCTTAAATCTATCTAGACATCTTTGATCATGGGTTCATGAAACTGAGTATTCCTCTTGATCATGTCTTTAACACCTCTATAGTCAAAATTGGGCCTTCTTTTGAAATGCTTCATGGTTATAAGTTGCATTTTGGTCTCCATTGCCCTTGCTTTTGTAGCAGTCAATACTGAGTACCTGCCAATTTTAATTGGCAACTTGAAATTGGGATTCTTAAGTTCCATCTACTTATTGTGTATGATAATAATTTGCCTACACAGCTCCATCAAGACCAATTTATCTGAAGGAAATCTTGGGAGCATATAGGGATAGCCTTGGAAAAAGCCATCCCATAGATAAAAAAAAGAAGGGAATTATAAGATCATATAGCCAAAGTCATTCACAACAGTCTAGGCTTCGTTTGACACTCTTTTTTATTCTAATTGGGGGTTGAAGAGACACAAAAATATGATGAAGAAAACATCATTTACCTTCCTAAAATGATGGATTTAACCCTTTAATGTCAACTAAGGGTAATATTGATATACCAGGGTGGTTTTCCTATCTCCCTTTGATGTCAAACCTAGAAAGGTTCTCATTGAAGCTGTAATGTATACTAGGTATGAAGTCATATAGAAATTCAAGGTAGTAGACACCTTTGTCAATTGCTCATGCAAAGCATTGTTGATTTGTTCACCCCAAAAAATGACTTGTTTTTCCTGGAGGATTATCTTGATGAAGGGATACAATTATTTATGAAATTGAGAAGAAGAGGGTAAACCTCATACTCTGCTAAGAAGAGTAATCAAGTCGCCAACTTCTTCTATAAAATCACTCCTTGGAAATTTTTGTGGCCATCTAGACAAGTTTGCTCTGGGAGTTTTTAGCCATCTATTGTTGATCACCTTCTTTGCCTTCTCGAAATCTTATCATATTCCTTTTGTGCTTCAATGAAGTCAATCTTCAACACTTCAGTAGTAAGAGGGCACATGAACACTTTGTCGATGAATTCAAAGTCTAGTCAAATTACTATGTTGCCATTACCATTTGACATAACCCTGGTATCTTGCTATAGAATTGGGTGCACTGGATAATGAACTCTATGTGATGAGCTGCCATAAGAAAAGAGGAGACCAGATAGATATTTCTCTCAATTATCCTCTTCATTTTGGAGCTAGGATTGTTTGCCTTGGTTCTCTCTATGAACTCAACCATATCTACGTGCATAATTTTTGTATCCCTAATGTCATTGGCATTAGAAGTGACCAAGGTGATTGGGAAAACACCTTGATATTGATACTTCATCATCTTCAAATTCTTTAGAGAAACTTTAGTCATTGAGACAAGCCTTTGTCAAAAGTATGTTGATGAAGAAAGATCTTGAGGAAAAACTACTATAAGAGTCATGATCACGCAATTAGGGGAAATATTGGCAATCTAGAAAAATTACACATTGGGTGATCATGACTAGGGAAATGCACTTGAAAGGGCTAAAGCATGAGTAGGTCAAAAAGTGAAAGGGAAGCAGGCTCAGAAGAAAAAATGAGAAAAAAATAAATTCCAGAGTTAGTCAAAATAGAGGGAAGGTATGCATGGGCAACAAAAATTGCCACTCTTGCATGTTGAATAAGGTCTTTGTGCATAGGCAACAAAAATCTCTACTTGTGCATGTTAGGGATAGTTCGAGTTTGTGTATTGACAACAAAATTTGCCACTAATGCACATATTGGTATTTTCATGTAAGGGTGGAGAAAATTACCACCCTTGCATGAACTAGCAAGGGAGTAAAATGTGTGAGGGTGGTGATTTTTACTGCCCTTACATGGGGAAGGGTGGGAGGAAGTTAGGGATTTGTAAGGGTAGAGAATTTCACCACCTTTACACTTGTTTAATGGCCATATGTAAGGGTGGAAAATTTTTCCACCATTACATGGGGTAGAAGGCTGATAGGTGGAAAAAAAGGGGGAAGAAAGTTCTCCCCACATAGATCACCTCCTTGGCAGGGAAAATGGAGGAAAGGGGAAGACAAAAAAAATAAAACCTAGACCTAGAAATAAAAGAGGCAAAACAACAAGGAGAAGAGAAGAAAAAGTAAAAAATAAAATAAAACCAAAACAAGAAGAATAGAAATGTAAAACCCTACCTGATAATTGTGAAATAATGCTCAAATATGAGGAACACTCGATTCCACTTGCTCACTTGATCATCCAGACATAGGGAGGAGGAGATATAAAGAGAAATGGATCAAAATGAGGTGAAGGTAGGGTTAAATGGGGTGAAAATTTCCCTCAACCACTCAGTATGCATGGCCATAAATGCCATGTGTAAAAATTGAGACCATGCAGGGGTGGTAAATTTTTCCACCTCTGTATGTGAGGTTGGAAGAAGGGATGCAGGGGCAGCAAAATTTGTCACTCTTGCATGGATGAAAGGAGCAATGTAAGGGAAGTGAAAATTTCCACTCCTGCATGAAAGATGCAAGGGTGTTAAAAATCACTACCTTTGCACGAAAACTAAAAACCACATGTAGTGGTGGCAAAAATTGTCACCCTTGCATGCAAAAACAAAAAAACACCTAACTCTGAGAAACAAAAATTTTGTCATTTGATCGAATCAAGATCGTAATGATTTTCACATTTTTTAAGAAATCATAATAAGGGAACGTCATGAAATTTTAATGATGCCAATTGAGCAAACACGAGATCAAGAAAAACTTGTCTCAAAAGATGAACTTTGAGTGAAAAACATGAAATGGATAAATTTCATAGGGGTTGTTCTAAAAATGAGCGTAGTTGATTTTGGGAACAACAAGACTAGCTGAAAGTAGCTTTACCCTTCATCATATTGACAATGTGGCAAGTTTCCTTTGTGAATTCAAGAATGAACCTTCACTTAAAGTTCACCTTTCCAAAGAAAGAGTGGATTGTGGTCTTGCTGGCAGGAAAAGCAAGCTCTTGAATGGATTTGACCCTTTTTGGGTCGATCATTATGCCTTCTCAGGACACAGTGTGACCGAGAAGTTTACCTTTTGTAACCCTAAAAATTGATTTCTTGGGATTAAGAGAAATACCATTTTGTTGACATCTTTAAAACACTTATTATAGATGATGCACATGATTAGGATGATGTTTAGAAAAGACTGTCAAATCATCAAGGTATACCATAATGAACTTTCCCATTTCATTTCTGAAAGTAAGATCCATCACTCTTTGGAAAGTGGTACCAGCGTTGATCAAGCCAAAAGGCATTATGTGATATGCAAATGTGCCCCAAGGTGTTATGAAATTGGTCTTATGTTGGTCTACTTCACCAACTTCCACTTGATTATATCCCAAAAAACCATCTAGCATTGACAACATCTTAGCACCAGTCACTATTTGTAGCAGCCAATCCATGATGGGTAGGGGATAGTTGTCTTTTAAAGATGACTAATTGAATTTTTGAAATCAACACATAGGCAAATTTATCTATTCTTATTCCTTACAGGGACTATGTTTGCAATCCAAATAGAATGATGGATTGAGAAAATAATTCTTACATTCAGCATTTTCTGTATCTCAGATAGAATTGTGCCTGATATCTTGGGGTTGTACTACCTTTGCTTCTACTTGTGAGGCAATGACTCAATCTTGAGAGGAATTTCATGATATATTTCTTCAGGTTTGAGAGGTTTTAGATCATCATAAGAGTATGCCAAAACATCAATATAATGGTGAAGTAGTGTAATGAATTTGAGTTTTTTATCAGGAGTGCAACAATTCTCAATGTTGACCATTTTTGGATTGTCTTCTCTACTCAAATTTATTTGATCAAAATCCTTGGGATATTTTGACTCCATTTGTTGTTCCTTGATAAACCTATCATGCTTGTAAAATTTTTTTACAAGAGAAACTAATCCTTTGGGAATTTTATTCCCTTTGAGCTGAAGGAACTCTACATCAACTTTTAAATTTATTTCTGGAGCTGATTCCCGTGGTGGAGGTTCACTGCCTTCAAAATGAAGCTTTTCAAATCTATCCATCTATTATAAAAAAATAATGATTTGGTTATCACCATTGAACACCTACCAAAGATCATCATTATCAGGTACACTTAGTTGAAAGACCAACTTGATAGTGTACCTGTCTTCTTTGAAATCTTTGTGAGGGACTAGGAGATTTTCAGAGATGGCCAATAAATCTACACAACTATTGAAATCTTTAGGTATAATAGAAATATTGAAAGAATCAAAGCTTTCAATATAGTCCCACACCAGATTATGATAATTTCACAATCTCTCAGTCTTGGTTTGATACAAGTTTCTCACTTGACAAACTACCATCTCAGCATATCCTTTGGTATGAAGGAATTTAACACCTTTATCTTGAGCAGCCTTTAAACCAATCAATAGTGATTCATATTCAGTAGTGTTGTTAGTTTTTCTGAACTGCAACTTGTATGAGTATGAAAAAATATATCCTTGAGGAGATATCAAAATAATTCTAGCTCCAAAACTAGTAGAAGAGTTACTGCCATCAAATTCTAGAATAAACATCATAAGAATCTGATCTTCTTTCAAATTTTTCTTCATTAGGGAGAGAAGATCATTTTTCATCTGTATTATGCCCTACCAATTCTTCTGATGTCTTATCTAAATTTTTTGAATTGTCACCTATGGGACTTTCATCTACTGAAATGGGAACATCTTTAGTAGACAAAAAGTAATTACCCATGCCTGAAGATTCAAATAGAATTTGAGCTTCAGGGGCTGAAGTTTGAGTGAAAATGTACTTTGCCTTCTTATCAAGAAGCAACCCTTACATAATGCCCTTGATAGGGATCCTCACCTCAGATAGGTCCATGCTTAATTCTCCACCAACATCCTTGCAAAAAGTTTGCCCAAGAAGAATGTCATAGGAGGTTGTGATGTTGACCACCATGACTGTCATTTTAATTCTCTTATCTAAGAAGGATACAAATGCAAATTGGGCATCTTTAATTTATCCCAACAAAGGCACTTGTTTTTTTTCCATGGAGAAACATCTCCCAAAAGTCTAAGTTAGCATGAGACTAAGAGATTTTGCCACCTTAGTGGGCATGACATTGTTAGAAGCTCCTGAGTCTATAATGCAATTGTTTAGTTAATGACCATTTATCATTAGGGAAACATAAAATGGTTCTATTTTCCTAGGGGCAGATAGAGGAGTGATCACAAGATTATTTCAAGTGGATGTGTTCTTATGGGGATTAGGAGTTACTTTCAAAATATCTTATCCTACAGAGATAGTTTTATTCTTGACACATTGAACTAACCTATCCAACTACTCAAGGTTGGATTTCTAGAATTCAAACTCAGACATTTGAATTTTGGTCTTCTTAGCATGGTCAATTATATCAAATGACTAAAATGAATTAAAAATAGAGGAAGGTAGTCCATCAATTTGGGTTTTACTAGGTGTAGGACTAATCTACAAAATTGAAGTAGAGGTGCAAAATTGTTTGAGGTACTTAATTTTTTAGTGATCACCGGGTCCTTTAGTTGGAAAGATAGAGAATCCCCTCATTTATCAATAGAAATTGCTAGTCAAAATTCTTCCCCTATTTGTTTTTATCCACTTTTTGAGCTAACTAGTTCTGGGACTTGGTAAATACAGTGTATGATCCATCAAATGCTTCTCCTTTATTTTTGGGTTCATCTTAGTAATTCAGGAAACTAATGTTGGAGTCACCAGCTAATTCTTCTTGGCCTTTTGCAAAGAGATTAGTATCATCTTCTTGGTTCAGCTTAGGTTGAAAATAAGAATTAGATTCAGTTTCAAGATAACAAATTGTTGAGTTAGTTGGTGTTGCTTCAATAGCAAGCTTCCCTAGTGGGGGAGGAAGGTGATTTGGTTGCCCTTGATTTTTGGTAGCATTGCCCTGATACGAATGGTTGGGAAACATCCTCCTTGGTATATCCTGATAAGAAGGAGGAGTAGACATCCCTTGCACCATTTATTTTTTGAGAGCTATCAATTCATTTGCTAGATTTTGCACCATAAGATCAGTGGTGCATGTAGAAGAATATTTAGAAGATGAAGAAGATTTACTTATGTAAGAAAGATGAGATCATATTCAACCTCAGTCACCAAAATTTGAGCTGCAGCAAGGTCTATGTGGCCAGCCCGCCTCAACAGGAAAATCACTTCAGGAAGCTAAGAATTGATGAAGAAACATTTGATATTCTCGAGTGTCAGCTAAGAAATTGTAAGAATCATGTTCCTCAGCTTGTCGAATTTAGCAATGAAGTCTCTCATGGGTTCATGAGGCTCCTTATTCATTTGTGTAAATTAGGCTAACAAGGTGTGTGCATCTTCTACAGGTTTGAACCTGGCCTCAAATTTGGCTTTGAGAGTGTTCTGGTCAAACATTATTTGGGCTTGCATATGAAAAAACCATTTTGTAGCAGTGCCTTGCAATGTTTCCACAAACAGTCTAATTGTAATGTCTTTATATTCAACACCTATCACACCATAGTCTATGCAAAAGGTTGTGATATGTTCATCAAGATGAACCTTCCCATCATCGTAGAACTTGGGAATTTTTTTTCTTGAACTACGGGGTAGTACATGTAGAGGTGGGTTAGATTTAGAGGACCAAAAGTATTACCCCAGGGGCCTTAAGCTACCATGATATGATGGTTGAAGGGAGGGATAATAAATCTCTATGGGATATGTATAGACAAAGCTTTACTAGCAAAAGAAAGAGCAACTTTGCCTAGTATTGGGGACCTGATGTTTGTAGGAGGAAAACTCTTGGTTCGTTGAAGGTGAGATGGTGGAAGAAAAAGATAAAAGTTACTTAGCTGCACCAACTCAAATACAAGGTTAAAAATACCTTGATCTCTCTGACTTCATGTGTATGGTGGATCTACCAGAGTGTAAAATGAAAATAGAAAAGAACTGGAACTGCTTCAATTTGAAGCTTGAGGCTTTAAGCTGCTTGTTCTTCCTAAGGGCAGAGTCACCAAAAACTATTGGTGTGGAGCTGTCTGTGTTCTATCCCTAGCGGATATGAAATGCTCCAATTTGAATAAAATGGAAAGGGACTAGAAATGCTCATTGATCCCTAGTGGAATCACCAAAAATTGTTGGCATGAAGCTGTCATTGTTCTTCACTACTTCACGTCGTTCCCCAGTGGAGTCACCAAAAACTATTGGCATGGAGCTATTGGAAAAAGATCAAAATTACTCGTTCATTCCCAATAGAGTCACCAAAAACTATTGGGTGAATATTTTGTCACCAATTGATTGACATAAAAATAGGTTCATCAACCACAACATAAGGAGATTTATACAACAAAATGAATGTGGTGACCACAGCTAGATTGAGACAAATCTCTCCCTCAGCAAGGGGAGGTTCCCTATAATTTATAGTAAATATCTATAAGTTGAAAATAGAAATAGGGGTGAAATCATACCATCCATCTCTCTTTTTTTAGAGATGATGTTCATAGAATAGAGGAGAATTCTAGTGTAATTACTGAAGGCACTTCTCTTTTTTTAGAAGTGATATTGAGACAACAATAGGATTCTTCTTGGGTAGTAATAGAAACCACAAGAAACCAATGAAAGCACAAAGTATTTTGTTGCTTCTCCTACTGATTAAGACAAAGGAACACAGTAGTTTAAAGCATAGCCCAAAGTCTTCACTTCAACTACAATAGAGTAAAAGGTTATGAAGGATAAAGGGAACTCAAAGGCTCTCCAATATCCTTTACACAAAACACAGACTGAAGGCAATTATGGCAGCACAAAGTCTCCCACAGTTAGCTTTAGGACATCTTCCATCTTATTTTCACTTGTTCTACTTGTTTTATTAAATAGACAAGATTATATTTAGGAAACAGACATAAGAAAAATTTCTTAAATGACACAAGCTTATTCTAACACAAAGCTTGAAAGGTCACTTGCTTTCTCATTTATTTAACAAAATATGATTAATAGTCTAAGCTCAAACTATCAAGAACTCCTTTCAATTTGGGTAGAGCTTCAATTCTAATAATAGAGAGATCTCCCTTATACAAAATGAGAGATTACAATATATAGCATTACAAGAAAGACTTGGGCACTTATTTTCATGAAAACGGCCCATTATGAATTAAATGCCTTGAATATCTATGAAATGGCCATGCTATAATAGGTCATCAATCTTGACTTTTGAATTTTGAATCATCTCAAATGTCTCCTCCTAATCATGGGTTGTCTGGTCTTCTTTATGATGCTTACACAACTATCTATTCACCTTTTCTTAATGTAAAAAAATAAGTCATGCCTTTGAATGTTTGTGTTCTTTGATGTCCACTTGGTGTACTATTCCACCTACTAGAAATAACTCTCCTACATATATTTTTAGATTTCCTATAGTTATTCTCTCTTTCCTTGCCATGTTTTGTCTCTTCCTGGCAATCTGAGCTCTCAGGGCTCTCTTCTCACTTTTTGCTGGCTCCTTTAGCTCCTTTCTAGGCTGATCATTGAGTTTGTTCTCAGGGATTTTTAAAATCAATGATTATTCCATCACCCTAAAATTGATGTCTACGGGGATGTCATTGGTCACTTTGAACCTCTTTGAACCTTGAACCTTGAACTATTTTGGTTCAAAGGTTTAATGGTTCAATGGTTTAACAGTTCATCGATTCAATGTTTTGTAAAAGGCTGTGTTCTCTCTCTTTTTCTTCTTAAGTTGAACCATTTGGTTGAACCTCTTTCTAGAATATTCCACTTCATCCATTCACTCAAAGCTTCTGCTCAAACTTTTAACCCTTTGAACCTTTTGAACCTTTGAACCATTTCGGTTTAAGGTTCAACGGTTCATTTTATTTCTTTGAATATTTTGAAGATTCAAACTCTCTCGATCCTTTCATTTTATAAGTCTGTCAAAATCATTGAACTCATTGAACCTTTGAACTCTTTTGGTTCAAGGATCAACGGTTCAATGATTCAATCTTCACACTTTGAATCCTTTTATTCTCTAAGTCTGTCAAACTCATTGAACTCATTAAACCTTTAAACCTTTGAACTCTTTTGGTTCAATGGTTTAACGGTTAAATCTTAAATCTTTGAATCCTTCTTTTCTTTAAGTCTACTGATGTTGTTGAACCTTTGAACCTTGCAAAGGTGAGGTTCAATGGTTCAACAGTTCAAATTGGTTCATTCTAATTGTTTGAATCCCATTGTTAAGTCTTTTGATTGAACCTGGGTGTTGAACCATCCTCAAAACACTAAGGAAATGCCTTAAGTGTTTTGAACTTCCCTTTGAGAAAGTTCACCTATTGAACCTGTGACTTCCTTAGCTGAAAAGACTTAAATATTTAAAAAACTCAACTGCTCAGAACATTTTGAAAGAAAGAAAGAGAGCATTTTGCCTTGCAGGACCAAAATGGTCAGTATGTTTTCCACAAAATCAAGTGATAGATTTTGGGAACAACACTTCCTTAGAACTTTTATTATTTTTATAATAAAAATAAGACATTGACAATAGAAAAACATACCCTCACTTCCCCATATTCACATATTTTACATTAACTATAGACATATATCTATAAACTTCTAGAAAAACTAGGAAATCACTTGCATACCAAGGCAATTTCATTGGAGTTTTCTCAAAACCTCCTACCTGAAAATACGTGAACCTTTCCAAATGAACATAAAAATTGCTAAAATTCATAATCAAATAGGTTGCTTTAGAGGAAATCAATAGTTTAGGGTTTCCATCTAATTTCCTTACAACTTCCATAAAAAAGGCATCATTAACATGACAATAATCATTCATCTCAACCTATTTAATGAATTATGGAAAAGATTTGTACACAAGTATGTCTAGTATCAGAAGCCCTTATGGCTCCAATCCTACCCAGATAGCCTTTTGAGTAGCTATAATATATACCAAGTATGAGCACATATGAAAAATAGCAGTCCATTAAAATTTTGCTAATTACTCATTTAAATGATAACTAATAACTTCACCCAGTCAATGATTTGTTTATCATTAAAAATAACAAGAATAAACCAAAAAATAGAATTCAAAGGAGTCAATTTGAGCATTCCCAACTACACGGTGTAACAAGGTGATGACATTTGAAATTTCATCCTTTAAATGCATTTTTTTAAGCTTAGCAGGAAATTGAGACTTACCTTTCTTCTCAGACTTTAAGTAGTTCTTTTCTATAGATTTTTTACATGAAATTTCATTTTCTCTAAAGAATTCATCACCCATAGCTATAAACATTTCTTCCATAGTTTCTCTTTCAAGAAGATTCAATGCATGGGAAACTATTTTTGGAGTGATTTTTGTAACAACTGTCCCATATGTAGCCTTTATCTTGTGCATCTTCAAAATGTACCTTCTTTCACATAAAATTACTAGGTCAATGTTTTGTACATCCCTAGGAAAACCTCTAGCACTCACTAAACCACTATGTAATATTTTATCCTCTAATGGTGTTCTATTATTCTGTTCTAAGCTTGCCCAGACTTCTTCTAAATTTATGTTCCAAAATTTTGTATCCTTCACACCAAACTAATAACTTTCAATTCTTGTCTGCATGAGCACCAACCTACAAAGAGAGAACACCTATGTCTTTGAGAAATAGTTGCAAAGAGTAAAAATAAAACTAAATGAATTGACAAAATTGGACAAGACATGTTTTTTATGTTTCATTAGTGTGGTTTTTAATTCTATCTCTTTGAAATAGGAGCTTTAAGATTTAAGTGCCTCTCAAAAAAAATGAAGAGGTAGCTCTAGGTTGTGCCATAAAAGTCATTAAATGAGGTGGCGATGCCTTGAAAACTAAGAAACCAAAGCTATATCGTGAGGTCATGAAACTTTGAAACTTTAGAAATAGAAGTTGAGAGTTTTGAAGTTTTGAAAACCTCTAACTTACCAAATACCCAAGACTCACAACTGACAGAAAGGTTAACTAAGTTGGGTGATCGAGAAGTTATAGAACTCTAAGAACCTCATAATAAGGCTATAAAACTCATAGAACATGTGATATTTAGTAACAATGGAGAGTGAAAAAGGCATCAAAAATTGAAAAATGAATGGGATGAAGTCTTGGGAACTCAAATAAGAGAAAATAAAAAATGCATAACATAAATTCAAATTTAGGGGTAACAAATTTGAACTATACTCCCATTGAGAAAGCTTGTTTAGCCATTGTCTTTACTTCACAAAAGCTTTGTCACTATATGCTTAATGTTCAAGTGCAACTCATAGCTAAAGTTTATCCTCTTAAATATCTATTACAAAAATCAGCTCTTATAGGAAGAATGGTCAAATGGGTAATGTTGCTCAATAAAGTTGACATAAAATATTTTCATCAAAATACCATCAAAGGGTAGGAAATTGTGGATCATCTCATAGAGGTACCTCTTGACAATACTAATCCTCTTTTCATAGCCTTTTCAAATGAATCCATAATGAATACCATAGAATCTAGTTGCTAGAATCTATATTTTGATGCATCTTTCACCATGCATGGATCAAGAGTCAGTATCCTTTTTCATAACTCCACAAGGAGACCTTATCCTTAAGGCTTTACGATTGGATTTTCCATAAACCAATAAATTTTTTGAGTATGAGGCTTTAATTTATAGCCTCCAATTAGCCATCCAATGGAACATCCAACACCTATGAGTATTCACTGATTTATTCATAGCTAATAATCAAGCAAGTCAATGAAAATTTCCAAACAAGAAATGAAAAATTACTCCCCTATAAGTAGTTGGTAGATCATTTAAATAAAAAAATTTAGTCTATAACATTTGAAAAAGTGTCAAGAGGGAGTAATAACGTAGCTAATTCCATGGTCACTATTGGGTCTATAATCAACCTTCCTAAAGATGTACTTGAAGGAAAGTTCCTAATTAAACATTTGATCCTATTGGCCCATCAATCTATGACTCCTCTAAAAATTTATGTTATTTTTTATCCTATTCTCCCCTGGTATCATGATATTTATAACTTTCTCCATGAAAACATATTTCTACCAAACCTAATTTCCATCAATGCAAGTCCTTTATCCACTATACATCCCATTACACTATCTTTAGAAACATTCTCTATCAAAGAGGCTATGATGGGACCTGTTGAGATGCTTGGCCTTGGAAGAGGCTTTTTGTGATCAAGGAGGTCCACTATGGTATCTATGGCATCTATGTTAATGAAATGGCCCTAGCTAATAAATTGCTAAAGACTGGATACTATTGGCCTACCATGGAACATGATGCCTGCCAATATGTGTAAAAGTGTGTAGCCTACCAGAAACATGGCAATCTTATCTATACACCTATAGAATAATTGCAACATATTATTAGTCCATGGCCATTTTATATATGGGGACTAGATTTGATTGGCAAGATAAATCCCACATCATCTAATGGCCACAAGTTTATCATCACATCTATGGAGTATTTTACTAAATGGGTGGAAGCTATGCTACTTACTTATACCACTGGCTTCCAAAATTCTAAATTCATCTTGAATCAAATCATTTTCCATTTTATCATTCGATCCAAATCCTATCAGAAATGGTAAGTCCTTCAAAAATCAAGAATTCAAGGCCCTATACAAGTGTTACCACATCAAGAAACACTTATGTACACCTTATTACCCCCAGGGGAATGGACAGGCTAAAGTTACAAATAAAACACTTATCAATATTATCAATAAAATAGTTAATAATGTAGGAAAGAACTTGCACTTATAATTATATCTTGCACTCTGGTCTTATAGAATAAGTGTCTGAACACCCACTAGGGCTACTCCATATTCTTTGGTTTATGGAATAGAAACCATCTTTCTTGTAGAAGTGGATCTACCCTCTTTATACATATCATTGTGGGGCATCATCACTGATCATAATTTTAGACAAGAAAGGCTACAAGAACTGGAACTTCTAGATGAAAACCATCAAAAGGCCCTAAATCACCTTTGGGTATAGTAGAACAAATTGAAAGGCTAATATCACAATAAGATCTAGTCCTGGGACTTTGAGGTTGGAGATCTACTCCTCAAAGAGAATCATAAAAATACTAATGTAGACAGGGATAAAAAAGGGAAATTTGAAGCTAATGGGCTTGGGCCCTATATAATAGTTACTAAGTTTGGATCATGAGCCTATAGGTTAGTGAAATTAGATGGTGAAGAGCTTGATGAACCAATGAATATATTTCATTTAAAACACTTTTATACTTGATAGGCTCCAATCTACCTCTGTCTATGGGTCCCCACTCTTGGGGGCATATCCATTTCCATTCCACACTTTTCCTTCTCATTCCATTCCATTCTACCATCCTTGACCCTAGTCTTAAAAGTGTGAATCTATTACAAACTTATCATAAATAGGAGATAAATATTTCAAAATGGGAAAAATTCATTGCTTGTAAGAGAGGAATATTTGTTGAATATTATTCTAGAGTCTCTCTATCCATTTTCATACATCCTCCATCCTATCCCACCCTCATACATATCCCTGATTGTATCTTTTTTGACAATGTGTCTTCTCCTAGCCTCTACCTAATGCTACCCTTTTTTGTCTCTTAATGTCCCTAAACCATGGTCCATAAGATCCCACTAGCTTTGTCATTATGGATGGGTCACTAATATGTCATACTTTAGGGTTTAACATATACTATGCCTTTGAATCTTGATTGATTATCCTCATCCCCATACACAGTTGCTTCTGATTCGATTGGATGTTGTTATAGTCTAATAATTTTAGGAACAATATACCCCATGACCATATCTCCTATCATCATTCAAACCATTGTACATAATTATCCCATTACCATCACTTAATACTATCACCTATATATCACTTTTGTTTATTCCTACCTTTGATTTAATTTGTCTTATTTTGTATTTTGTACATATCTCTATATTTGTGTGTGTGTGTATGAGTGTGTTTTTTAAATATGTGTAGTTTCTTGATAAATCATTTAATCTTGTATATATTAATTAGACTATCTTGTTTATTTCAATAGTCTTGTTATCATTTTGTATATATTTTGATTTTTTTACTTAATAGGAACAAGGATGGTCTAAGTGACTGCCAATCTTATCTTTGACAAAGTTACTTCACAATGAAGTTCCCCATGCACCATGTTTTAATGTGTCTTTGACTTCTATTATGTCATTGGCTTCAAATACTAGATCAATATTAAAATGAATTGCATACATCATTAATGGCTTCAAAATTACCACCCATCCTATTCCCCCCAATCCTATCACCATCTTGTCTAACCCCCACTATCTAACCTAATCATCCTACCATCCCATCACTATCACACCTCCTTGGTGCAGGAGGATTATTACCCAAACCCAATTCTTGAGACATAAAAATAAAAAATAAATTATATTTTATTAAGCACATGGATTAACATATTAAAATAACACATCTCACTAGCATTGCATAGCATTACATTCATATAAATTTGTACCATAACATCCATAGAAAAATATATTTCATAACATTTCATAAGCTCACATATCATCCATAAATCATAAAACATCATCACATAAATAACTATTTATCATATCATCTAATGAATCCATATCTTACATCCATCTAATCTATAAACATATCTAGTATCACATAATTAATCATCTATCTACCATTTCATCATAACTATCATATCATTTAATCAAATTCATGCATCGATATATAACTACCTACTCACACCATATCATAACCATGTCCTTAAAGCATACAACATAAATATAATTATCTATAAACATCATGTCATCTAACATCACACAAATAATCCCATACATATATCTAATCCATTTAATCCATAAACACATCCATCTCATCACATTATATACCATACAAATATCCATAATCATGAATAATCATAATAGAATAACACATCAAAATCTCATCATATATAATAATCTCAAATTTCCAATGGAGTCCATGTCAAAAAAATATGTACAATATAAGGGCCCCATGAGCATAAATGTGCTACACTATAAACAAAATCCATATACACGGTCTCACACAGTCTTGACTAGGCTCCTAGTGGTCCTATGGGGCACTATTGTACTGACTATGATGAAATGGCTCTAAAAGTAGGTGCATGTCATTAAATTGGAATTGTTATCTCATACAAGTCTCTATAATACTATGCCTTGCTATTGGAACACAACTATCTACTTAGAGGGGGCGAATTAGTAGATCAACTAAAATTAGTCCTTAAAATTATTTTAATGTAGATTAAAAGATATATGCAGATTAAATCAAATATATAGAAATCATACACACACAAATACACATGACACTAGATGTATATGTAGAAAACCCAATGGGAAAAACCATGATGAGAATAGTTGATAAAATTTACTCTTCTAATCTAGCCTCACAATCAAAACCTCATTAGATACACATTTAAGGGAACCAACCTTAAGGAGACACAATCCCCTAGTTTAAGAGCACCAACTCTAAGGAAGCATCCACTCCCTAACTAAGCACCAACTCAACTTAACCTCATTGGTTACAATGTTTAAGTGTATTAACCCTAAGGAGACACCAATCCCCTAACTAATCACCAACTCAACATGTCTGATGGTACCAACGAATAAAATCTCTATATAGATACAACTCTAATTTAAAAAATAGATTCATAAATGAATCTAGCATTAACTCTCTATTATGTCTAATATGTAATTGCTCATTCTCTAAACATTATCTATATGTGCTTTTCTTCCTCTCTACCCCTTTGTCTCTATGTCTATATATATCTCAATTGACATACTTCATCTCTCTCTACGGCCTCGTTTTTTCCTCTCTACCCTCTAGTTTTATGTCTATATATTTTCTACTTGACACTATCCAACTACACAAGTAGCTTCAAATTTGACAATAGTAACATCTAACAGTATCCTAGATGTCATATATATAAGCTTTAGATCTAGGTTTTTCCTCTTTTTTGTGTTCACACTTGGACTATAACACATCACACTCTATTTTGTACTTAGTTCATTATCTCTTAAACTATAAGTTTCTCATGTCTTGAACTCATGCACCACCATTGTGTTTCCTAGTCTCATTACTATTTGTAGAAAATATCAGGCTCTAGTTTTAATGCACATGATTTGTTACACAATTTTGATTGATGACAAGAATCAAACTCATTGTCTATGTCAATATTTATTTCTTAATTGTAAGTTCTTGCATATTCCACTGCTTAACCATTGGGATGAGTAGACCTTTAAATATTGACCATTGATCTTATTTTTTGTGCCATGATCTAATGATTCTCATTCAATCTACTCAACTTTAAAATTCATATGTATGATCAATCTCTGATAGGGTTATGCACTCCATTCAATCTTTATATGCTTCTAGACTTTAACTATTCAACTTTAAAATTTATTCATTTATCTTCTTGATCTGAGCTCCTGCATGCCATTAGATATTCAAACTAGCATGATCTTTAATTTTGTCTTGACATTAAATGTTGATCTCTTTATCCCATCTCATTGATTCTTAAGTCTTTAGATTACTTACACTCTGTTGATCTTCTTAAACTTGCTTGATCTTTAACTCATCACTATGTTGATAAACCTCAAGAACTTTATCCCATTAAGTCCATTCATTCTATTGGATCTCCTTTACACAATCACCTGCTCACTGTCAGATCTTCTAATAAGCTGAGTCATTATCTCTACTTAACTCTCAATAATGTGACACTTGGCATTAGCATTTACCTTTTATACATTGTTATTAGCTCTCACTATTAATACATTTGGCAATCCAACATTTATCATTGACATTTTGACTTTAAACTACTATGTATATTTACTGTGTAAGCTCCATGATTGTGACACTTATCAATAACACATTTACTTAGAGGTGCCTTTAAAAAATTAACTTTCCTACACTTTTTTGAATCTTCAACATATGATTAAGTGCAAGCCATTGATCAAACTAGGACAACTATTAAGTTTAAGACTTAGGAAATATAAAGTCTTGATTATTGCTTCAAGCCGATAATTGCTAGGTTAAAGGGGCTAACTTTTAAAATGATGACAATGGCTTAAGATATAACTTAGGCTACCAAGTCTCAGTTATATCTAGTCAACATCAAAATAGAACATGAATATTGACACCATGACTTAAACCGTTAGGGTTTAACTAGAAAAACTTATAATGTCTAAGTTCAAAGATAATTCAATTCTGGGCTCATCACTTTTCATCTAAACTTGTAGACCACATATCTAAGATGCTCATGAAAAACCCATAACATATCTTCTATCTATTTCTTTTGAAAATATCCATAAATGGTTTTTATCAAAACATGACAAATTTGTAAGACCTTATGTATATTTGAATAAGGGGACTATTTAAATATGCTTGGAAGGTTAACTTTACACCTGTATAATTCTTACTGTGCTTAGTCACATAACCTGGAATTTAGTGCATAAGATCCTCTTACATAAGAGATTACATCCATATATTCATTTGCTCCTGAAGCCTTCATACATGTAAGATATGACATCATAAAAATTCCTTCTTAACTTTTTCTTGCAACCTACAAATTTGACTATGTGAAAACACTATTAAAATTCTTAGGAGCCCAACTTTGCTCATTCATATCTTTTGTCATGCTACATCACATAAAATTATATTCAATGCATATAAACTAGGCACAAAAATTAATAAACACATATGATCATTCTATCTTGACATCTCCATGTGTGTGAATGTTGACCTCATCAACATGCTTACTTGGCTTTTTTTAGCCCTTTTACAAATTTGACTATGTTAGAACTTAGTGAATTCTGTCCCAAGTATCCAATTTTACATCCCCATATCTTCAACTATGCTTCATCTCATGACTTCAAATCTAGAGCATAACAACTAGGGAATAATGAGATCACAACCATATAACCAACTCTTGTTGACTCATCTACACATGGTAATGGTGACATTAGTAAATTACGTTCTCAAATATTCCTATCATAGACCCAAAATGTCTAGTTAATCAATATGAAGAACCAGATGAATTCCACTCATTCACATAATCACTCCAATCATCTTTAACTTCTAATAGGATGACTTACACATATTAAAATCACCATACTTATCCTTGAGCATTAATGACATCCATAATCTCCATTTTGGCTTTAATGACATGCTCATAATGACCCTTTTGACATCAATGACAATCATATTGCCAATAATCTCCCTGAGCATCAATGACATCAATATTCTTCCTTTTGACATTAATGACATGCTCATAATGTCCCTTTTGACATCAATGATAATCATATTTACAACACTCACACATCAAACTCATAATGTTTTACATAACATCACTAGTCCCACCTACTAACATAGATGTGTATACCTCCTCCTTGCCCCTCTTAACCATTTGAACCTCTCTGGTCAAATCATTGATTTGAGACTACATCTAACTAGTTTGTGCCTATAGCTTAGTAATTTGTGTGTCATGAATCTAGATCTAGCTCTGTAACATAACTATCTAAGCCTATAAGGAGGTAGCTTATCCTTGTAAACTATATATCTATCCTTGAGCCTAAGCCAACTATCCATCCCTCTATGTCATCCTCCCCTATAATTGGGCCTAGAGATGGTCCCTCTCTATGGTAATCCTAGATATCTTAGAGAGTCATGACTGAACCTCTATCCTAAGACATGATAATAATGATCTCTCATCCTCTATCAATAATGATTAGGATGGTCTTACCCCATCACCACTCCTACTAGCTCTATCCTATGTCCTACTCACCCTAGTCTAGGTCCCATTCTGTCCAACATGAATTACTGTAGTTTTTGGGTTCCCATCTAGACCTCCCTAATCCCCATCATATACATCTATAGTATCTAAACCATGTTTTCCACCTTATCCATCCTGCACTAGGACCTATCCTCTCCTCCATCTTTACAGCCTCTATTGAGCCTACAATACCCTCCTCACCACTCTTCTCTATACCTTAGGCTTATAGATGAGCAACCTCACTAGTATCCTCTAATCTCACTATATAGTATAAACTACTATCACACTTGGTTATGGCATGGGTGTCTAAAATTCCCATGGGATTAGGGCAAGTTTATCATAATCTGTATTAGTTATAGCTCTATCCACCACTCTCCCCATTTATGGCCTCTTTTGATCACTTAGATTAAATATATACCCCTCACCTAGCACATCCTATGGGATTCCAAACTAACTTTGATCCTGATTGGGTCTATATCACTCTATGATGAAATCACTCCTACCTCTCAGGTAACACTCTATCAACATGTATTGTGTCAACTTTGCCTCATCCTCCCATCCTAATTATATCTCTCTCTATGGCATCCAAGTGATGTGCTCAGGATGAAAACCATCAAAATATTATATGTAAAACCTCATTTCCCTTACATGGCCTCTTTTCACACCCAATAGAATATACCAACCACACACAATCAGTTCATATGGCTACCTCACTATTTGGGTACCTAGTGGCCATTAGATAGCTATGTGCTCCTAACTCCAACTCTATAACAAAAGTGATGAACCTAGGATTATAGCTCCCCTATAATCCCCCAATTATAACTCTTGATACAGATGATCTAATACCACTAACCCCTAAGCAAATACTCTAAAATCCTAGACCATATCTGAAATAATGTCTCTAAGTCCTAGATGGAACAACTATTCACTCTTATCTAGTAAGAGAATGCTAGTAACAAGAGACATCACAACTAGCATTAGCCTATCAACATTCCCCTCTTATAGGCATATATCGATATCCACCCATCAGTCCCACATAACAACCTGTAATCCTCCTATTAGGCTCTACACTATCACACTCATTGTGTGCAATCACTAATAAATCCTATCCACTATCATTGATAATCACAAAATATGATATATGTCCTCTAATATGACTATCATCTCTCTAGTCACAAATTGAAATTTACTCATATTCAAGTGTAATTTCTCTACTAATAAATTAATCAATGTGCGATCAATCTACACCACAGGCATGGTCATTATAGAATACAACCCCACTAGCACTAGCACACCATAATTTTATAGAGTCAATAGGTGCATCTCATGCAATACCTTAGGACACCATAGCTAAGATTCCATCATGCCTAAATCCTCCTACACCAATCATGTAACCTATCACTCAACCTATTCCATCACACATTCCTTTTTAACCTCTCTCACCTAATCATCTCACCCATTTAACTACTCATAACTCATTCCCCCTATCCTAATTATCCTAAAACCTAAACCCCAAGACCTAAAAATTCATAATCCATATTAATATCCCTTGACTAATCCTAACTAATTATCTCCACTCGATCCCTAATAATCATCTAAGGTAATTTACTCACTTCATACATACCCTAACTCACTTACACCCTTAATCTACTAACTACCCATTCTAATTAACCTAACTAAGTACTTCATTTTACCCCATCCTATCCTACTCATCTCATCTAACAAACTAACCATCCCTCCCTATCCCTTTAGCCAATAGCCTAATTTTCTAATGCTATAATCCTTAACCATTTTCTTCACCCACAAAAATATTACTATTCATGATTTTTCCCTAACTAACAGCATTATCATTATTGCTAATCACATTTTGTAATTTTTTATAACCATGACTATAACCTCATGGTTATTTAAAACCACATATTCCTAATCCATGGTATCATAATATCACAAGTCATACCTTATAGTGTTACAACATCACAATTCCATAGTTACGATATTGTAACACCGAAATTCATGGTGATGATATATCTAGTCACAAGTGCAATAACACAACTAAGGGCATTGCCCTTAATCATGGTATTGCACTTGTAATGACTCTAATATAAAAACCATGAAATAAATGTGAAAAATCACAAAAATCACATTCTATGGGCTAAATACATATCTATGGTCCATCATCCTTAGGCCTCTAAAACTCTCAAACTCTCTCATTGTGGTGTGATGCTCATGGGATGTGATCCATGTTTTTAGCTTAGAGAACTATTTCACCAAGGTAATAAGTTAAAATGAACCCCTTTTCACCCCTTTTTCCTATTTGACCCTTTTTTTATCCCCCTCAATCACCCCTTTAACCCCTAACACCCTTATCCTCTCATATTGTCACCCTAAAATCCCATCAACCTATTCTATTACCCCACTTAATCATTAATTATCTTCCCTAAGTCAACTAGGGAATGACCTTTCCATCTCCCTATCATCCAATCTAATCTCAATTTATAAAGACATCATCTTTAGGTCTTTTAAGACTATGTAGGTAGCACCTAGCCATGAACATGTGCCTAGGGATAGCTTGGCCACTATTAATCCCCAATCCCCATCCCATCCTAGATTAATCACTCAAAAATATTACATCACTTTAAGTTACACATCTCACTTAAAGTGGATTTTTATCACCAATCAACTCATCCAATCTCCATTATCAAATTTTAATCCCTCCCTTGTATGTGTCCTTACTATAGTAATTATCATTGGTTGGTAGCCTATCCAATCTCTTTATTACCTAGACAATATCTCCATATTTAAAATGTTATTTTAATCAGTCTCCTTTCTATACATTAGTCATTTGTCTAAATCCCATATCTCAAGACCAAGCCACTTTATCCCCTTTTACCTATACTTGAGGCATCTCAATCATATTTATATCCATACTTAGGGGCATCCCAAGCCTGTCTCATAGTCCTAATCTCATCCCATCCAAAATAATTCTATTCAAGTGGCAATCCAAGTTAGTTCTCCCCACATGATCCCTCAAGGGGGCATCATACGTACAAATAAAGTTATCATTTATGATCATGGTTTTTATTTGAAAATCTATTACTCCATCCATCCTATCCATCACAATGCCCTTTCAAAGAAGGGTAAAATGTATGCACCTAAATATACTCACCTCAATAATTCTACTAATTACACTAATTTAACATATTAACTAATATCCTATTTCCTACATCAAATTCCCTACATCCCTCAGACCTTATTCTACCCTCACAATCAATTAATCACCCTCATTAGCCTGCTTACCTACTAACTTACTCATTAACCCACTTACCAATTTAAAAATACATTTTATTCACCTACCCATATACCACCCTACTAAACTAGTTATTCCTACACCCCTAATCCATAATGGAGATTATAGAATTGGATAATTCTAAAATCTTCCCTAATTTAACCCTTCCCCATATAGAACCCTTTATTCTAGAGGTTTCCAAGGAATTAAAAATTCCATGGAAAATACCCAACAATTGACCTCAATGTGCTCAAAATTAAATTTGAGACATTGATTTTCCCTCCCATGGTTTATATAAACAAGCCATACCTCTATGACTAACTAACTTGAAACTTGGAAGCCTTGAGAGAATACTTTCAACCACTCTTGCATTCTCACAGCCTTGTCAAAGCTATTGATAAGCCATCAAGAATCTATTAAATCCATTGTTAAGCTCAATCAAACAATCCAATAATCAACTCATTTTGCATTTAAAATTAGTTTGGAAATCTTAAAAGGAATCTATAAGAGACAAGATATTGGTAAGCAATGTTAATGTAAGTATCTGCTTGTCTATTTATCTTTTTCTTTGAATTTATTTGCATTTTGGGTTTTTATTATTAAAATTAGTAATATAAGAATAATCCAAAATACAAGTAAACACTTAGTATAACCACTATTATTTTGATGACCAGGTCTTATATACTATGAAAAATCTCTAAACCTAATCATTATCCTTCACTAGTAGTTTTGGACTTGTACCTCATTTTCTAGCTTCTTAGACAATTAGGTCCCAGGCAGACACCTACATCGATACAAGTGTCCAACTTTCATATAAAGTGTCCAATGCCAAAAATTCATCTAATTTTTAAATGAATTTTATCTAAAATTTTGGCCTAAGTGATTTAGTGTGATATATTTTTGAAAGGGATTGGTATCTATATATGATCAACCCTCATTCATTCTTCACATGGAAATCACACACAAATCATAATGAAATATATTGAGAAACACTCAATCAAGAATTCAAGTGAGAAAACCTACCCTATTCATCCTTATTTTCATATAAGTTATATAAGTAGTATTTCCATAGGTCTAAAGAATTCAAGGAGCATCACATGAGTAAATTTTCCAAGTTATAATCTAGGTCACTACATGTCTATGATTATCACACATTATACACTTGTGCACACACAAGCCAACACGTAGTGGAGAACAACATAAGTTTCAATCCCTATTTATAGTATTGGATATGTAGGTAGCACCCATTTAAAGAAGGATCCTTGAGTAAATGGACACCATGAGCCCACTAACCCAGTTTTTCCCATAGTTACCCCAAATGTGAAAAAGCTAAGGTTTGATTATTTGAAAAATAGTGATAACCTATCGGTATGATTTTTATACATAATAATAAAATAACATTAAAAAAACCCCAAAAGGATCTAGTTGGATACATAAAAATCTAGTCATATTTTATAAATGACACCTATGTTAAAGTCAAACACCTATGTCGATGTAACTATCTAGATCCGATTCAAGTGTCTAAGGTTAAATAAGTAATATTCTTAAAATATGATGATTATTCTAGCATCACCTTCTAGGCCAATTCTAGCCTATTCTAAATTAGACCTACATGAGCATAGTTAACCAACTAAGTATATTTTCTTCCCTATTCATTGCAATATCTATCAATAGTTATAGTTTACTATTTTTATTAATCTTAAATGTTTAACTTTAGAATATTATTTATCTAGGTTTTTATTAATTGGTTTGATCATTAGGTTAGTTTATCATCCTTGTGTAAAAACTAATCTAGCACCTATTAACCCTAGATAACCACATGTATCTAAATTTAAGGTTAAACATTTGGTGAACCTGACATTTAATCTCAAAACCCTATATTGATATAGGGTTTTATGTTCTAGTTTTCTTATTTCTATAAATTATTTTTTCAAATTATGAATTTTTCATTTATAGGCAATGGAAAATGTTGATTGAAAAAATCATTTTAAAATGGATGATAAAGAATACTTAGTCACTCATCTCAATAACAACAAGGACTTAATGGATGAATTTTTGTATGTTACAAGAGATAAAATCAATAAACTTGTCAAGGCTAAGGCATCCTCCCCTAGTTTTTCTCTCAATTTCTATTTATTATCTTAGTTAAAGAAGAAGTGAGAAACTAGTAATAAGGGTATAGTAGAATAACCTATTTTTTTGTGCATACATTATCCATATTATCATGAATATCTCCTCTTTGTCTTGGGAAGAATGAACTATAGATAAGAAAACATAATGCAAAAGGGTTGCTAGATGGGTAGCAAGGTGGATTACCTGGCATGAGCTAGATCTAAGAAGTGTGAGATTACTAGGAGGTTGTCAATTCACACTCTTAAAATAGTTAAGTTGAAAGAAATAAGGATGAAGTCATTTCATCAAATGATAGAAAATATGTAAAGGGAATGAAATAAGAAATAAATGCTTGATAAAGGAAATAGACTAAGTAAATAACAGGTCAATACTAATGTTAAATAGGTCAGGTTCAATTTAAAAAATAGATGCCATCTTTATGAATAGGTAGAAATATAAAAATTAGAATTTGGGTGAGGGTAATAAGGTGAAAATAACTTGTTAATACCTACCATAGTGACCATCAGTGGTCAAGGTGATCATCGATGGTTAAGGTGATTGTCAGTGGTTAGGGTGATCTTTGATGGTTGTTGTGGGTTTTGGATATATTCATAAAAGGGTTAGAAAAATCTTAAGTTAAGGATTTAAATGATTAGGTAGTAGATCATTAAATGTATACTTAGAATAAGAGGAATTAAGAGATATTAAAAACTAAATGAACAACTTAAAAACCAAAAGTGTACTTAACTAGTTATTTGACAATTGATATTTGATCTTGGAATAATTTTGGTAGAGTAATTTTTGTAATGTAATGGTACTTTTCTTGAATAATAATTTTGGTAGAGGTTTAGTTCTTTGTTGTGGATACTAACTTGATAAAGGGAAGACATAAAAATAATTTCTAAGTGAAGAAACTCCTGATGACTGACGGTTTCCTGATTATCTAATTACATGATTGCTAAAAATGGATAAATGATTGATGATCCCTTTTTCACCTCCTACTCCCCTCCTTTTATAGGAAAAAAGAGATGAAGGTAGAAGGTTCCATAGGAGGGGTGAAACTCATTACACAAATTTAATTATTTATGCATTATCTCACTTCATTGATTAAATTGTGATGTGTTTATGTTATCACATAGACCAAGTTTGAGTGTTCAAGTGGAAGGGACCTGATCATCAATAGTCAGGGTGACTATCAATGGTCAAGGTAACCATCAACAATCAAGGTGACCATCGATGGTCAAGTGTTAAAGGTCAAGGTGGGGTAAAAAGGGTATGTTAGTATGTTTATTTAGCTAGTTATGTAACTTGACTCAAGGTCACAGTGGGAGGTTGGGTAATGGTTCGAACCAGGGATGTTTCAACATCTATAACCATCATGTGTGGTTTTCTAGTGTCTATATTTTACACCTTTATTTTATGAAATCTATGTTAATAAATTGTAAAACAAAAATGGAATATGGGTTGAAGTTTTGGTTTCCTCAAGTATGAGAGGAGGTGTTCTCCCTCAAAATGGGATTCGATGAGGTGAAACCAAATTAGGTATGGGTTTGATAAGTGATTGATGGTGAGTCATGAGGTTGGTGAAAAAAAGGTTGGGCATTTGAAGTGAAAACATGCACATAAAATGTGACTAAGTGTGATATCCAAGATCATGAAAATACTAAGTTTCCATGGTTGGTAAAAAATTAAGGTCAATTCAAGAAGGACTAGTGATGGGGTGACCAAGCCATAGTATTAGGCATAGCTGATCAGGTTATTCCTATCAAATTTCCTAGATAGGGTCAGTGTTTTTGTAAGTATCTAAGGTATGAAGTACTCCCAAGAAAAATAAAAATGGTATGGTATGCGCTAAGTGGTGAAAATTCAAATGTTCAACATGGCAAAGTTGGTTGGTACGGTCAAAAGGACCAAGCAGGGTCATCACAAAATATGTAATAGTTTGGGCCAAAAATGGTCAATATCAAGGTGGACATGTTTGGATGGGTAGGTGGAGAAGTTAATATCTAAAGGGTGGTACTAGGGTATGTAGGTTATTAAATATTAAAAAGTGGACATCTTAACCATTGATGGTTATGGGTATTAAAATCAACCATCAATGATCACCCTAACTATCAATGGTTAGGGGGAAACCCTAAAAACATAGAGGGTAAAAAGTGAAAAAGAGTTGTCATTTCCACTTTTGCTTTTGACTCTCTTAAATCTCATGTATTTTTGAATTTATCATTTTATGTGAGAGTGATGATGAGGTGGGGTTGATTTTTGACTTGGTGATTCATTTGATATTTGTGTTGAGTTGACCTAGAGTGGGATCAAAGATGCAGGGTGGATAGGGATAAAACCAAGCAGTGGGACCCAAGATTCCCCCTCAACAATGATTGAGAAATGAGGTAGGGATATATTAGATTGATGTGGTCATTTTTTTTAATTTTATTAATTTTTTTGTTGTTGTGGGAGGGGTTTGGGTTTTCCCTAGGCATTTAGGTTGGGTTGTTATGAGGTGATAGTTCTGACATAGTGTCCTGATCAACCTTGACAGGCTGAGTATAGATCCATTTTGGTAGGTAGTGTAGGTGTAGCAACTCTAGAATAGTAGGCTAATTCAATGGGTAGATATCTAGGCTCCTCAGGGGGGTAGACACTAGGTGGTAGTGGTGACCCAATGTCATAGGATATGATATGATATTTATAGATGTAAATAATTCTGATATCGGCCTATTGGACAATTCAATGAGATGTATATGCTTTGAGAGAGAGATATGTACTATTTTATGTTGATGAGACATGATGTATATGATGTGATGATGATATATAGATATTATTTTATGGTTCATGGTTTATGGTTTTGGATGTTTATAATTTGTTTATGATTATGCTCATGAGATGTAGACTCATTAGCTTAGGCATGTGATGATCATGGATGATGTTTATGATGTGTTATGGTTATACATGATTATGATGATGTGATGTTTTGTTTTATGCATTGCTATGATGTTTAGGATAAAAGGTTATTTTTATATATATGGTTATGATTTTTTGGTGTTTTCATTATGGTTTATGATTTATAGTTTTTTTCTTTGGTGATGACACATAAAGTAAGTTAGATAACAAAACTAGATGCGAAAAAGAGGTAAAAAACATGATACATATGTCTAAGTGAATATATGAACCAATTATGTGAGGATAAGGAGGAGGCATGATGATTCTTCATTGGTTGAAAAATAAAACAAAACCCACAGTTAGATTGGCTTAAGAAAAATAAGCCTTTTGAATGCTTCATATTAGCATGAGGTGGTTGATAAAATGGTATCTTGATCACATCATGTCAAGTAAGCTTTGAATCCTTTGATTGTATAGATGGTATAAAGGAGAGATGGGTGGTAGGTGATGTGAAGGGTAGTGTAACCTTCTTGTAGGTTGGTTTCCCCCTTCTATAGGTAACCTAAGAACCATAATAGATAAGTCCATGTTTGAATGCAAGGTGTATACTAACTAATGTAAGAAGTCTACTAATGTTATATATGAAAGTTTATTATAGAATTCTTGGGATAATTTATTCTTGATTTTGATAAGGGGTCTTTTGGTGCATGGTTTTTTTCTATAGGTTTGTGAAGCTGATCGATGTGGGATGATTAAAATTGTTGCTTTTGACAAGTTTGACTTAGCCATCCTTCAAAGAAGTGGTCTAAGTTTGGATTTGTTTATTTTGGCAGTTGTCCTTCAAGGGATCACTCTATATTTTTTAAGTAATTTAGATTTTGGGTAGTTTTCCTTTAAGAGAGAAGTTTACATGCTAGAGATACTTAACCCAAGTGATATTTAGGTATCCTAGATTGATTTGATGCTAGGTTAGACATGGACAAGTCTATATAGGCTTAGAGGTTTACCTTTATGAGGGAAAAACCTAGAGAACAAGAAGGTTAATGATAGGTGAAAGAAGTGGTTTTGAGGGACAATGACCATGGGATTCTATCTAATTAGGGATGAAAATTATCCATGAGAACCATGCCCTAGGTAGAGCCATGTTACCCATATTTAGGATTAGGCTATAACTATGATGGTTAATCACATGGTTTTATATTATAATTGGTTATCCTCAAAGGGATGGTATGAAAGTGTGAGGAAGGTGAAAATATCATAAATCAAGGGACAAGCTTAAGTTCGATAAAAGGTGAGTTTGCTCTTTATTTAACAAAATAAAGGACGTAGATGTGAAGTAATGAGAGGCTTAATTTTTGGTTTGCCTTCAAGAGAGGACAAATGATAAGTTCTTGATCCATACTTACGGGTTATGATGTAGAATCCAAGCCAATTGAAAGAAAATTTGCCTCACTTACTTTTCTCCAAATTGGTCACACGTTAATTTTACTTTAGGATGAGGTATTTGATGTTGAATTCTCATTATTTTAGGTGATTTTTATAGGTGTGGTTGACTCATTATTGATATAATAAAGATGGTTAAACATAGTTAGCTAACACTCATCAAGTAGTTTAAGTCATGCTAGATGTTCTTGATGATATTCACTTTCAAATATGATATCTTACAAGTATATGCAAAGAGAGAGAAATTGGACTTTGAGAGGCAAGACTACCTCTACTCTGAAGACCAAAGTGAAAGGGGTAACACTTGTACAGGTTTGAATGCTAGTGCAATAGGCCCAAGCAAAATGGATGTGCAAATGCTAATCCTAACCAGAAGCACTAACCATTTTGGTTAACATCTTGTTGAGGATTTTGTTAGAGGATTTTGCTTGTCCATTTTCTTGTAGACAATAAGGTGAGGAAAAGCTTAACTTGATGCCAAATGCATCACAAAGACCTTAGATTTTTTTTGTTTTTGAAATATTTGCCATTATTGGTGATGATCTTATGGGGAACATTGAAATGACATATGATATGATGGTTGATGAAGTTGTCTATCTTCTTAGATTTGGTTAAGATGAGAGGAATAACCTCCACCCACTTGGTGAAATACTCAATGGAAGTGACAATGGAGTGGTGCCACTCTGAAGAATGGGGATTGACTTCCCCAATGAGATCTAGTCCCCAATATGATAAGGGATAAAATTCCTTAGATACTTGAAGGCCATGGGATGGCATGTGATGTAAATTGGTGTGTTATTGAAACTTAACACACTTATTTACATAATCACAATAGTTTTGGTTGAGGGTGGGATAATGCATTTAGAGACAGCTAGACAACTAAAGTGTCCATCTCAACCTTCCAATTTTAAGCTCTTTGTGACCATGGCTATGTAGGAAATAGAGAAGGAGGTCATTGAAACCACATTTGTAAAAGATTCCCCCTAATATGGTTTAATGAGAGGTACTCTAAACAAAGGCTCATCAGGTATTCATAGAGAGGTTAGAAGGAATGATGCTAAGTTTAAGGTAGTTAAAGGTATGTTGTTACCAAATGTTTGATGGAGATTACTCCACACTATAAATGGTAGGGAGGTCAGATTGGATATGAGAGGGTGTGATAAAATGATGAATGGTGACAAAGAGCTTAGAATTGGAAGGTTGAGATGGGATTTAGGAAGTAAGGGAAGTCATTATATCCATGAACTTGTTGGTAGATCATGGAATAGATTGGATAAGGTAATGATCAAATGATGCTAAGAGTACATCCACTAGGTGTTTTTATTGTTGAAAGACATCATTCTTATATTGATATGATACATTGACTTGGTTGACCATAAGTTGAGAATCACCAAAGACACTAATCATCTTAATTACCAAGGCTAGATCTATTTGGACACCTATTACTAGGGATTCATACTCAACCATATTGTTGGTACACTCAAAATCAAGTTTGAAAGAAAGAGGAAGAGGTTCTCTACCAATTGGAATGATAATATCTCTATCACATCCATCATGTTGACATTTTGAGCTATTAAATAACATAGTCATTTGGTAGGTGACATCCTCTTAAGAAAGAGTCATGATGGACACATCTAAAACTGCAAGAGGAAGTGGTTGGCTGTCTAAAAAAGGAGATTTGGCCAATTAATCAAAAATAACTTACCCTTTGATTGACTTATTCTGGAGGAACTCAAGGTCAAACTCAGCTACGATCATGAGCCACTTATCCATACGTTGGTTTAGGTATGGCTTAGAGTGCATGTACTTGAGTGGGTTGGTGTGGGTGATGACAAAGGTTTTATGATTGAGGAGGTTATGACAAATTTTTGTATCTATGAAGAATAAATTGAGGCAAAGATTCTTGGTATGGGTGTACTAAGTCTCATACTCTATAAGTGTTTAATTTATATAGTAGATAGTTTGCTCTTTGTTTTGTTCATCACAGTGAGCGAGCATTACCCCAAAGGAATGGTCAATAGTAGAGATATAAAGGTAGAAGGTTTGGTCCTCTTTAGGAGGGGTAAGAACAAGTGGAGAAATAAGGTATTATTTGAGTGAATCAAATTCTTTTTGACATTCTTTAGTCCACTTAAAAGATGTATCTTTTTTGAAAAGGTGGTGAAAGGGTTGACATCTATCTGATAACTAAGAGATGAAACAATGGATGGATTGGAGCTCCCCTGTAGGCCATAAAGTTGATTAAGGTGGGTTGGATGTGGCATGTTGAGGATTGATCTAAATTTATTAGGGTCTACTTCAATTCCTTTAATAAAGACAATAAAGCCAATAATTTTTCCAAATAAGAGCCAAAAAACACATTTTTTGGGGTTGAGTCAGACATGGAAATGGATTAGACATTAAAAGATAATTTTGAGAAATTTTAGATGATCCTTATGATATTTTTATTTTCCAAGGAGACCATCTACATATTCCTCTATGATTTTATGGATGAGATCATGGAAGATGTAGGTCATCACACATTGGTAGGTTATTCTCATGTTCTTTAGACCAAATGGCATGAGCCTATAGCAAAAGGTTCCCCATGGGGAGATGAAATAAGTTTTATGCTGATATTTTGGGGTAATCAAGATCTTATTATATCTTGAGAAACCATCTATGAGGGATAACTTCTTGTGGCCAGATGTAAGATCAACAAGTTGGTCAATGTTAGGCAAAGGGAAGTCATCCTTTAGACAAGCAAAATTGAGGTCACAAAAGTCAATACAAAGGTGAAGTCCCCCTATGGGTTTGGTGATGGGAATGATATTAGAAACCTATTGGGGATAGTTAATGGGTTAGATAAAATTGACAAATAAGAGGTATTAAAGCTCTTCTTTGATTAGAAGGGTGATGTGAGGGTGTATCCTATGAAGATTTTTCCTAACTGACTTAGCATTGAGATGGATTATGTTGTTATGGAAAGATATGGAGGGGTCGATGCTAGGTATATCCTGATAGGACCAAGCAAATGCTATGCTTATATCATAAAGGAAGGAACAGTAAACCTATTATTTAGAGGAATCTAAGGATTGACCAATCTTTATAATGTGAGCATTATCCTGAGTACCCAAGTTGACATTGATAGTAAATTCATTCAACATGGTTTGGTTCTAAAGAAGGGATTTATGGATAGAAGAATCCCCATACCAAGATAGGTAAGAATAGAATCATCATCTTGACATTGGATGGTGTGTATGGTTGGAGAATCATTTTCTACCATTTTAGGATGAATCAAAGGAAATGTTTTAGTTTAACCACCCTTTTGATAGGTTAGGGGGGGTCAAACTAATAATATTGACTAAAAAAAAAGTTAGGAGGAATGATTTCAAAATCCTTAGACTTAGAAAGAGATGGGGTTGGTGAGGATGGGATGTCTTCCTCAATTGTGGTGATGGGTTTTGGTGAATCAGTGGGTTCTTGTGGTGGTATGAACCTAAGGCCAAATAGCTCACGAGGTTTCTAGGTTTTTTATCAAGGGTAAATTTTGGGGTCTATGTTTATAATGGTTGAGGTTGAATCCCTTCCAGGCACACCTATGAAGGTATAATTTGGAAAATTTTGGTTTGTCTAAATAGGAAAAATTAGAGGTAAATGGGTGGATAGAATAGGTGGTAGAGGAAGTGAAGATTGGATGATCGAAACCCCCATAAATGAAATTAGTTTTGTGGTTGGGAAGTCTAAAAGGAATGATGGTTTTGATATTAGGATCATAAGCAAGATCATGGTCAAGGTTCCTATACTCTTGAGGAGTAGGGAAGGCATCAAGGTCAAAAGATGATACTCTCCCAATGAGAGACATTAGAACGTAGGTTCCAAGGCATCCTCTATGGGGATTTGAGAGGAAGGGATAGATGAGCTAGTTAAATCTTCATCAATGGTAGGGGTGTATTTGTTATTGGCTAGTATTGAGGTGGATGAGAAAGGAAGAAGAATGTCATTAGGTTGATTGTCATTTTGTATGATGCAAAAGGACTAGGTTTAGCTTGTATGGTGATGACCTAACTCTCATGTTTAAACTTGACACATTGATGCAAGGTGTAAGGGACACAACTCATGGAGTAGATCCAAGGGCATCCAAGCAAGATACTATATTATAACTCACCTTCTATGATGCATAATATTTATGGAATTATGTGAGGTCTCAAGTAGATATAGAGGATCACTATCCCCAGGGTTATGGCCATAGTATCATTAAAGGAATAAAAGACTGTTGTAGTTTTTGACATGATATTATTTGGTAGCTAGAGTTGGTCATAAGCATGAGAGGAGATAATATTAATACTAGCATCTCCATCAATAATCACCCTTTTGATGTAGGTTTTATTGATGTATGCAGTGATGAAGAGAGGTGGATCAAGATCTTTAGGATAAACATAAGGTATTTTTGAATCCTTAAATATGAGAAGAGTAAAAATTTGAAGGGCTTGGACTAAGAATGTAAGAGGTTGAGGGTCTTTAGGTTGGAACTATATAGATTATATAGCCTCTATCAATGCTTGGTGGTGATGTGGTAAGGTGTTGATTAGTTTATATAGACTCATCTTCACTAGTGTCTAGTGAATCTATTTTAGAACTACTCACTGGATAGATTTAGAAGGATTGGAGGGAGAGGCACCTAGAATGGATATTTGGGGTTTTGGTGAAGGTGAAGGTGGAGATGCTTGATTTTGGTTAAAATATTGAGGGGTGGAAGGATATGTCCATGGAATGGAAACTTTATCCTTTCCCTTATCCTTTTGTTGGGCTTGAGATTGGGTGACCATATGGATAGTGTAGATGAGGGGAGGCATGGGGCTAGAAGGTTGCTTTAATTCCTTCTCAGTTTTGGGTGAAAGTGGGGGTGTGGGTGAGTGTTGGATAGGTTCATTTGGTGGTTGGGTTAGTAATGGTATCAAGAGAGGTTCATCTAATAATAGATCATCCTCATCCCATAAAGTTCTTGGAGAGATTTATAGTTATTTGTGTTGTGTCCAGGTGTTATATCATATGAGAAGATTAAACTATCATTGAAACAAAATGGTTTAGGACTCTAAGGGTCAAAGGGTTTGATAAGTGGTAGGATTAAAGAAGAGGTTTGTAACAACCTTTGTAAAATGGTCAGATAAGATTTGTGAAAATGTGTTAAAGGTGATGAGATTTTGGTTTTTGGGGTGGGAACCTTCTTAGAAGTAGGATTTACCATTAGAGTTGTGGATGGTATAATGGTTCTGGTAGGTGGGCTTAATTGGGGTAGTTTGGTGTCAAATGGTTTTGAGGTGGAGGCTTTAAAGGTGAAGGATTTAGAGGTTTATGATTGAGATGATGAAGGTTTGGTGATAGGTGGGTAGGTAGAGGTAGATAGTTTTGATAAAAATGATGGGGAAGTTGATGATTTGGAGAGGGTAAGTAAAGGTATAATAAAAGGAGGAAGTTTTGTTTGGGTAGTTTTGGGAGGATTTGCCTTCTTGGTATAAGGATGAGCTCCTAGGATGGAAAAAGGATGAGGTATCAAGATAGAAGGTAAGAAGGAAGGAAGTGGTATGCTTCTAGTTCTAGGTGGGAGTTCAAGTGGATCTACCTTCTTGGTTGGTTTTGTTAAGGTTTTATTTGGTGGACTAGATGGGGTTAAGTCCAACTTCAAAGATGGGTGGATAAGGATGGGAGTAGGAAGTACCCCTAGGTTCTTGAATGGTTTTTTTATAGAGGTGTACAGTGATTTGATGATTTTATATGGAGGTGGTTTGGATGGTTCTCCCATGTTTTTAGAGGGAGGGGTGTTTGATGGAGGGATTGAGGTGATGATAGGTTAATGGTGGATGAAAGTGAGGTTGAAGGTTCATGTTTGTTTTGATAGGGGAGCCCAAAATGGTACCAAAAGGTGGCTCATTCCATATTGGGTTGAGAGGAGAAGTATAGGGTTTGAACCAATCTAGATAAGGGTTTATAAATTAGTTTGGTTCCTTGGGCATTATATTCAAAGACTAGGCCCATAGGTTGAGGTAAGGGAGTGGTTTATTCACCCTTTTCCTTGATAAAAGGCTCCAATATTTGGGAAGATGTTTCTTCCATGGAAGGAGTAGATAAGGTGATCTCTCCTTATGGAATGGTCTCTAAAGAGAGAGTGGGTGATTCCATGGTGGGGGAGGAAGGTGTGATGACAATGGTTACCTCCTTTGGTATTTCTATCAAAGGAGAGGTAGGTAAGTTTGTTATCTCATCAAATGAAGGAAAGGAGGTGGTTGTTTCCTTTTTTTGGGTATCCAAAGGAATGGAAGGTGATTTCATCACTTCAATAAGTGAAGAAGAGGTAGTTGAGACAATGGTCTCCTCAATGATAGGTTCACTAATAATTACATTGACCATATAGACCTCATGAGCATGAGATGATTCTAGTTTTTTGTCATCATGGTTGGTACAAGGGGCATGATTGCAAAAAGGTTACTAAAAGATGTCGAATGATTGATTTGGGGGTGAATTAGGATTATTTAATGCAAGTTATCCCTTAGTAATCAAGTTTTGGACAATGATTTTGAAGGTGTTACACCTACTAATGTCATGTCTAATGACATGGTGTAAATCACATAGATCATTCTCATTATACCAACTAGGCATAGGGAAAAAAGCATCGAATTATAGGGGAGCTTTAATAGGGGAAGATGTATGATGTTGGCTTTGAGAAACTTGTCCAAAATTAAAGCACATGAATACCCTAATAGAGTGTATTGTTTTGAGGTAGCCCAGTTTTGATTTTGAGTTTGTTGATTGGAGGAGTTAGAGGAGTTGGTTGGGTTGGTTGACAACTGGAGGTGGATTAGTTTTAAGAATAACTGGGTTTGCATCTACCTTTGGTTTGGTGTTAGGGTAGTTAGATTGGTTAGTGGTTTTATATGGGGAAGGGTCATTAGATTTGAAGATAGAGTTTTTGTTTCTTATTTTTAGCTTCCCCTCATCAATGGCTCTAATTTATTGTTTGCATGCCATGGTGAAATCCTCATCAAGGGTTTTGAAGGTTTTAACCTATAGAGTGGGGGCAATGTGCTTGGAATAAGCCCAAGAGAAAATTTTAATCAACTCAGGTTGGGTCAAAAAGAAATAGAGCTAGTTGATAAGACCTTTCCATCATGTTACGAAATTAGAAATTGATTCATCATTGAATTTCCTAATGGAGTATAGGTTGGTGATAGAGACCTTCTTAGATATATTGATCAAGAAATGGTCTAAAAAGGTTTGTGTGAGTTAGGAAAAGGAAAATATGGAGTGCTTAGTTAGATCACTATACCAATCTAATGTTGGTCTAGATAAAGACATATGAAATGTGTGAAGGAGAAGAGCATCATCATAGGCAATCAAGTAACAAGAATGTCAAAATGCTCTTAGGTGTTATCGAGGGTCCTCCTTACTTTGGAACTTAAAAAATTTGGGTAGTTCATATTGAGGAGGGTAAGGTTGGATAGGTATAGATGGGTGAATATTTTTATTATAGATTTGGTCATAAGACAAGAGGTTATGAGCCCTAGAGATAGATGACTCTAGGTTGGTCATTTTGTCCATCAATATTTTGAACAAATCTATTTGGGGTTGGGGAGTTCCATAATTATATGGTAAGTTTTGTTATGGTTGGGTGGATATAATATATGGATAACTAGAATAAGGTTGAGAAGATGCCACATATTGGTATCTGGTCATTTAAGGTTTTGATGAGGCCACATATGGGTCAATAGGCACAAGACGTTCGATAGAAGGTGGAGCTATGTATCCTTATGGATTAGGAACATAGTGTGGGTAGGGTGTCATAGGTATTTTTTGAGTGGTTGATGTGGGTTGGTTTGGAGGTATGATTGGACTGGTAGATTGGGGAATTGATATGGATTGGGTTAGAGGTATAGATGGGTTAGTTGGTTAAGGGTGAGTGGTAACTCTAGTACTAATAGGTGGAAGGGTAAAAGGTATATAAAGTACCACATTTTGAATTAGGGTGAAGATTGGTGGGCTGTTAGTGATGAGGGGGATAGTGTAAATGTGAGTAGAAGATATCCCCATGGTGGATGGAGTATGGGTAACTAAAAGTAAGGTTGCCCCTATGTTAGAGAAGTTGTTGGTTGGTGTAGGGGGTGTTTTATTATTAGTTGGGTTGTTTGATTGATTTTGGGTGGAGGTCTTAGGTGGATTATTTATAGATTAAGATGCTTGAGTGATCATAGGTTGGATAGAGGTAGTGGCAACCATAATATGGGGAGGCATCCCTAAGGTGGATCACTAGGAGGAACCAAAGCAGGGATGTAGTGAGACATGGTGTTGAGGTAATGTTGGAGAGCTACAAGTTTGTTATCAAGGAAGGTGGTGAAATGTGCATCACTTTGGGAAACTATTTGATGCATGGTAGGGGGTTATAAGGGTGAAGATAACCCTCAATATCCAAAGTATACTCTATAGAGGAAGAAAAAAAGGAAGATGACTCTTGGTTGGTTTGATTCCTTAATTATTGTCTAGTAAAAACCATATGAGAAATAAATAGGAATAAGATAAATATCACAACTCAAACACAAAGAAAACAAAATAAAAATATCTCAAGGCAATCAAAACATACACTAGATTGTGTTTAAAACCTTAGGGTACTTTTTATCTCACTTTTGTCTTATGCCTTAGTTAGAAAGTGTGAACAACTTGGTTTGTATAATAGGTACTAAAAAGGAAGTCTATGGTTGGTTTCAGGTGTTCAAGGCTCTCAAAAGGATTTGTTTTTGAAATCAATATATTGCTTAGTATTGGGGCCTACCCCCTCACTTCACACACCATATCAATAAGGGTGTCAGGTGTTTAGCTAGTATATATCAATTTCTAGAGTTTAGACTCAACCATAGAGCTAAGTTTTGGTTTCTCTTCTTGGTATTGATCTCAAAGTAAGATATCCAAAGGGTTAAGGTGATACTCTAGGAGATGAAACCCTATTCAAGCCTTATGTCAATTATTATGATGTTTTGATTGATTTAAGTGGTTTGGCATAGTGTGTGATAAATAAGTGAAGCTATGATTGATTACCTTGCTTTTAATTTAACTAAATGAGATAAACATGTAAGCAATAAATGTATAAAAGGTTTATTTCATACCCAAAATAAATTTTTATTTCTTTATATGAGCATAGAATAGGGAAGAAAAGGGCACCTAGATAATACTAGGTCCCACCATGCATGTCAAAATGTTTCTCTCAATTTCTCTTTATTTTCTTAGTTAAAGAAGTAAGAAACTAGTAATAAGGGTATGGTAGAAGAACCTATTTATTTGTGTGCATATGAACCAGATGATCATGAAGATATCCTCTTTATTTTATAAATAATGACCTATAGATAAGAAATCATTAATGCAAATGGGTTGTTAGATGGGTAGAAAAGTGGATTGCCTAGTGTGAAATAGATCCAAGAAGTGTGAGTTCACTAAGAGGCTATCAATCCACACTCTTAAAATATTTAATTTGAAATAAATAAAGATAAAGTAATTTCATCAAATAATAGAAAAGACTAAAATGGAATGCAAAAAGAAATAAATGCTTGATAAAAGAAATAAACTAAGAAAATAGAGGGTTAATACTAATGCTAAATAGGTCAAATTAGGTTTATAAAATATATGGGGTCCCTATGAATAGGCATAAATATATAAAGTATAATTTGGGTGAGGTAAATTAGATGGAAATAATTTTTTTAATTCCCTAGCATAGTGACCATCATCAGTTAGGGTGACCATCGATGATTAAGGTGACCATTAATGGTTGTAGGTGACCGTCAGTGGTTAGGGTGACCATTAGTGATTACTATGGGTTCTAGATATGTTAAAAAAAGGGTTGAATTTTTTTTGAGATTATGAGGTCAATGATCATGAAGTAGATCAATAAGGGTCTGGTTAGGGTTAGGGGGATTAATAGATATCATAAACCAAATGAACAACTTGAAAACTAGAAGTGTACTTAATAGGTTGTTTGATATTTGATAGCTAATATTGGATTAATTTTAGTAGAGTGATGGTACTTTACCTAAAGAATAATTTTGGTAGAGGTTTGTGTCTCTATTATGGCTATTGAATTGTTGAAGGGAAGACCTAAAAATAAGTTCTTAGTGAAGAAGTTTTTGATGACTATTGGTTCCCTGATTGGTTGATTGTTAAAAAAAGATAGATGATTGATTATCCCTTTTTCACCTCCTACTCCCCTCCTTTTATAGGCAATGAGTGATGGAGGTAGAAGGTCTATAATAAGGGTGAAACTCATTACACAAATTTAATTGTTGATGTGTTATCTCACTTCATGAATTAAATTGTGATATGTTGTGTTCACACAGATATAGTTTGAGTGTTTAGGTGGAAGGGATCTGAACATCGATGGTTAGGGTGACCATCAATGATTAAGGTGACCATCGATGGTCAAGTGTTAAAGTTCAAGGTGGGGTAAAAATGGTAGGTTAGTGAGTTTTTTTAGCTAGTTATCTAACATGAATCAAGGTCATGGTGGGAGCTTGGGTAATGGTCCTAACTAGGGGTGTTTCGACATCTAGAACCATTATGTGTGGTTTTCTAGTGTCTACACCTAGTGATGGTGAATATTTAGGGGGTACTAAAATTGATTCCATAATAATAACTATCCCATTGAGCACATCATCACTTAATACTTATAATGGGGTAGGGTTATGTTTTTACACCATTGTTCCCTAAAATAAATCCTATTATTATTACATCCTCCATGAAAAACATTAGTACTTTAACCTAGTTACCAATTTCAATGCCTATATCAACTCAAACTATGGGTACACCTCATTTGATCACTTCTTAAAATTCAAACTTTAGTGATTAAAATGTGTAAGATATTGTCCAAATTATCAAACTTTTTAAACTTAAGGTTATAAATATTTTGTAAAATTCTATGAAGTCACCTTATGCTATTGATTCACAAGAGGTGTTGCATAACCTCTTTCACTTGAAATATATTTTCACACTTTCCAATTATTATTTTTTCATATAATTTCATATTTTATGATGTAAATAGTGATCCCAAACATCATATTTTATCTTTCTATGTGTCATTCCTTGATTATGCCTCCAATGATAAACTTTTGACTAAACTTTTTCTAAGGAGCCTCAAGAACTATGATCTAAGATGGTTCTTGATTTACCAATCCAATCCATAAAAACATTCAAGCCTCTTTTGGATCATTTTTTATCAAACTTATATATCAAAATTATAAAAAATGTATCATATGCCCAAATTTCAAAAATCAAACAAGGAACCAATGAATATGTCTTGAGATACAAGACAGTGTTGGCCAAAATGACAAACCAAATGGTAGATAAAGATATTCAAGTCATATTCAAATAAATTTTGCTTAAACCATTACATGAATCCATAATTTTGAAAAAAAAAATCATTTGATGAATTATTCCATATTGTGTGAGATCATGAAATGAAACTTATCTCATTGAACAATCTTAAGTATGTAGCCAACACACCAACTACATTTAGTACCATGTTTCATATCAAACCAATCTACAAGGTCAAATATAAAGTACCTAAAAAGGACAAAACTACAACTATTATTCAAATGTCACAACAACCTAATTGTCTTTTCTTATCCAATGCACCAATGAGATAATTTACATGATTATCGAAGTCTCCAACTTCTCTACTTAATAATCTTCTAGATAGTCATATCATATCTCTCCATCCTCCCATAAAGGTTGATACAAGTAGGCCTATACATAATGTATATGATGCAAATGCTTATTATGACTATCACTATGGACATGGGCATTCTACTAACTAATGTTATACATTGAAACATAAAATCTAATATCCTATTTGTAACCAATATAACTTACATTTGATGATCCTCCCAAAGATTCAAGGTCACAACCAAGTGACCATTATAACAAAAATATGTTTAGTGATCCATTACAAGATAATTCTTAGAATAATATGGAAGTGTAAATGGCATATGATTTAAATCCTCCTCCACAACATTATGCTCACCCATTAGATGGGATTCTTGTTACTAATACATGACATACACCTCATATGTTTTCAAGATCATATATTACTTTTTGATGATAGTGAGATTGTGGATGACGAATCATATCTTAATTCATTATTTATTCAAGCATACCTAAATCATAATCCTATTAATAATTTTATGATTTATAATGGTTTTAGTGAAATATTTTACACTATGACATTACTTACAAATTTAGGGTATATACAAGGTTATTTACACCCTTCAACCAAAGTGTTTAGAGCATTTAATGTGACCTCACAACACATCTTTAGTGAGATTGAATTACCTTTATAGGTTGATCTAACACATGTAGTCACTACCTTCTTAATTTTACCACACACATGGCTCTCTGATATGTTATTAGGATGAGCTTGGAGATATGAAATCTATGCAATAGATTTTATAGTGAATAGGTGTATTAAATACATTCATACCAATAGATTAATAAAAATTCCTAGAATTAAATATGAACATCCACTTGAACACAAATAATTTATTCCAATACACCAAATTATCAAACCTACTAAATTTAATTCTCTATAAAAGGTTAAATACTAGGTAATCCCATTGTCTAGTTGGCCCATAGTTGAGATACCATTGCATCAGAGATAAAGAGTAGATGCCATGGAATTCTCATCTACTATTACACAACATACTCAGTTACCTAAAGCAACTAAACATGTTATTATTATTTCTAATTTTGATACAATATAGAGAAATAAAATTGTTGGTTCCATGAAGCCCTACTCCTAATACCTATTCGAGACCACAAAGTTATATGACATATACAAAAAAATATTGCAGAGCCTACAACACCAGCTATTAAACCTATACATGAACCTCAATAGTGTCACCAATTTATCTACTATATCCAATGATTATATCATTTATGTATGACCATCCCTTAGATGGAATAATTGTATAGATTTTTCCTTTTCAAATATACCAAAAATTTTGAAAAAAATGAATATTAAAAAACTAACAAAAGCAATCAAATAATTCAAAAGTACCAATTTTTTTGACATGTTCCTAGTTATACTATTTATTATACATATGTTATTTGTTCCATGTTAGTATATATCATATCATTATTTTCATATATACATATGTGTTTCATGCTTCATTTTAGAGTGATGCAGGCATACCTAGGTACATGATATATGTGCATATAGATGTTGGAATTTTCATCTACTCATATTTTAAGTATGGTAGGGGCATCTAATTTTTTAAATGATACACCTAGGTTACATTATTATATGATCACTTTGAATTATCATATTTGAGATTATATGCTCACACATGCCTCTATACATGCTTATATGCTTTAATGTTTACTCGATATGTGATGTAATTAATATTTCTTACAAACACATGTTTATGAACTATTATGATATGTTCATGTTGATTGCATATTATACTTTCTTGCTATTGTATTACATTATATTTAATATTGGATCATTTGAATAGGCTCCATTTATTGTGACCCTTTTACCTATGCCTACCTATTTTGGAATTTGAATATGTCATATTTTGTTATATGTTCATTTTTTTGTTATATGTGGACATTTGAATATGCCATTCTATGTTTTTTGAATATTTGACTATGTCATGTCTCTTCGATTTTGTGGAATTTGAACATGCCCCCTATATGACATCACCTTGGACCATTCCATGTTAATTTGATTTTGAATATTCTTATGTGTATGCTTGAATTCTTGTTGAGCTTGTACTATTACTATCTATATGTTTCCATGATGTATATCATTCATCTTATGACTTGATGTGCTAAAATACTACATGGCTAAATATTATATCTATCTAGACTTATTACCCATATATATTACATGATACATCCACAAATTATACATATATTATCTTTTTGAGGTAAAGTAACTACCGAATTCTACTTCCTCTCACCTCAAAATGGGGTATATCAGTGGGGACATGTCATGGAGGCATGGCTTCCACAATTTCATAGTTTAATATTATAGTGAGGGCATGTTATGTAAACATGTTCTGCACATTTACACCAGTTCTCAGATTCTTCAAATTATAGTGGTGGCATGTTATAGAAATACATTCTCCACATTTATACTAGTTCTCAAATTCTCTAGATTATAGTGGTGCCATATGGAACATGTGCTCCACATTTACACTATTTCTTAGATTCTCTAGATTATATAGGTGCCATGTTATGTAAACATGTTCTCCACATTTACAATAATTCTTATATTCTATAGATTATAGTGGGGGCATGTTATAAAAACAAGTTATCCACATTTATAATAGTAATAATATTATCTTACTATGTGGGTAAATGTCATAGAAACATGTCATACACACTTGCACCAATTTTATACTCACCAAGTATCATAATTATATGATTCAAATATACATTGGTGACAACATTCTATAAATTTATACTTTTACTATACCCAAATTGTAGCTTGAGACATATATGAAGTACATATGCCATACAAAGGGAACATAATATTGTAAAATAAAATCATTAACTAGATTTTGAATACTTTTATAAATTATTATTATACCAAATTTGGACTTTTATGGATTGTTATTGAGCCAATATACTATAGTAATTAGTTTACTTTTAGAAGTTTGAGTTGATTAAATCACTCAATCTTACAAAGATTATAATATATACTTGATTAAATCATCTAGCATTACCATAATTATAGGTTGGATTTGATTAAATCATCCACCCTCACCACCCACCCACACACACACACACACACACACACATAATGAGTTGATTAAATTGCTCACACTCACTAGATCATGCACATATTTGGGTTATGAATTGAGATGAGACAATCTTAATGGACGTGTTTCAAATCACATTTACATCAATGTTTAGGGAATGTTTCATATAAGATATCTCTATATATGTACTTGCAAGTTCATATGTGTCTTAATATTATATTTAATGCTTCATAATGAGGCATCCTTTCAAATAAAATTGCCAAAAGGCAAGATAGTTGCATCAACATGTGTGTACTCCTAACCCTACTCTTTATGCTTTCAAGCATTTAAAATGATTTCAATTTTAGATTTCATACACTGATATTATACTATAACATAATCTTAGTGACATTTTAGTCACCAAAAAATCACTCAATTTGGGTTCATACAAAGACAAGGTGCTTTATACACATCTAGGTATGCATTTCTTTCCTTTAAACTAAAAATTTCATTACTATACTAAATGGGGGGGGGGGGGGGATGTAGATACTAAAATATGATTTATGTATTACTATAGTATTATACACCTAGAAAATATCCATCATGGTTGTACCTTTCAATTATAGACCTACTCACTACTGAAAGGCTTGTGTTCACTATCTCTTTATGCATAAATTTCCTATCTCTTAGTTTGACCACTATTATTCTAATGAACAAGACTTCTATATTGTGTAAAAATATCTAAACCTAATCATTAAACTTAACTAATATTTTTGGACCTCTAGCTATTTTCTATATTCTTAGACACTTGCATCCTAGGCAAACACCTACGTCAATGCAAGTGTCCACCTTTCATACAAAGTGTCAAGTGCCAAAAAAGTCATCCAATTTTTAAATAAAATGTATCCAAAATTTATACTTAAGTTCTTTACTACAATATATTTTCAAAATGGATTGGTATATATATATAATATTAAAACCTCAATCATTCCTCACTTAGAAATCACACACAAATCACAAGGCAATATACAAAGAATCACTCACTCAAGAATTCAAGTAAGAAATTATGACCTTTCTATCCCTATTTCTATATTTCTCATAAGATAAATATTTCCATAGATTTAAAGCATTCAATGGGTATCCCATGAGCCATATTTTCCAAGTTATAAGTTAGGTCACTATGTGTCTATATTTATCACACATTGCATCCATGTCCACACATAAGCCAACACATAGGGGATAAATACATAAGTATAAGTCACTCTTCAGAGTATTAGATATGTAGGCATCACCCATTGATAGAGGGGTCCTTGGGGAAAATTAACACTATGATCCCATTAAACCATTTTTCCCATAATCACTCCAAAGGTTAAGGAGCTAGGGTTTAATCATTTTAAAAAGACTAGTGATTTGTTTGTGTGATATATATGTATCATAAGAAAGGAAACATAAAAAATAAAAATATCTATATACACATAATATTTTTAAACTTTTATTGATTACTGACACTTTGTATCTTGTAGGAACTTATCAAGTCTCAATCTCTTTGAATGCATGCCTTAAGGGGTGCACTAGGAAAGGGGTGGGAAAACCATTAATGCTTTGTAAGATTTTTGTTCCTTTTTCCACTTTCTATCTACACACTTGTCTCCTAAAACCATTTACCCTAAGCTTATTATTCTCAGTCCTACCTATTCTAGTCTTGTCCTCTTTCCATCCCTCCTTTTCTTGCCTTAACAACATTTTGGTTAGTCAGTTACACTAGGTTGACTGGGTCAACCCAGTATAGTTTAGGGATATTTTTCACTTTTTTGGCTTGTTATCCTTTTGGTCAACCTAGCTTATACCTAGGGAAGTATCCCAAAAAACACACTAGGTTGATTGGGTCAACCCTGTATAGCTGAAATTCTTGGGAGGATTTAGGGCAAGATCTGTATATATATATATATATATATATATATATATATATATATATATATATAATTTCATTTCCCACCATTTCATAGGAGAAGAATTATTAGTGAAGAAGTGTGAGTGAACATCTGCTTATTGACCATTATACTTGAGGAATAAATCTTAAGTTCCATACTTTATTTGGATATATGGATCTTGTCTTGTGGAAAATTCTTTTGGATTCTTAGATAGGTTGTGTAGTCTAGAGCTAATTTATCTTGGTTATCCTTACATACCACAACAATATCTTGCGAATCACCTTGGCCAAGGGAGAGATTGAGAATTAGTGGGTTAGTGTTCAAAGGTAAGTATTCCTAAATTTATTTCTCCTTTGTAAGAGTAGATAGATAATGTATTTATATTATTCTCCCATGTATTAAGATTTCATATACATTTATGTGAGTATATGTCTTATAATACATGTTTAGTTTAGTTATTTGTTTTATTGATTCTAACCCCCACTTTATGATATAATATTTGGTGTGGACTAGATTAGATTTTATTTATTTCTATTAGAATAAAGTGAATGTTTTAAAACATTATGAATCCATTAGGGTTTTTTTGAAAATGTGTTAGACTATAAGCTTTGGAACCCTTCTTAGCATTATGTTTTGTGACAAGTGATACAAGTGATCCCCTGATCGAGTCTAGCGGATCCCCATATTGTTCATTCTTCCACTTAACAAGTGTATCCCAATCAGAAGTGTAGATATGATCTATCTTATCCGATATAGGATTAATTCATAGACATGATGTATTTCTGATTTCATACATTTTGGTGAACCCAATGTGAATCCTATCTCACCATCGTTTGGATTGTCTTCATGTTTCCATTTCTGCTTATTTTATTGTTAGTATTATATTTCAATTTAGCTTCACCTTCATATTAAATTATGGTGAACCTGATATGAAACTAACCCTTGTAGGATTTATTTATCTTATTCCATTCATTTTATCATCATTTTTATCATATAATTTGACATATTGGATCAATTATATCTATCTAGATATTTTTTTGTATGCACAAGTTTCCAAGAATAGGTAACTAGATCGACCCAGTCAACCTAGTACAAGTTTCTAGCCTTTCAAACACCCATTTTAGCCTATTAGGTTGACCCAATTGACCCCTTATAGTTTCATCACTTTTTTAGTAGGTTTTTGTAAAACTTGATCAATTTTGTCGACCCAATTTTTAGGTTTCTCAAGCATACTTCAAGGTTCTTCATCTACAATCATCCTTCATTACATATTTGATTCACCAAGGTTCATATATATATATATATATATATATATATATATATATATATATCGTTATTTTCTATCTTTCCTTTCATAGTTTTTAGTCTTTAAAATTGTGCTTGCACAGTCAACTAAATCGACACTACTGAACCAGTTCTATGTTTTATGTGTTATCTAAAATAACTAGATCAACACTATTGACCCAATTTATTTTCAAACCTTTATTCCATAATATAGGTTCAATATATTGACCCTAATCTATATTTTTTGCATATAGTTTCAATATTATACCTTATTTCAATGTTATAATTAACCTCATATGTACTAGTAATTAATTCACACTTTTTATTCATGTTGCTTGCATGCTTAGAAGTTCACGTAGTCTAATTAGGGGTTTTTAATTAAATCACTTCGTTTCACTATTTATATTTTATATACACACAACCAAATCAAAAAAAAATTAATAAGTACTTTAATATTTTGTCTAAACTAGGCCAACCTACTTGGATTTCATCACCAAGGGGAAAGCTGACTTGATGCTCTGGTCAAGTATAAAGTGTGATTAATGATATATTATAGATAACTAACCCACATCCTTATAATTTTGGTGTGTGAATTTAGGGGGTAGGCCCCAATACCAAGCTTGTATCATTTCTAATATAGTCCCTTTCAACCTAAACTACCTAAAACCGTTCATAGATTGCTATTGACTACCTTTCTTATAACCAACTTATAATCACATTTAAAAATAATATCTTAATAATCTAATAAATATTCAAGTTGACCAATTAGTTAGCTTTAATTTACAAGTTTATTTATTTCTCTTTATTTAATTACGTTTCAAAAAACTTTCATTAACCAATGTTAGTGCAAGGTTTTGCTTTGTGTGCCTCAATTAGATTGCCGACATTGATCCAATTGACTTTTTGTTTCCTTTCAGCACTTACTTCTTTACATTAATTTCAAAATTGTATTATTAAAAAATTACTATCAAATTTATCATCTTCCATGTTTGAATTCTTTATATCATCATGAATCCAATGCATTTTATGGTTTTAAAAATGGATGAGCAGAAATAAAGATATAAGAAAAACAAGGAATCTACTTATTTATAGCCTTTATTCACTGTAAAGGATTAACCTAGTCAACCTTGTACTATCTAAAAACCTTTTTCAACATCTATCAATTATACAAGATTGACCCAATTGACCCTATACTATTTATAAACCTTTTTTAATCTCTGTTTGTTGTACAAGATTGACCCATTTAACCTTATACTATTTAAAGACCCTTTTTAGCCCATGTATGTTGTACAAGATTGACCCAGTCAACCCTATACTATTTTATATCACTTTATATTCCCCTTGTGTGGTTATTTAGTCTTTTTTCATCATGATGACATATTTTAAACCTTCCCTTAGTTTATAACATTGCATATCAAGGATTTGGATAATAACGTCACTTATTTCATTACTTCAGATGAAACTATCTAATTTCTTCCTTCACCTTCTCCTAAACCAAAACCACTCACTACATAATGTAATGTAGTTGATGTCATTCATCCTAATCCTCTTCCCAATACCAATTTTAGGAACATTCCACCAACTAATCCTTCTCCTATCAATACTCATACCCTTACAACCTGTTGTTCCCCAAAAATATCACTCATTTTTGGGAAAAAATTTGAACTATTTTGGTCCTACAGACCAAAATTATCTCTTCCCTTTTCAAAATTTGTCTTGAGAATTCAAATTCCTCATTTTTCAAGCTTTTTTTAAATCTACAGACTCTACAAGCTTAAATCTATAGACTCTTTAGGCTTAAATCTATGGACTCTACAGGAAGAGGAAATCTACGGATTCAGTAGAAAGAGGAAATTTATGGACTCAACAGAAAGAGGAAATCTATGGACTTTGTAGATCAAGTTCAATGGGATTTACAGTTTGAAATCTATGGACTCTTTCAAGGTTAGAGAAAACTATAGACTTGGTTTCTACGAACTCTGCAGGTGGGTTCATTTCTATAGGTTTAAAGGCTTCTACAGGCAGGTTCAACCAAAAGAATCAGTTTCTAACACTTGGTCATTTTCGGGATTGGTTCTTTGCCTTAGTTTAAATAAAAATCTCCATCGACAAGCATCAACAGTAGGTTCATCCTTTGGTTCAACATCAAATGGTTCAAAGGCAGGTTCAATCAAGTGGTTCAATGCTTTATTTCACTCATTTGGTTCATCTACTTTGTTTCAATGCTTTCATTCATCCATTGGTTCAATCAAGCAGTTCGTCAGTTGGTTCAAGGCTTTGTTTAAACCATTGAACTAAAACTTGGTTCAATGGTTGGTTCAATGTCTTTGTTCAACCAAGTGGTTCAATGTTCAGTTCAATGCTTAGTTCATCGAATTGGTTCATTCAATTGAACCATTTTGGTTCAAAGCTAGGTTCAACCGATTGGTTCAACGAAGTGGCTCAACAAGAGGTTCAAAGCCTTGGTTCAATGTAATGATTCAAATCCATGGTTCAATGGAACATTTCAATAGTTGGTTCATCGCTAAAGTTTAAATATCTTCCCAAAGGACAAGTGCCCTTGCAGAGGGCACTTGATCGACAGAAACACCCTTTGAAAGGGTCATTTTCAAAGAACGTCACAAAGGTAAAATCCTTCAAAAATTTTGTTTTAAGACAAATAGTTATAATTCTTTTGGACTTTTGTTTGAAGGAATTCTATTGGGAATATGACCAACCTGGAAGCACACAATTGATTACCAAATTCAAGCAACTTAATATGCAGAAATAACCAGAATCAACAAGTAACTAAAATTCAGAATAACACAGAATATGAGAGATAATACACAACTTGTATTAATAACTCTTACAAAAAAGAATACAATAAAGAAGATGCCACTTCTTCTCCACCACCTCTTCAGAGGTTTCCCACACCTCAAGTGAACAGTAATTCTCTCCTCAAAGCTCTCTCTACTAGGTCCCAACACCCAACTCAAACACAGAGTTGGTGTTCACCTTACACCTATGCTCCACACACTCCACAAGTGCTCCACACACTCCACAAGTACTCAAAGTACTTCAAGTAGATCTCCCATGAACCTGCAACAACCTATAATTTAACAGACCATACTTATGGAAGGAACTGCCTTGCCTTCCTCTTAGCTCTCCATGTACTCCACGTACATACCAATGAGTACACACCGTACTCCAAGTAGATCCTGCTTGATCTTGCTCCCTGTTGTGTTGCTGTCCTATCTGATCTCCAACCTATAGATCAATAATGGTTCTGCACACCTGTGAACCTTTACCTTACACACACACACACCTGCAGATCAACGATCTTACTTACCATGTAGATCTCCTATAAGCCATGCTCACCTGATGACCAAGATCATACATCCATGAAGAATCTAGCTGACTCTCCAATCCAGCACCAACACACTTGGTACTGCTGTGGAACTAGGAGGAACACCCTTGCTCACCTCACACATAGAAGGAGCTAGCTTTGCTCAACTCAAACTAGAATGCTTTTACAATACAACCATGAGTCTATTATATAGAACTCATCCAAAAAATAATTAGACTCCTAGTACAATAATTAGATCCACAGCTCTTAGTCTATAATTAGCACTAAGCATGCAAACACTTGGTTCATCAACCAACTGCCTGTAATAAACTCACAGTTGAACCACACAAGCGACCGATGCCGGTCCCTGTCCACCTGGGGGTTGCCGATGCCAACCAATTTCTGATCGGCGCCGGTTGCTCTCCTGCCATATCCTGCCGATGTCGGTTGGCCTGACCGACACTGGTGTCTCTGACACTCAGCAACTCTTCTGCACCCTCCTCCGTGTCTGCATCAGTGAAGATTTTAGCTCCACAACCTAACAATCTCCCACTTGGAGATAAACAGCTGCACTGTACCTATACCTGTACTCCATCTAATCTGTTTGCTGGTTTGTATCCCTCTTCAAGATCAATCTTGAAGACAACCCACCACACATCCCATGGTGTACCTCCTGTCATCCGAGTACCCTGCCACATCCGAACCTACAAACACATGTAGTGAAGTCCTGACCTTGCATGTATACCTACTGTTGGTCCCTCTCAAGTCCCTGAGAACCCACTTCCCCAAATTGGCTCCTAACTCTCTGACAGCTCCCACTACATGGGAATACTCAGGTCTATACCAGACCTCATGTGATTTTGGACATTGTACCTGTCCAGCCCTTAGTGTGCTCCAGCTCTACATCCTGAACCTCGCCAACACGTGATTCACATCAGCTCCCACTGGAGACAAAATCTATCTGTGATCTCCATGCCTCCCATGTTGAAGAATTCCGCTGCTCCAAACTCCTCATGACATGCCACTAAACTAATCTTACCCTTAGCTCAGCAAAACCCTGTATGTACAAACTTGCTAGCTAGCATACCATCCACATACAATAATAGAATGATGTTGCAATCACCATCCCCCTGGTAAGTCAAACCACAGTAGTTACCCTGGCATTGACTGAAGCCATGCTTCATCCTCCACCTGTCAAAACCTGTACCACTGTCCTGTAGCTACCTCAAGACCATATGCCTAGTCTTTCGTCTCACGTATCCGTTCTCTCTATTCTTCAACTAAGGAATCCATTCGTCTCTGTGCTGTTGCACTGGCTGGCAACCCTACCAAAACTCCCGTTTGGTTCTGCATCATATCCCTGCCATGCTCCCACCTGTTTCCTAGATCCTTCCTGCTCTACAATCAGTAACAAGTATAAAGAAGAGGAACAACAAATTTGAGGGCCTACTTACATCTTCAGTCCTCTGTATGGGTGTTTGAGACTCCTTGATAGCATGCTATCCACCCAAAATCTGTTACAGTGACCGACCTCAGTCACTCCACAGTTTGCATCCGATCGACGTCAATTTCCATGCGTCTGTCCCTGACTACCGACCCTACCGACATCGGTGTCCCTGTTGCCGATGTCAATCCTACTGATCGATGTCGGTCTTACCCTGCCCAACATCACCAGCTTTGGTCTGCACATGACCGACCTCGGCACCTATTTGTTCGATGTCAGTTCCTCCTGACCGACGCTGGTATCTGTGTTCGCCTGTGAGTGATGAGTTTTTACCCGCGAGCTCCTTTGAATCAAAACCCATGTCCAAACTGCTCTGCTCAAAAGTATCCAACACCATCCATTGATTTCATTCTGCCATCTCCTCCAAGAACACCAAGGCTTTCCAATTCTTAAGCTTGTCAAATACATCTATCTTCTGCTTAAGAACATGCATCTCCTTTCTGCTCATGTGACCAAGCCTACGAAGCCACGTCTCTACAACAGAAGAAGAATCAGTAATATAAACAAGTAGATAAAGAATACCTGTTTTCTTACCACCAGCTAATTCAAGTGCACCCGTTGTGAGAGTTTTTGTGCATCTCTCATCACCCAATCTTTCTGAAGAAATTAGCCATATCTCCAAACCTAGAACCTGCATGACCTTCATCAACACCTGTGTGTTGGCCGCCTATAATTTTAGCTTCACTTCCCCTTTGCCAATTCTTTGGCAAGACTCACCAGCTCCTCTACTTGGGGATGCATGGAAAGAGGCAACCGAATCTTTTATCTAAGATTCAACTTTATCCAAGAAACCTGCAAACACATCCTATGCAACAACACCTATTACATCTATATCTTCAGTTTCTTCATGCTGATCTGCTACCAACCAACAATCTTATTTTACCTGCTCTTTCTTTCTATGGGACCTTAAGTAACCATCTGTGCTTTTCAACTCCTCCATCCTTAGCTTACTTTGATCTGCCGTTGCTCTACTCCCACTCAATTAGAAACCCCTGAGAGTGCCCTGTAACCAAACACAAAACCTGCTTCCTACAACCTTAGCTCTGATACCACTTGTTGGGAATATGACCAACCCAGAAGCACACAATTGATTACCAAATTCAAGCAACTTAATATGTGAAAATAACCAGAATCAACAAGTAACTAGAATTCAGAATAACACCGAATATGAGAGACAATACACAACTTGTATTAATAACTCTTACAGAAAAGAATACAATAAAGAAGATGCCACTTCTTCTCCACCACCTCTTCAGAGGTTTCACACACCTCAAGTGAACAATAATTCTCTCCTCAAAGCTCTCTCTACTAGGTCCCAACACCCAACTCAAACACAGAGTTGGTGTTCACCTTACACCTGTGCTCCACGCACTCCACAAGTGTTCCACGCACTCCACAAGTACTCAAAGTACTTCAAGTAGATCTCCCATGAACTTGCAACAACTTGCAATTCAATAGACCATACTTATGGAAGGAACTACCTTGCCTTCCTCTTAGCTCTCCATGTACTCCATGTACATACCAATGAGTACACACCGTACTCCAAGTAGATCCTACCTGATCCTGCTCCCTGTTGTGTTGCTGTCCTATCTGATCTCCAACCTATAGATCAATAATGGTTCTGCACACCTATGAACCTTGACCTTGCACACACACACACCTGCAGATTAATGATCTTACTTACCATGTAGATCTCCTATAAGCCATGCTCACCTGATGACCAAGATCATACATCCATGAAGAATCCAGCTGACTCTCCAATCCAGCACCAACACACCTGGTACTACTATGGAACTAGGAGGAACACCCTTGCTCACCTCACACACAGAAGGAGCTAGCTTTGCTCAACTCAAACTAGAATGCTTTTACAATACAACCATGAGTCTATTATATAGAACTCATCCAAACAATAATTAGACTCCTAGTACAATAATTAGATCCTTAGCTCTTAGTATATAATTAGCACTAAGCATGTAAACACTTGGTTTGTCAACCAATTGCCCATAATAAACTCACAGTTGAACCACACAGGCGACCGACGCCGGTGCCTATCCGCCTAGGGGTCACCGACGCCGGTCGATTTTTGATCGACGCCAGTTGCTCTCCTGCCATATCCTATCGACGTCGGTTGGCCTGACCGATGCCGGTGTCTCTGACACTCAGCAACCCTTCTGCACCCTCCTCCATGTCTGCATCAGTGAAGCTTTTAGCTCCACAACCTAACAAATTCCTTCAGATAAATTTTTTGAAAGAATTCAAGAATCAGCTGTGAGCGTAGGAAAATTCAAAAGACTGGACAAAGGTAAACAATTTTTGCAAACTTTTTGTCTACGGGAATTTTCCTAGGGAAAAACCTGAGGAAAACCTGAAAAGACTCTAAGGAAAAAGGGCCACTAAAGGACCCCAAAGGGCAGGTGCCCTTGAAGGGGACTCTCAGCTACCAACATAAAGGGCACTTCCTGAAGTCGAAGGGTCACCTTCCCTTCGAGAAGGATGTAAAACAAGAAGCTTGAAGGCTATTTAGGGATCATTTCTTAAGGCCTAAATGGGAAAGTCTAATCCAAAAAAGTGCCAAATAGAGAGCCGAAAAAGGACCAAGGGGTGACGCGCTCGAAGACATCAAATTCAAGACAACAAAATAACTGTTGATCCTTTGAACTTATAGACTAGAATGCATTCACAGACTTCAAGGCCAAGACCAACAGAAAGTGAGGAAAGAATAGAACAACAAATTGAATCCAGGACCTGATTCAATTAACTAGAAAAGGAAGAACGATGAAGGTAAGATCAGATTGCCAGCTAGACATTGAAAGTTGTAAACTTTCAATAAGCATGACTTGTTCCCTGCCTTGATAAAATCAAATGGGTAAAATGCCCCTAAGTTCTAGTCTATCCTCTTAACAGATTCCAATGCAACATGATGTGTTACTATTCTTGAGTCCTTGAAATGGCTATATAAGGGACTCTCTTCTATTGTAAATAGAGATCTCTTTTTGACAATCAGAATGAAACTCTGCCCAAATTGAAAGGCATTTTATGAGACTTTGAGCTCAGTTTGTTGATCATATTTTGTTATTGGAATAAGAAAGAAAGTGATTTTTTAGAATTTGTGATATGATATCTTTGTTGTTGGGGAAATTGTTCTTATGTCTTTTTCCTTAATATATCTTTTGTTCCTTTAATTCAACAAGCAAAATTAGTGACGACAGTCAGGAAGGTATCCTAAAGAGTCAAGTGTGGAGAGACTTTGTTCCCCCATAATTTCCTTTAGTGTGTTTTATTTTCATTTCTATGTAAAGGACTTTGGGATGACTTTGTGCCGTTATTGTCCTTCATATCTTACTCTTGAGAAATTCAAGTGGAGACTTTGTGTTGGATCTCAATTTGCTAGTTATTACATCCTTTGCTACATTTTGCTGTTACTACTAGGAATATTCTTGTGGTTTGTTGAATAGTACTTCTAAAAGAAGAGGAGTATTGTTTGTCATTTCCCTTGAGTTTTTCCTTTGATCCACATGCATCATCTATGAAAAAAGAGAGATGGATGGTTTGTCCTACCCATGAGTATTATTTTCTATTTTTATATATATATCCTATCTATAGGGAACCTCCCCTTGATGAGAGGAGAGATCAGTCCCCTTCTGATGTGATAAACCTACACATTTAGATGACTAATCTTCCTACTTTGGCTGATCAGACCTATTTTGTTTATTAGTACACTGATCGACAAAATATTCAACCAACAATTTTTGGCAACTCAGCTGGGGATTATAACCCATTATCATTATAACCTTATCCATTATAGACTCTAGTGACTCTATTTCACATCATACCCATTATCCATTTATAGCCTTACCATCTTCCATTCACCTCCAAACTAACTAGGAAAGAATGCATAGTTTAAAGCCTTAGGCTTTAACTGAAGCAAGGTCAATTCTTTTCCATTTTTGTTTCACAATCTGGTAGATTCAAGGTATAAATGAAGCCAAAGGGCTAAAGCTATCATTGACCCTATATTCGAGTTGGTACAAAAAAGTGGTTTTGATATGTTTCCTTCACCATCTCATCTCCAATGAACCAAGAGTTTTCCTCTTACTAAAGTCAGATCTCCATTGCCAAATGAAGTATCTACTTCTACGTTGATAAAGCTTTGCCAATAGTTACCCCTTTGAGATTTTTTATCCCTCCTTTTCATAATACTACAATGGCATTTCAAGGCCCCTGGGGTAATGCTTTTGGTCCTCTCAATCTTAATCCACCTCTAAATGAGCTTCCACGTAGTTCAAGGAAGAACTTCCCCAAGTTCTGTGGTGATGGAAAAGTTCATCCTTATGAGCACATTGCAGCTTTTAGCATAGCTTGTGGAGTAATCAGAGTAGAATTTGAAGATGTAGCAGTTAGGATTTTTGTAGAAACATTACAAGGTGTTGCTATAGATTGGTTTTATCATCTACAGGCTCAGTCAGTGATTGATTAGAATACTCTCAAAGATAAGTATGAATCCAAATTCAAACTTGTAGAAGATGCACATGCACTTCTGGCTCAACTTACACAGATGAAGAAAGAGCCTTATGAGCCTATGAGAGACTTCATAGCCAAATTTGACAAACTAAGGAACATAATTCCTATAATATCTTCACCTATAACTGAGAATCTCAAATGCTTTTTAATTAATTCTCAGTTACCTAAAGTAAGTTTTCTCTTGAGACGTGTTGGTCAAATAGATCTTGCTGCAGCTCAACTTTTGGCCACTAAGGTAGAAGATGATCTCATCTTAGCAGGGAAGATAAGAAGAGATCCAAATAGAAATAGAGCTTCATCATGTTTTGAATATTCATCTACAGGCACCATAGATCCAATGGCGCAAAAATTGGTAAATGAGTTACTTGCTCTTAAAAAGCAAATGGCTCAAAGAATGTCTTCTACTCCTTCATATAGAAGTACATTCCCAAATCAGTCATATCAAGGCAATGCTTCCAAGAATCAAGGGCAATAGAATCGCCTTCCTCCCTCACAAGGAAAAATTGCCCTAAAAGCTCCTCCAACCAATTCAGCAATGGGATATCTTGAAGAAAAATCAAAATTCTCTTTCCAACTTGAATTGAAGCAAGAAAATGATGCTGATCTCTTCACAGAGGATTAAGAAGAATCAAATGGTGACTCCCATATTGGTTTCTTAAACTACCTAGATGAACCCAAAAGTAAAGGAGAAGCTATTGATGGATCATATGTAGTGTTTATCAGATCTAAGAACTAATCAATCTAGCAAGCTGATAAAGGGAAGACAGAGGAGCAACCTTAACCAGCAATTATGATTGCTAAGTATGGAACTCCTCTTTCTTTTCAATCAAAATATCTAATCATCACTCAAAATGTAAGTACATCAATTTCACCTTCACCTTCTACTCCCATTTCATAAACTAGCCCTCCTCCCATCCCTCCTCAAACCTAAAAGGTTGAAATGCTTTCCTTTATTCCTAGTCTAATTTATCCATTTGACATAATTGATCATGTCAAAAAGACAAAAATACAAATGTCTGAGTTTGAATATCTGCAGTCCAATCCTAATCAATTGAATAAGTTGGTTCAATATGTTAAGAACCAAACCATTCCTGTAGGACAAAAGGCTAAAAAAGTAACTCTTGATTCTCCAAAGAACATGCCTATTCCAAATAATTTGGTCATTACTCCCCCAACTACTCCTGGAAAACAAAACCTTTCTATGTTTCCCTGTTAATTAATGGCCACAAGCTGAGTAACTATATTATAGACTCAAGCGCATATGATAATGTCATACCTACTAAAGTAGCTAAATCTCTTGGTCTCACACTGACCAAAATTTGTGGGAGATGTTTCTCCATGGAGAACAAGCAAGTACCATTGCTAAGGAAAATTAAAGATGCCCAATTTGGATTGGCAGCCTTTCCAGACAAGAGAATCAGGATGACTGTCTTGGTGGCTGACGTCCCAGCATCCTATGGAATTTTGCTTGGATAAAATTTCTACAAGGATGTGGGAGGAGAAATAAGCATGGACTTGTCTAAATTAAGGATCCCTATCCAAGGCATAATGAAGAGATTGCTCCTTGAAAAGGAGGCAAAATACTTGGTCATCCAAACAGTAGCCCCTACAACACAAATTCTATTTGAGTCTTCAGGCAAGGGTAATTATTTATTTATCATAAAGGATGTTCATGTTTTAATAGATGAAAGTCCTGTAGCTAACAATCCAAGAATTGATCCAAACAAGACTTCAAGAGAATTGGTAGAGTGCAGTATAAACAAGGAAGGATCTTCCATCTCTAATGGAGAGAAATCTGATAGGAGATCAGCTTCTGATGATGACAGCAATTCTTCCACCAATGATGAAGTTGGAATTGTGTTGATATCTCCTCAAGGAGATATTCTTCCTTCATGCAATTTGCAAGTCAACAACACCAAAAACATAGTTGGATGTGAATCTATGTTGATTAAATTGAAGATTTATCAAGATGAAGAAGTCAAACTCCTTCACATCAAAGGAGATGTTAATTTGATAGTTTGTCAAGAGTTTGATATGGAAATCCAATCATGTGTTGGACTAGACCAGTAGAATAGCAAGTTATGACAGTGGACCATACTACTGCAAATTAAAATTAGGCAAATAAATCCTTCTCCAAGAGAGCAAGGAGTTATGGTTTTTGGTTTGAAGACCACATCCTGCCTTGGAACAAGAAGAAGAAAAGGCCAAGAAGACAACATAGAAAATTGGTTTCCTAGTGGAGAGCTCCATTCGCTCGTCACCATTTCTGGGGGCAAAATGTTTTCCTACTAGTTTGCCAAGATGGCATACTATTTTCATGGTTTACCAGGAGAAAGCAATATTTGAAATACTTTAATTCTTGAAGTATTAGATCATATCATCTATACATATGTATATTTGTATAGTTTTCAATTCTGTTTTGTTTTGCTTGTTTCCATTTTTGATGTCTTTCATTTCTAGGTAGCATGAATCCGTAACCCAATGGTACACATGAAGATAATGGAGATTCTGGATTCTACTCCCTTCAATTCTTTTTGCAATTGACAAAAGTTCCCCAACTGGAGCCAGCTGTTGTCCCCCAAAAATATCACTCATTTTTGGGACAAAATTTGAACTATTTTGGTCCTATAGACCAAAATTATCTCTTCCCTTTTCAAAATTTGTCTTGGGCATTCAAATTCTTCATTTTTCAAGCTTTTCATAAATCTACGGACTCTACAGGCTTAAATCTATGGACTCTGCAGGCTTAAATCTATGAACTCTATAGGAAGAGGAAATCTACAGACTCAGAAAAAAGAGGAAATTTATGGACTCAGTAGGAAGAGGAAATATACAAACTTTTTAGATCAAGTTTAATGGGCTTTATAGTTTGAAATCTATGGACTCTTTCAAGGTAAGAGAAAACTACAGACTTGGTTTCTATGGAATCTGCAAGCAAGTTCATTTCTACAGGTTCAAAGGCTTCTGCAGGCAGGTTCAACCAAAAGAATCAGTTTCTAACACTTGGTAATTTTTGGGATTAGTTCAGTGCCTTGGTTCAAACAAAAATCTCCATCGATAAGCATCAGTAGCAGGTTCAACGTCAAATGGTTCAAAGGCAGGTTCAATCAAGTGGTTCAACGCTTTGTTTCACTCATTTGGTTCATCCTCTTTGTTTCAATGCTTTCATTCATCCTTTGGTTTAATCAAGTGGTTTATCAGTTGGTTCAAGGCTTTGTTTGAATCATTGAACCAAAACTTGGTTCAACGATTGGTTCAACATCTTGGTTCAACCAAGTAGTTCAATGTTTAGTTCAATGCTTAGTTTATCGACTTGGTTCATTCAATTAAACCATCGGCTGAACCATTTTGGTTCAAAGCTAGGTTCAATCGATTGGTTCAATGAAGTGGTTCAATAAGAGGCTCAAAGCCTTGGTTTAACAAAATGGTTCAAAGCCATGGTTCAATGGAACAGTTCAACAGTTGGTTCATTACCAAAGTTTAAAGAGCTTCTCAAAGGACAAGTGCCCTTGTAGAGGGCACTTGATCGACAGAAACACCCTTTAGAAGGGTCATTTTTTAAGAACGTCACAAAGGTAAAATCCTTCAAAAATTTTGTTTAAGATAAATAGTTATAATTCTTTCAAACTTTTGTCTGAAGGAATTCCTTTAGATAAAAAGTCTGAAAGAATTCAAGAATCGGCAATGGGCATAGGAAAATTCAAAAGACTTGATAGAGGCAAACAATTTTCACAAACTTTTGGATGACTAATCTTCCTACTTTGGCTGATCAAACCTATTTTGTTTATCATTATGTTGATCGATAAAATATTCAACCAACACAACCAATGTTCATAATCCTCTTGTTACACCCATAACAAGATCACCAAGTCTTATCAATACCAAAAGTAACATGGCTGAAACCACTCAAATTGATAATATAGATGGTTCCCAATTATTAAAAAACCTTGATGATAATACTATTTATACTCCTCATAAAAATGGTGGCTTTACCAAGTTTCTTTCTTCTACCACACTTAAGATAACTAACACCAATGTTGGGAATCCTCCACCTACAAAGAATATTCCTCCCACCAACACAAGTATTCATTTTCCTACCAACACTAATGCCCCTCCTACAAGTACCAATACACATATTGACACAACTCAACTTCTTTCCCAAGTCATAAATCAAATGAACATCATGCAAACAACCAATCAATCTTAAATTTTGAACATGCAACAACATTTACTACACATGACTACTCGACCACCTCAAGTCATCATGTCTCAACCAAATCCAAATTTTATCCCTCCTCCTCTTAGAGATGACAATGGGAATATCATCCCTCAACCTCTAATGAATAATAAAATGCTTCAACATCTTCAAAATGAACTTGTATCCCCATTCATTACATCCATAGATATTGGAAACATTTCTCCAACTATCACATATAATGGGACTAAGGAACCTACTCTCTTTATTAAGTCTTTTGGTAATGTCTATAAGGAATGGGTCCAAACTATCACATTTGCTACCACCAAGATATTAGCCAAAACATTTTTTGGTGATTCACTTGAATGGTACAACCAACTTCCTAGAAATTCCATCTCACAGCTAGATGATTTATTCAAATCTCTAGTGAAGGAACTCCAACATGATGACCTTCTTGAAAACTACCTTAGCCATTTCATCAATGCCAAGCAACTGCCTAATGAATCTGCTCATACTTTTATCAAACAATGGAAGTCTCTTACTCATAAGGTGGACCATAACATGAATGATGATACTCTTTTGAAATTATTTTTCATCTCTCTTAAACCTCCCCTTCAATACAAAGTTTAAATCTTTTCACCTCAAACTTTAGAATAAGCCTTATACCAAGCAAAAATGCAAGACTTTTTTATGACTCAATTTTAACCATCTCAAACAAATACTAAAGTACCTTTCCAATCATCTTCTCATAAAATTGATTCATCTAAGCCTCCCTAACATAAAAATGGAGCATCCAATTCAACCAATTTTAACCCAACCCATCCACCCTTGAGTCTAGAACAACTTAAGAATAAATTTCCACCCTCTAAACCCATGAGCTTTGATCCTTCCAAACCTCCTCCAAAATGGTACAAACCTGATAAATTTTTTTGGTGGAATGCTACTATAGGTCATTCTCATGATTCTTGTCATTATCTTCACCATTTTCTTATCTCTTTCTTATTTGGTCCACATTTCAATCTTGATACTTGCACAAAACAACATTATCAAGATTATCTTAGAGCTTCTCAAAGTCAATCTCAAGAACTAAAATCACACCAACATCAATTACCTAATGAATTGACCTTATCCAATAATTTTTTTCAAACCATAGTTGATCCTTCTTCCTACACCAAAAAGGAAAGGATAGCTAACATGAACTATGTTAAACATATCATTGCATCCATTGATCATCAACCTCTTATATCACATGAACCAAAGGAGTATCTAGTTCAAATGCCTACTCCAATGCATATCATACATGATCCTCATTTACCTCCATTACCTCTTTATACCTCTCTTACCCATCATATGCCACATTCAACCTCCTTAAAATATAACAAACTAGCACATTTGACTATCTCCAAAAACACTTGCCAACCCAAAGCAAATCATTTTAATGTTTCAACGTTACCTCACTCCAACTCACATGCTGGGGCATCTTAAAATTCCCATCCACATGTTCTTTAAGACTTTTGGACATCTTAAAATGCACATCCCTACATACACTTACCCATTGGGGCATCTTGTGATGCCCAATCTTATTCTACAATAAATAATAATAAGTAAATCCAACTTCAATAAACCTTATGAGACTTATAGACTTGTATTTCACATGATCATCTTTGATAAAGATGTTAGCATAGGTCTTACATGTTCTCTTGTCTCATGTTTCTTTTTTTTGTGCATTTTTCTTTCCTTCCTTTACTTTCATTTTACTAACATCATAGTTTTCCTTTACATTCTTTGGTTTTCTTCAACATTACATTTAGCATTTATTTTCATTTTTGTCTATATATACCTCTTTCATTTGTCCTTTTATGTCACTCTTTGTCTTAGTATCTTAATTATAATTTGTGTCCATTTATTTAGCATTTACCTCTTGATGTACCTATTGTCATCAAATTGTACACCCTAGGACACTCTATGAAACGCATATAATTTGATGCAACATGGAATCATCTCTCAAGTTTTGGTTGAACTTATAAGAGAGATGAATCTTTAGATTATGAGGGATAGCTCCCTATATATTAATTGATGTGATTATGCTACTAAAACTACCTATTATGGGTGAAAATAGAGATAAATATATATAAATCAAACCTAAACTAGGAGGTGATACACCAATATTTTCTTCCATTCATACACTTGGAGTTTGCATAATGAGCTAAGATAACCAAACTAGCCTCAACAACATTAATGGAGCTACCTAGAATTAGTGTTTCTCAAGAAGGAAAATAACAAATCCAAAAATGAAGGCAAGTGAAGGGAAGGTCAGATATGACACTACCAAAATCATACACACTTCAAGAGTCTATTATAGTATCATACACTTCATGAAACCTATTAGGAGAGAAGTCATTTGCAACAACACATTCAAGGATTGCATGAAACAAGATGAACTCAATCTATACTTGAATTTCAATATGGATCACTTCAACACATAGTGAAAATGTACTTAGAGTATAACTACATTTCTCTCATTATCTTAAGTACAAATCAAGGTACAATTTTGATAGGGCTTCTGCCATGCCAAGAGTTTGAATCCCTTTGCAAAGCCAAAAATGGCTTGTATTTATAGAACTTGGAAGAAGAGAGAGGAGATTAAAGTCAAAAAGGCACAAGGACAAGTGTCGAAATTTGAAAATCAATTAAAATTAATGTGTATGAGATATAAAAGGAGTTATGAAACTTATTTGTACATCATTATATTCCCTAATAAGCCTCTTCTCCAAATGTGGCATAGCAATCTTCTTGATCATTATTTCTTGTGCAATTGCCTTCATGATGGACTTAATTATAATAAATTTAGGATAAATATCTTGTGTATGTTTATTATATGGAGTTATAAAAGTTATTTCACCAACATTTGGAGTTTTCTTCATCATGAAATTATCTTACACAAATGCTATCATCACCTATCATCAAGATCACTCTCCAATAGGCATTATTGACACTTGGCACAAGAATATTTTCATACTTATTAAATAATTTATACCAATGGTATTGTGACACATGTTGGGATAACTCATATGATTGGCCTCATCATAAACATCATTAAAAACCACCAAACTTTAGTTTCTACCTTGTTCACTATGTCATTCTAGATGCCAGTTTAGAAAGGCTAAATAGAGAGAACTAATAGAAGAATTTTTGATTATTTCCAAGGTCTTAAAATATAATGGATGGTTACCTCAAGTCTAAAGATAATTCAAAAAGTTCTTGGAATCTCATGGTCATCTTTAGGACCTACAAAACATAAGAAAATGTCAAGAAAACTTGATTTTTGGTCCACATGTATGGATTTTGTATAATTTAATTACATGTATTTGACCCTCATAGAGTTGGAAACAACTTATATTTTATCCTCAAGGTAAAATTATCTCATATTAATGTACATTGAGCCTCATTTCTTCAGTTGATTCCTTATGGAGGGTTTGCAAGGGTTTTGAAGTGATTTTCATTCTTAGCATTTGTTCAAGCCATGGCATGTTGGAGTTCTAATCAAATCCCACTTATGGATCCTTAGGGACCTCCTTCAAATTCCTTTAATGTCTCAAGGTCTCATGTAAATCTTGGTTTAATTTCTAAGCATTTGAATTTGACATTCCTTGGTGGAAGTTCTAAGCATTTGAATTTGACATTTGAGCTCATTTATTGTGTTTTGGTGGGGCTTGAATGCTTATTGAGCCATAAATGGTTTATTGAAGATTTTATTTTCAAACTAAGGGTTGTATCATATTTTTATATACCCTAAAAACTTCCTCTATCCATTATAATGGATTTTCAAAAGATTGAAATGGAAATTGACCCCTATTTGGTTTTAGGCCTAGACCTTGCCAATAGCTCTGCCTATATCTTTGAGTTCATCTTGACCCTAAAATGGTTCCATTTGAAATTTAATATCTTAAAAAAACCTAAAATACCTATTTAAACATGTATCTATCACTTTTAAATCATATATTAGGCTGAAAATGCATATGACCTCCAATTTGGCTTCTAGCCCTAAGGCTTTCCTTCACACTTAACTGTAACCCTTGTTGTGTAGGGTACCATGTCTAATCTCAAGCCTTATATCAAGGTTTATTATGATTTTTTTATGTATCCTTAATCTTATATAACCTTTATTTGGTCATTATTTTCCATGAGATCATCAATTCATCACATTTCCCCAAAATTACCATTATTGTGCATGAAGGGATTTCCCCTACTCTAAGACAAAATAGTGACTATTAGGCATATTTATTTATGAAAATTGAATATTTTAGAAGCTCTAAAATTTTATAATGACCAACTTTACCAAATGGTTTTTCTCAATTCCATGTTTAAGGATCTAGCCATCTCAATTTCTTCAAAAGGGGGTAAAAAACCTTATTTTTACATGTTCTTGACCAATCCTCCTTATGAATGATCATTATTCACTCTTTTGATGCATAAATTTTTTTAATTAATTTTAATCACCGTTATTTAATTATTTTTTATCCTAGGGATCCACTCAAAATCTCTCTCCTCAGTGGAATCTCATATTCACCTCTTGAAACAAGGCTTTCCCTACCCTGCCTATACAAACGAAGTCCATTTTGTCATGAGAAAAGGGTCTTTAGTGGATTTAATATGTTATATAAAAGTAATTTAATAAATTTTATCATTATTAATATATATCACACTTGTATTAAACTCTTTATTTCTTCGTTGGGCACCAAACTCTCATCATATCCCTCTCTTGCTTATGACCCTATCTAACTGTGACAGTGAACATGGTGTTTTTATTTTGGGTCTCTTTATTTGGATATTATAATGAAGGTTTCAAAACATTTTATATTCATTTTTTACTTATCTTAATATTCCAATGTGATCTCATCTCCAAACCTATCATCTTGGCCCCTTAAGACCTTCCAATTGCTTATTGTCCTCTTAGACTGAGATAGTCCTAGGTCTTTGCCTATAGGTGTTTTGGGGTTGGTCATTAGCATAAAAATGACCTTTATTGATATTATTGTAACTCCATTATATCCATATGACATTATGTTTGACATTTAAACTTATTTTATCCTAGAATTACCGTAGCACTTCTCTAAATGGCATCATCTCACTTCATTGTTGTTGTCCCAATTGTACGTGACTATCTTTCATTCATTTTAGGCCTGTAGTGTATTCTAGGTCAAGATGGATTTGATCATGGTGCCTATAATTGCATGGAATTATTTTTTTATCTACAAACCATAAACTCTCATCAACTTTTTCATAACCACACCTATTTCACAAACCTTACCCTTTTCTGCTTGTAGGTGATTCCTTAAAGTCCTGTGTACGGATAGATGAGTATGTATTAGGGATTAATAGATTTAAATCACCTTATCTCCTAGTATTTGTAACTTTAAAACATAATTTTAACCATGTAATAATTCCAATTTTTATGGCACAACCTAGAACACCATTATGAAGAGAAAGGCAACCTTTTGATAAATGTCCTGTAGACAACACTGCCCTATTTTAGTGATTTTCTAGCCATCTTTGAGGGTCTAAATTATCACCTTACACTATACCTCCACCCAATTCTAGGATTTAAATACTTTTATAAGTGCACTTTGAGAGGCCTACAAAAAACCCTGAGGCCTCTGTTTGGTGTTTTTAGAGCAAAAGGGCCTAAATACAGTCCAACATTCCATTTGATGTTTTGATACTATCCTTTGTCAAAATATAATTATAAAGAGGTTTTTCTAAGCCTTTCCATATCAAGGAGACTCAAATTGGATTGATAAATTGTTGGAACACATCTAGAAGGCATATCTATAGCATTAGTTGTAGATGATGATCTCCTCTATACAAGAAAAATTGAAACCATTCTCTAAACATGAAATTGTTTAGTGCCTACATGACTCAATAAAACATTTCAATGTACATTAGTGGTTCCAAGAGGTTAAGGACCATAACAAAACTTCAAAATTGCATTTGTGATGTTAGCATGCTCCTGTAGGTAGAAGGCTACCAAAAAATGACAAGAAACATGCATTAAATGATTTAAAAACACCTCAAGAACAATTATAAACACTGTAATTCCAAAAATAAATCATTATAATCTCCAAATAATACCAAAAAATCATCTCCAATGTGAAGGAAACATTTTCAATGCAATGAGATGATTGCAAGTGCAAACTAGACATTTTGCAAGCCTAGAAGAGGCTCTCTCAAATAATTGAACTCTCCAAAACAAGAAGAATCATGGAAAAATGTTTAAAAATAATTTTTAGACACTTTAAACACACAAATCCATGAATCCAAAACAATAAATTTTGAGACAAGCTCAAAAAGTGACCCCCTCATGGTTGAACATGCAAAAAAATCTGCCTGGAATCAAACTGATTGTTCATAAAGGAGGATACCTCAAATCTCAAATTATTGTTATAAAAATTAAGTGTATTTAGGTTATTATCCACCCCCATAATTAATCCTCATAATTCCATTTGTATGACCCATGCCAAGTGTGTGAAGTTGTTCCTTCTTTGCTTAGTAAGTGAAAATGGAGGAAAAAAATCTAAAAATGAAGATTTTTGCATTATCCCTACAAAAAAAATGTTTAAATTACCTATGGAGAGGTGAAGAGTCACTCCAACACATTTTCAACTAATGGTGGACTTGAGAAGTCTGTACAAGTGCCCAAAAGCTCCTATTTTTAAGGGAAAACTACCATTTCTTGATCATAACTAATTTATAACTATCCCATAACTTATTTTGAAATTATTTTAACTTATCCACGTTAATATCCACCTTGAAGACATATTTTTTAACTCCCATCATTCGTACAAGTCAATTAATGAGCTAAAAATGTGGCCAAATGACCCTTTTTGCACATGAGACCTAACAAATGGTTAATTTATGAATTGTGAACACATTGAAACCTATCAAAGATAATTTTAGGGTATTTTAAAAATTATTTGAACCTTTTAATAAGTTTTACCATGGTTGACCAATGTTGACTTTTGTTGACTAGGCCAGTACCAGGAGAATGGACCTCAATAAGGACTAAGGGAAGGGAAAGTGGACATATAAGACAATACAAGACCTTATAAGACATATGAAACTTTATATAAAAGTTAAATATATTATGGATTGCCAAAAATTTTACTTGGGGTAAAATTTGGTCAACATTATTGGTGACTCCTAGGGGTGGCATGCTAGCTATGCCTAAGACTAGTTGCCTTACACCTCTATCAGGCACAGAGTCATGCATATGGACACTCTAACTAATTTGATAGGGTATTTGACTGAAGATAAAATAATATAATTGAACCACACACATTAAATAAAATACACACACCAAAAAATATGAAGGAATCACATTTATGCTATGAAGCAATTAGGAAACACAAGACAACAAATTGAAACAAATAGACTAGAGACACACTATCTTGAATGAATCCCTCTCTCCTAGATCAAATAGAAATTATAAAACTCTTATTTCCTCATATAATTAATGGAAACATGATACATTTTTCCATTTTAACATTGGCATGGAAGCCTTCATCTTTCTCATGGTGTTGGCCAATCTTCTTGGCATGGATTTCAATACAACTGAGACAATTTAAAATAAATCATCTATAAAAATGAATTATTATTTTAATTAAACTACATCATCTTCTTCATAAGACTCCTTAGTTTCCACATGATCCAATGATGCCTCATCAAATCATGTTTCTTAGTTCCCCATGATGTCTTGAGAATGGGCAAGTGGTTTGTCAACTGCAAGTTCTTCAATCTCATCAAGGAGCTTAGTGTAATCTTCCCAATTTTAATCATTATCTATCATGGATAATTCTTTCTATATATCTCATATAATTTTCCTTCAACCTTAAAAATTTATTCAAGATCTTGTAGAAACTCAATTTGATACATTCATTCTTCTTTGTCATCTCTCACATCAAGGATCACCTCTTCCTCATGAACTTCTTCTTTAAACACCTCATCTTGATCCTTGGTCATATGGTCCACTCCAAGTCTATCCCCATCCTTCTTATGAGTAGTTTTAAGTTCATTTGAGTCTTCTTTCTCTTGGTTCAAGAAGGGTTAATTATGCTTGATAGCCCCAAGTGGAGCTCCAATGATAAATTCTTCTTCATCATCACTTGTGTCATCCTCTTGCTATGCTACAAACTAAATTTGTTCTTCTTTTGATGTTTCCCTTAAAATAAGTTCTTCTTCAAGAAGATATGGGGTGGGAGGGTGGAAAATGGATGAATGTAAGGTGTAGTGAGAGGCTCATGAATGGATATGGAAGAAAGAGAAATCTCTTTAAATTACTCTTGGATAATAATAAGGCTTTTTTGGGTTGAGGCCACATCATTTTCTTCCATATCCTCCTTATGACTTTCATCATTTTATTATACTTATCCTTTAACCTCTTTCTTTCTCCAAGGCTTCACATTTTGGTCCCAAGTTGGAAGCTTAAAACTAGTAGGCTCTTTTGAGGATTGAATAGGTTCTTCTTCAAGGAGTGTAATGGTGGAAGAGATAGATATAGGTCTATGGGTTGGGGATGGAGTGTAATGTTCATGGAAGGGCATGGATATGGGTGAAAATTATTGAATGGGATCTTGAGGGATAGGAAAGATAAGATAAGCAATAGGAAGGATATCTTCATATAATATTTCATCATCCCCCTCATCTTCTTGAGGCTCTTCATATATTTTTGGATATTCTTTTATAGTTGTAACTTGTTCCATAACCTCTTGAGTTTCCTATTTCTCTAACCTATCAATCCACCATTTAAAACCCTATATTTCCATAAACAATCCTTCATTAATGACATCTTGATTCCGTTCCTCAACATACCCCCACATGTCCATTAAAAATCCAACTAAAACTCTTAACTAATCCATAAGACCACTTTGAGTTTCATCACAACACTTATCTAGCACACTCATATGTTTTTCCAATTCTAAATACTTTGGCATAACTACCCACACATTTTAAGAATGAGAGGTGTAGTCAGCTTGGACAAAGTGATTCAGTTGCTTAATTTCTTCAAGCAAGGTTTTCAAAGCTTCATATTTTGCCTCATAACTAATGGTGTTGATTGACTCCTCATGACAAGGTTGAGGTGAATATGGGTTATATGGTTGGTCAACAACAACATACTCATTTGGAAATGAACTAGGTTGACCATAAGACTACCATGACTCATAGGGAGAATGGTATTCTTGATAGGACTATTGAGAAGGATAGAAAGGGTGATAAAAATGTTGATAGGGAGGTTTATGGTAAGGATTCTCCTCATATCCATCCATATCAACTTCAACATTAAAATACAAGAATTGATCAAAATATTTAGCAATAGCTACTTGGGCTGCTTAAAACAAAAAATTAATTTGGATTCACCATTGGTGCTTGCTTGGATGCTTCCAAAATCTAATAAGAGAGAAGACACACTAATAATCCTCCCATGATTTGGACTTGGTCCTACCAGATGTGCCAAAACTATTGTCATCAAATTGTGTACCCTAGGACACTCTATGAAACTCCTATAATTTGATGCAACATGGAATCATCTCTCAAGCTATGGGTGAACTTATAAGAGAGATGAATCTCTAGATTATGAGGGTTATCTCCCTAGGTATGACTTGATGTGCTTATGATAATAAAACTACCAATTATGGGTGAAAAGGGAGAGAAAGATACACAAATCAAACCTAAATTAAGAGGTGATATACCAAGAGTTTCTTCCATTCATACACTTGGAGTTTGCATAATGAACTAAGACAACCAAACTAGCCTCAACACCATTAATGGAGCTCCCTAGAATTAGTGTTTCTCATGAAGGAAAATAAAAACTTCGCAAATGAAGGAAAGTGAAGGGAAGGTCAGATATGACACTACCAAACTCATACACACTTCAAGAGTCTATTTCAGTAGAATACACTTCATGAAACCTGCTAAGAGGGAATTCATTTGCAATAACACATTAAAAGATTACATGAAACAAGATTAATTCAATCTATACTTGAATTTCGAGATGGATCACTTCAAAACATAGTTCAAATGGACTTAGAGTATAACTAGCTTACTTCTCATTAGCTTAAGTACAAATCAAGGTATAATTTTGGTAGGGCTTCCGTCATGCCAATAGTTGGAATCCCTTTGCAAACCTAAAAATGGCTTGTATTTATAGAACTTGGAAGAAGAGAGAGAATAGAAAAGTTGAAGAGGCACAAACACAAGTGTCCAAAGGTGAAATTAAGTTACAATTCATGTGGATGATATAGAAAAGGAGTTATGAAACTGATTTACACATTATTATATTCCCAAATAAGCCTCTTCTCCAAATGTGGCGTAGCAATCTTTTTTATCATTCTTTCTTATGAAATTGCCTTCATGATGGACTTCCTTCTAAGTAAGTTAGGATAAGTTTCTTGTGTATGTTTATCAGAGGGAGTTACAAAATTGATTTCACCTAAATTTGGATTTTTCTTCATTATGAAATTCTCTTACATGAACTCTATCATCACCTATCATCAAGATCACTATCCAATAGGCATTCTTGACACTTGGCACAAGAATCTTTACATCATTCCAAATTGATATATACCAGGTGTCTTGTGACACATGTTGGGACACCTCATATGCTTAGCCTCATTAGAAACATCATAAAAATCCACCAAACTTGAGTTTTTACCTTGTCCATTATCATTCTAGATTCTAGTTTAGATAGGATGAATAGAGATAGATAATAGAGGAATTTATGAGTATTTCCAAGGTCTAAAAATGGCATGGAGGGTTACCTCAAGTCTCAGCTACTTCCCAAAGGGATTGTCATCTCATGGTAATCTTTGAGACCTACAAAACATAATAAAATGTCAAGAAAACTTGCTTTTGGCTCCACTCATATGGATTCCATATAATCCAATTACATGGATTTGAGCCTCATGGAGTTGGAAATAACTTATATTTTATCCTAAAGGTCAAATTTGTTCATCTGAATGTTTTTTGAGCCTCATTTCTCTAGTTGAGTCTTTATGGAGGGTTTGCAAGGGTTTTGAAGTGATTCTCATTCATAGCCATGGCACATTAGAGTTTTGATAAAATTCCACTTATGGCTCCTTGTGGATCTCCTTTAACTTCTTTTAATGGATCAAGGTCCCATGCAAAGCTTGGTGGAAGTTCTAAGCATTTGAATTTGGCATTTGAGCTCATTTATTGCTTCTTGGAGGGGTATGAATGCTTCTTCAGCCATAAATGGCTTCTTGAATATTTTATTTTAAAAATAAGGGTTGAAAAATATTTTTATATACCTATAAACTTCCTCTAACCATTAAAATGGATTGCCAAAATCTTGAAATGGAAATTGACCCCTATTTGGTTTTAGGCCTAAACCTTGTCAATAGGTCTACCTATGTATTTGAGCTCCTCTTGACCCTCCAATGGTTAAATTTTCAATGTGATGGCTTTAAAACACCCAAAATACCTTTTTAAACATGTATTGATCACTTTGAAAGCATATATTAGGTTGAAAATGCATATGACCTCCAATTTGGCTTCTAGCCCTAAGGCTTTCCTTCACACTTGATTGTAACCCTTGTTGTGTAGGGTGACATATCTGATCTTAATCCTTATATAAAGGTTTTTTAGGTATCCTTCAGATTATATAACCTTTATTTTGTTATTTTTTTCCTTGAGACCATCAATTCATCACATTTCCCCAAAACTGCCATTCTTGTGCATGAAGGGACTACACCTACTATGATATAGAATAGTGAGTATTAGGCCTACTTTTTTAATGAAAATTGAGTATTTTAGAATCCAAAAAATTTAATAATGACCAATTTTACAATTTTTTTTTTCAATTCCATGTTAAAGGGATCTAACCATCCCAATTTCTTCAAAAAGGGGGTAAAAAACCTTGTTTTTACATGTTCCTAACCAAACCTCCTTATGAATGATATTTATTCACTAATTTTATGCATAAAATTTGTTAATGAATTTTATTCACCATTATTTAATTATTTTTTATCCTAAGGATCCACTCAAAACATCTCTCCTAAGTGGAATCTCATATTCACCTCTTGAAACAAGGCTTTTCCTACCCTGCTTGTATGGACTGAGTCCATTTGATATGAGAAAAGGGCATTGGGTGGATTGAATATGTTATATACATGTAATTTCATTAATTTTATCATGATGAATATATATCACACTTTTTAAAAACTCCTTATTTCTTCCTTGGGCACCAAACTCTCATCATATCCCTCTCTTGCTTATGACCTTGTCTAACTATGATAGTGAACAAAGTGCTTTTATTTCGAGTGATTTTATTTGGGGATTATAATGAATATTTAAAAAAAAATTATATTAATTTTTGACTTACCTTCATATTAAAATGTTATCTCATCTTCAAACCTAGCATCTTGGCCCCTTAGGACCTTCTAATTGCTCACTATCCTCTTGTACTGAGACAATCCTAAGTCTCTACCTATAGGTGTTTTAGGGTTGGTCATTAGCATTAAAATGACATTGATTGATATTATGATAGATCCATAATCCACTATTTTTTACATTTATACTTCCTTTAGCCTATAATTTCCTTAGCACTTCTCTAAATGCCATCATCTCACTTCACTATTGTTGTCCCAGTTATAGGTGACTATCTTTCATTCATTTTAGGCCTGTAGTGTCTTCTAGGTCAAGATGGAATTAATCAAGGTGATTATACTGGAATGGAAGTATTTTTTTCCTAAAAACCATAAAATCTCATCAACTTATTCATAACCACACATATTTCACAAACCTTACCCTTTTCTACTTGTAGGTGATTCCTCACAGTCCTATGTACAAATAGAGGAGTATGCATTAGGGATTAATAGATTGAAATAACTTTCTCTCCTATTATTTTTAACTTTAAAACATAATTTTAAAAATGGAATCATTATAATTTTGATGACACAACATAGAACACCATTATGAATATCAAGTCAACCTTTTGATCAATGCCCTGTAGACAACATTGCCTTATTTTAGTGATTTGAGCCATCTTTGAGGGTCTAAATGACCACCTTCCAATATTAATTTCTCCTTAAAAATTTTGGAAATATTTTTTTGTTATATATAAAACACCTAAACCCAATTATAAGATTTAAATCCTTTTATAAGTACACTTTGAGAGGCCTACAAAAACCCCTCAGGCCTCTAGTTTATGTTTTTAGAGCAAAAGGTCTTGAATACATTCCAACCTTCCATTTGATGTTTTGATACTATCCTTTGTCAAAATAACATTATCAAGAGTTTTTTTTAGGAATTTACATATTAAGGAGCCTCAAATTATATTGATCAATTTTTGGAACACATCTAGAAGGCATAACTATGGCATCAATTATAGATGATCATCTCCTTTATATAGGCAGAATTGAGACCATTCTCTAAACATGCAAGTTTTTAGTGCCTACATCCCTCAATAAAACATTTGAATATACATTATTTGTTTCAAGAGGTTAAGAACCATATCAAACCTTCAAAATTTCATTTGTGATGTCAGCATGCTCCTGTAGGTGGAGTTTTTTTACTGTGATATACAAAGAAATCATGAAATGATTAGAAACATGCAAGGAATGATTTTAAAAAACCTCAAAAACAATTGTCAACACATTAATGTCCAAAATACATCAATATAATCTCCAAAACAATACCAAAACTTCATATCCACTATGAAGGAAACATTTTCAAAGTAATGAGATGACTGCAAGTGCAAACTAGACATTTTACAAGCCTAGAAGAGGCTCTCTCAAACAATTGAACTCTCAAAAAAAATAAGAAGCATGTAAAAATCTTTAAAATCATGTGGAGACACTTGAAACACACAAATCCATCAATCTAAGACAATAAATTTTGAGACAAGCACGAACAATGACCCCCTCATGGTTGAACATGCATAAAAAGATACCTGGAATCAAACTGATTATTCATAAAGGAGGATGCATCAAATATTAATTTATTTTTATGAAATTAAGTGTATTCATAGTACTATCCACCCCCAAAATAAATACTTTTAATTCCACTTGTACGGCCCATGCCAAGTGCATAAAGTTGCTCTTTCTTTGCTTGCCAAGTGAAAATTGAGGAAAACAAGTTGTAGATGATTTTTTTTGCATTATCCCTAAAAAAAAAAAATTTAAATGACCTATTTAGATGTGAATATTCACCCCACCACATTTTTAACTAATGGTGGACTTGAGAAGTCTGTATAAGTGCCCAAAAGCTCTTATTTTTGAGGAAAAACTACCATTTCTTAATCATAACTAATTTATAACTATCCCCTGACTGATTATAACATTATTTTACCTTATCCACATTCATATACACCTTTATTACATATTTTATAACTCTCATCATCTTCACAAGTCAATTAATGAGCTAGAAATGTGGCCAAATGACCCTTTTTGCACATGAGACCTAGCAAATGGTTAATTTATGACTTGTGAACACACTAAAACCTATAGAATTATATTTTAGGATATTTTAAAAATAAATTGAACCTTTTAATAAGTTTGACCATGGTTGACCAATGTTGACTTTTGTTGATTATGCCAGTAACAGGAGAATGGACTTTAATAAGGACTAGGGGAAGGGCAAGTGGACATATAAGACAATAGGAGAACCTATAGGACGTATGAAACTTTATGTAAGAGTTTAAAATATTAGGTTTTGACCCAAATTTGATTTGGGGTCAGATTTGGCCAATAGTACCTTAGTCTTCTTTCTCTTTTGACATTTCTTTTTTGTCACCCTTGAGGGTTTCTCTTTTATGAGTTATAGTATAAGACCATGGATAGGACCCGATCCTCATAAAATTACCATATTTTCATTCCTTTTATAGAAAATGCTTTTGATCCTTGTTCTTAAATTTTATCTTTTGCTTCTTTTTAGATGTAATTTGCACAATAATCTATGTTAGCATGCTTTTCTCTATTTCCCTCATTCTCATGATGAGGAATCACACTTTACTATCATTGTATCCCTTATTTTTACCCTTTTTCCACATTTTTTTTAAAATTTTAAGTAATTCAAATTGTTTCATTTGTCATTACTCTTGATTTACCCTTTCTTTCACTCCACATTAGATAAAACAAGGTCAAAATCAAGATAACACTTTTATTTTACCTAGATTTATGAGACTATTAGACCCCATGATCTTTGAAGTTATCTCTCGTAGTAATATTGTCCCAAGTATTCAAATTAAAGTCATCTATATCACCCATGTTTGGTTTTCCAAATTTGTATGGAGGAGAAATAGAAAAAGACATCAAGAAAGTTAAAACCCAAATCATTTAAAACAACAGGTAATGATATCTAAAAGGTAACATACAAAATCTCAAGTCAAATTCACACCAAATGAAATGATTACAATCACATATCCTATCTCCAATCAAAGATAAAAATCCATAGTTGGCCTCACATAGAGTCAAGGTCCATTAGGGTGTGGTAGGCTAGTAGATTGGAAAAGGAGAATTCAAAAAACTTTATGGTGCTACCTAATTTATCACACAAGTACCCAATCTTTGCAGTAGACCAAAATCTTTGTAAGGGGTCCTAAGGAATGGGGAACATGTTGTGAGAAGGTAGGTCCATTTTAATTTTCATGCATATATCCTTCATGGAATGATTTATATACTCCATTTGTTGACCTAAGACTTGTGTGGAGAAGAGATGTTCTTCATAGTCCTTAAGGTTGAAAGTCCTTTTGTTTTGACAAACCTAATTTGAGTGTCTTGACTTTGATAAAGAGTTCCTATACTTTGGTTTTTACTTAATTCTCCCCTCCACCCATTTCATTCCCCCCCTTGATAGACAAATTATGATTCCAAATCTGCCTTACCCCTTCTAATTATTCTTTCTTCTTCATCTCTTTAAAAACATGCTAGCATTACTTTATTTTAGTTTTATCCTTAGAGAAAAAAAACATGTTTGAGTAACTATGGATCATTATTTTCTTTCATTTGTCATTATTTTACTACCCTTTTATTATGTACAACTAAGTTTGCACACTTTTACCATTATTACATATATGCCTTCTTCATGTTTGTCTCACATCTTTATTTACATTTCCTTTTCTTTCTTTCATGTTTTCCTTTTTGCCTATTTTACGTGAGCTTACTTTTCACTTTCCTACATTTATTTGTTAAAGTTTCATGCATTGACACTCCTTTTTTCCATTTATTCTTTAGATGCTTTCCAATATCATTTGTCATTTACTCAATATCATTTTTCATTTATTCAATATCATTTATCAATCATATTCCAATCATTTGACATTCATTTGCCAATTCTTTTGTCATTTATTTGCCTTCAATATTCTAAAAACCTTTATTCACTATTCCTAAATTTCCAATTATCTTCTTTGTCATTCCTAACTATTACATGCTTATATTCCAAAAATTTCAATTTTTGGCTATTTTTTGCACTAACTTCTGCAAGTTCATCTAGTGTTCTCTACATTAGACACCTTTACATTTAATACAGTCTACTTATTTATCTACGCTACTAAAGTGAGTTAAAGGTATGTGTTTTTTAATTCAATCCTTTCATTTATCTTTTTTTCTACTTACTACACTTTACTTAGCATCAATGTTGTGTGTTATCATGTTCTATCCTGAAGCACCATCCTATATTGCACTTATGTGACATGTGATGAGCTTTGAGTAGGGCATATGTATACACATAATATTTTAAAACTTTTATTGATTACTGACACTTTATATCTTACAAGAACCTATCGAGTCTCAATCTTTCTAAGTGCATGCCATAAGGGGTGCACCGAGAAAGGAGTGGGCAAACCATCAGTGCTTCTTAGGATTATTTTTCCTTTTGCCACTTGACATCTACACACTTCTCTCCTAAAACTATTTACCCTAATCTCATTCTTCTCATTCCTATCTATTCCAGTTTGTTCCTCTTTCTATCCCTCTTTTTCTTACCTTAACACCCTTTTGGTCAATCAACTATATGAGGTTGACTAGGTCGACCCAATATAGTTTAGGGGTATTTTTCACTTTCTTGGCTTGTTAGCCTTTCGATCAACCTAATTCAGACCTAGTGAATTGTCCCCAAAAACACACTAGGTTTGACTGGGTTGACCTAGTATAGCTGATGTTCCTAGGAAGATTTAGGGAAAGATCCACCTATATATACAAGTTCATTTCCCACCATTTCATAAGAGAATAATTATTAGTGAATAAGTGCGAGTTAACCTCTACTTATTGACCATTCTACTTGAAGAATAAAGCTTAGGGTTCCATACTTTCTTTGGAGATATGGATGTTGTCTTATAGATAAGTGTTTTGGATGCTTAGATAGGTTGTGTAGCCTATATCTGATTTATATTATTTATCCTTACATATCACAATAATCTCTTATGAATTACCTTGGCCAAGGGAGAGATTGAGGCTCAGTGGGTTCATATTCAAAGGTAAGTATTCATAACTTTATTTATCCTTTATAAGAGTAGATAGATAATGCATTTATATTCTTCTCCCATGTATTAGGATTTTGTATATATTAAAATTAGTATATGTCTTCTAATACATGTTTAGTTTAGTTTTTTGTTTTATTGCTTCTAACCCTCACTTTGTGCCATAAGCTTTGGTGTGCACTAGATTAGATTTACTTTCTTGCTATTAAAATAAAGTGAATATTTTAAAACCTTAGGACTCCATTAGGGTTTTTGTACAATTTTGTTAGACTATAAGCTTTGAAACCCTTCCTATTATGATGTGTTATGATAATTGAAACAAGTGATCCCCTGATCGGGTCTAGCATATCCCCATATTGGTCATGTTCCTGCTTAATAAGTGTATCCCAATCAAAAGTATAGGTATGATATATCTTATTTGATCTAAGATTGATCTATAGACATGATGAAATTTTTATTTCATAAAAGATTCATTTGGTCTCATATATATATTTTTAGTATTTCATATGGTACATCTACATTTAAATTAGACACTTACATTGATGCAACTATCTAAATCCGATGCAAGTGTTTGATGCCATAGAAATAATATTCCTAGAAATTGATAACTATTCCAAGATCACCTTCCATTCCACTTCTATCTTATTCCATATTAGACCTATATGAGCACAATATTTTATTTAAGTATATTTATTCCCTATTTATTATAATATACCAATAGCTATACTTTACTATTTTTAACAATATCAGTTGTTTAACTTCAGAATATTATTTATGCTAAATTTATATTAATTGTCCTACTCATTAGGTTATTTCACCATCCTTGTGTAAAATTTAATATAATCCCCCTTATCCCAACTGAGTACATATATCTAATTCTAGGGTTAAACAATATTGCAATGAGGAGCAAAATTTTAGTTATTTTATTTATTATAAAACCATGAAAAGTCTTGGGAATTTAGTCCATGGTTGAGAATATCATTATTTTATGATTTCAACCTTTTATTAATGTCTTCATAGTTAAAATATTTCAATAATGAAAAGGTCATATTAAATTCCTTAGGAAAATAATTATTATGTGTTTTGACATTTTAATTAATCGAATGAAACAATCATTTGATTAGACTCATTATAAGGGTTGGACATACATAAGATAATCAAGATAATGTGGAAAGGTATGTGAATAGATTTCATTTTTTCATATAATATGAAATAAATTTTTTGAACTTGAAAACCATAGAGGAAGCCTATCAATGTGAATTGAAGGCGGAGGATAATATAACAAGGAAGAAGCAAGCTAAATCTAGAGATAGAGGAAGGTATTTGAGAGTATGAGGACAAAATAGTGGTGGAAGAGTTTAAAAAAATAATTGTGGGGAGACGATCAGTTCAAAAAATTAGAATCTAGGTTATAGAGGAGGAGCCTCTTCTAGAGGAAGAGGATTTTATAGATGAGGTAGAGACTAAGGTTTTCAAGATAAGTGTTTTGGGTGTAATAGGTATGTTGGTAATAAAGATAAATATTTTATATAAAACCATTATAATAATAGTAAGAGATCTAAATGGATATCTTATATAGCCTTTGGATATGAGGAAAACATTGGGTCTCTAATACATACAAAAGAGATTGATTAAGGAGAGGATATATTGATGAATAGAGTGATGTTGAAACCACCAAGAAGATGAATGAATAGTCATAAACAAAGATTTTATTCCATACCATTTACAAATCTGGAGTTAAGTTTTATAGAGTTATGATTTATAGAGGTAGCATGGATAATTTAGTTTCTCAAGAGATGGTGAAAAAGCATGGGCTGAATCGATTGACACATCCTACCATAAAAGGTTTTTTGGTTGCTTAAGGGCACTAGGTGATATTGAATGAGCAGCATGTGGTGAATTTTTAGATTGGTTCCTAAAAGGATTAATTTTTATGTGGAAACATGCCCATGGATGTATGTCTTATGCTATTAGGTAGGCCATGGCAGCTTGATAGGAGAGCCATGCAAAATCGAAGGGTAAAAACCTACACCATCATGAAGGATGGAAATATATTCACATTAAGTCCATTAAACTAAAAATTATATCAGGTGGATAAAATTTAAAAATTTATTTTGGTATCTAGTAAAGAGTTTTTAAAGGTGGCTAAGGTGGAAGAAATGTTCTTTGCACTAATTTCAAATCCTTTGCAATTTATGATAGCCACTATGGTAAGTGACCTACCTATTGAAATTTAAAATATTTTGAAGATTATGTTGATATTTTAATGATTTAATTTCTTTATGGACTACCACCTATAAGGAGAATTTGTCATCATATGTATTTAGTGTTATGATTAAGTTTTCCTATCAAAGTATCCTATAGGTTGACTCTAATAGATAATGATGAGATAAAGAAGTAGGTGCATGATTTGTTTAAGAAGGGGTTAATTTGAGAGATTCTAAGCCCATGTGTAGTTCTAACTATGTTGAAACCAAATAAAGGTGGAGAGTGGATAATGTGTACATATTCATGTGTAATAAAAAATATCACTATTAAGTATAGGTTTTCATTGCCAATAATAGATGACTTAATGGATTGTTTTAGTGGAGAAAGGTTCTTCACTAAGATATATTTAAATAGTGGGTATCATTAAATCTATACAAGAGAAGGTGATGAGTGGAAAACCACATTAAATATGAATGATTATTTATATGAGTGGTTGGTTATGACATTCGATTTATCAAATGTTCTAAGTACATTCATGAGACTCATGAACAAAACGTTGAATCATTTCATAGGTAAGTTTGTGATAGTATATTTGGATGGTAATCTAATGGTTTATCACCCTAAAGAGGAGAATTTAAAGCATCTGAATGTTGTTTTAGTAAGCTGAAAGAAGAGTAAATTCTAGTAATATTTAAAGAAGTGCAACTTCACACAAGAGGATTTGATATATTTATGATTTTTAATCTCAAAGGATGGGTTGAATATGGACCCTAAGAAATTGATGGAAATTTTGGATCAGGCTTTGCCAAATAATATGTTTAAAGTGATAAGTTTTAATGGGTTGGAAAGTTTCTATCATAAGTTCATCATAAACTTCAATAATATAAGTGTGAAGACTATGAATGGAGATAAGAAGAATTTTTAGTGTAATATTGTAATAGAGAGTAGATTTCAATTTGATAAAACAACTAGTGTTAGCCTTACCAAATTTTAGAAAAGTGATGTAAGTGGAATAACTATAGGATTCATGTTGAGTTAATAGGTTAAGCCCATTTTTCATTTTAGTGAGAATTTTAATGAATCTAAGAGGAAGTATTGGGTCTATGACCAAGAATTATATAAAGTGGTGAAAACTCTTAAGAAATGGAAACATTACTTATTACCAAAGGAGTTCATTTTTTATATGGAAAGTCAAGCTTTATAGCTCATAAACAACAAAGGTAAGTTAAATCAATGACACATGAATTGGGTTAAATTTCTTCAAATCTATTATTTTGTTTTGAAACATAGAATTGGAGAGTCCAATAAGGTAGTGGATGTCTTATGTAGGAAATATCTTTTAGTGAATGGGTTGAAGGTGGAATTCATTAGATTTTAATCAATGACAGAGTTGTATGAAGAATACTTAGATTTTTAAGATGCATGGATAACATGCAAGATTCTAAAATATATAGAATAAAATATATGGTTAAAGTATATGATTCTATATATATTGTTATTTAATTGGAACAAGTTATATATACCTCAAGGTTCCATGAGAGATAACCTATTGAAATAAAAACATAGTGCATGTCTATCTGGTCATTTTATGATTTAATATTGGCACAAGCTAATTTGCATATAATATCTCAGTCAACCAAAGTAAATAATTGAGTCATTTTAAAATAGTGTATGGGATTAACCCTAGAGGTTTATGTGAGTTGAGGAGTACCACTGAGATAGGTAAGAGAAGTGTTGAAAGTGAATACTATGCTCAATTTATGCATGATGTGCATAAGGAAGTTAAGAGGAGACTTGAAGAGAGTGTTGGAAAATACAAGTGATACATTGATATATGAAAGAGAGAATTTATTTTGAGGTTGGGAACTTTGTTTTGGCACATTTTTGTAAGTATATGTTTATGAAAGGTGAGTAAATAAAACTTAATTAGAACAATATTGGGCGTTACAATATTTTGAAGAAGTTCTCAACTAATGCTTATGAGTTAGAATTACTGGATAGAGAAGGCATACCACCTATATTCAATATAGAATATTTGCACCCATACATTGATGTAAAAATGAGTGAAAACATGTATTTTTATATCACAGATTTGAGAGAGTATATTTCACTAGTAGTTGAAGAGGAAATGGAATCCACTCTAGACATTCATAATGGAAATAATATAAGGGGAAATGAGCACTATGTGTACTTGGTTAAGTGGAAGGATGGAGCATTGAAGATTAAACATGAATGAATGCATATAAAGTTTCAAAACATGATAAAACTATATATGAGCTCACAACCTATTGATGAGCAAAATCTCATAAACATTTTCATTACTCTAGGTGTCTGATGAAAGTGCATCCAAGGTGAAGGGTAACCTTGCATCAACCAAAAATATGTTATCTTAGGTTTTTATTTTATTTTATATTTGTGGGATTTTTAAAGTTTTTAAAACTATGAGAATGATGTTGTTGAAGTATTGTATGCATCTAAAATCTCTCGCTTTATTTAATGTCACTATTATCACTATTAGTTGACACTAATTTTGTTTATCTAATTTATCTCATCTAATCCCATCCTAAAATCACCATTTTTAATCATTTATATAATTTCCCCCTTCATTATTATTCATCTAATAACCATATTTTTATCCCACTCCATTAATTTTCATAAATCCCCATTATGCCATCCTAATCCCCACTTAGCTATTATTTAGGAATTTTAAATTCCCATGGCCCACCTACTAGCCTATTCCTAGGCTCTCCTATACCTCTAGTCCCTAATCACCCACATAATCCTCATATAATTCCATGCCTAATCCTAATTAACCCATAAAAATGATTCTATAATTTTATAATTCTATAATCCTCTCTAATCTCAACCTTTCTCTCTAAAAGCCTCTAAATCTATAGGCTTCCAAGGAATTTAAAATTCCTTAGAAAATTACCAAACCTTTATCCTCTACAAACCAACTTTGAATTATAAATATTGATCCTTACCTCCATATTATATATAAATAAGACAAATCATCCATGGGATCCATCTATCTAGTTCATAAAGTCTCCATGCCAATCTAAGTTCTCAAATCCATCATCAACATCCGTGATCATGCCAACATAGTGTCAAAATTCTAAGTCTAAGGTAATATTAATCCAATTCCCTTGTTTTCGATCCATTTAATCATGGTTTAGATCAATTAGCTTTAGGAGTAGTATGTTGGTTTGAATTGTGTATTCATTTAATTGTATTTGATCTTCATGGTTATAGATCTTACCTAAGTAGTTTGATGTTTTGAGTAGATTTATATTAATTTCATGATCTTAAATCCATAGTGCTCAAAATTTCATCTACATTGTGGTGACCCTAGTGGGAGTGATGTTCCTAATTTTAACAATTTTTCTTGTTAGAAGTATTTTTGGCAACTTGTAGGACTGATTGGTGGAAGAAAAAGGATGTATTTTTGAATTTTTTACATTTTATAAGTGATATTTTTGACCTTGCATTGGTATTAATGAATCTACAGTCACATTTTTTCCTCAAAACTAACAAATTTTCATTAACCACCTGATTTGACCACTAACCATTTTGTTTGACGGTAATAGTTTTTTCCTTTAGACAATATCGTGACTTATGAATTGTGATTTTGCCCAAAGAGTCATGGTTCTATATGAAAAGTCATAATATTGTGTCTAACCACTAATGGTTTCATTGAAAGGTTGTCACACTTGTGAAATACCATGATTTCATAAATCATGATAATGTAATGGTAATCATGATATTATGACTATGAGTGATGATTATGAAGGGTCTCATATCGAGTTTTAAATCATGGATTTTTTCTGTTTCCTGTTGTTTTTTGACCCCATATATGCTAACATTGAGCATTTTGTGTTATAAATTAAGGTTTTTTACTTTTTATATTAAATATTTAGGTAGAATATGGCATCAATAAGGAGTCTAGTTATCAAACCTTAAGACACAAAATTGTTACTCCTAGAGTTTCAGTTTTGACCTAAGAATAATGGTGTTACAATACAAATAGTGGTATTGTGATTTTTGATAAAATCACTAATAGTTTTTTATTATCTTTTGAATTGTAGTTTTAGTCTTGATATTTTATATCTTATAAGGGCCAGTCATCATCTAAACATCATATAGCTCCCTTCTTACATCTTGTTTAGGTCACTTGGGTCTTAAAAGGGAAATGTTTTGGTTAATCTCAATTTTTGTAACAAGATTTTGTCTCTATAAAACTTGTTGTGTGATTGGAAAGGTTATTAATAGAGAGGAAAAGGAAAATGAGGGCATATAAAGTCAAAATAATCATAGCCTTACAGCTTTTTCCTATCTTCTAAAAACATGTAACTCACAAAAACATGTTTTTGCCCTGTAAATAGTAATATTGCATCTATATTAGTGATTTTGTCATTCTATCAAATTATATCATTTTAAATTAATTTTGTCTATTTATTTGTCATCTTTAGATCCATAAGGTAGACTAAAGATTAAATCCACTTGAAAACACTTTATGTTCTTTAGATTGATCAAGATTCTAGGTCATTTCAATAAAAAATTGAGTGTCTATTTATAAAATATTGATACATCATAATCAATTTTTGAATATACCATAATTATATATCTATAGGTATTTTTGAGCATCTAATAAATTTTTCATAACCTATCTAAGCACTTGTTATGGTAAATTTCAATTTTTTGAAGTTTTGAACTTTTAGGCAAAACTACTAATCTTGAATTTCCCACATAGTGATTTTGCCTTTTAATTCACAGTTTTGCAGTGCTAATTAGGATTTTGTATGCCCCTATCATGGTATACTATTTTTTATAAGTTCATGATTTGTAATATGTGTTTTTTCTCCCCAGTGGTGGTTTTTCACTCTTTGGTTATGATTTTACTTTGCACTAACTATGTAATTATGATCTTACATGCAATTGGTGGTTTTATAATAAATCAATCAAATTTATAATAATTTATCTTATTGGTTTCCTCTTTTGAGTGTCTAAAAATAAAACTAATAATCTTTGCTTGTAGGCCACCTATCAAATACTTTGTTAGCATTTTGAAAATCAATTTAAATCATTTTGTTTCACATCATATATATATATATATTCTTATTTCTTGTAAATATATCACACTTAATCTTAAACGGTTAAGTAATCCTTTTTGTTTTTTTTGTTTTTCACCTGAGGGATACGGTTGTGTATGCTCTCCTCCTTGCATCCTTGTGGTGATTCTTGGAGGATCAAAAACCACTAATATACCCTCCCATATTTTCTTTTATAGGAGTTAGTGACATGGATTTTATCACCACACACTATACCAAACTCTATGTTCTAATTGAGTATAAAAATTAGGAGAGTTGTCATTAGGTGCCTAAGTGGAATTCCCCATAAAATTTTCCATAAAGTGAGGAGGGTTTAGTTTCCAATACACAAGGTGGTTATAAAATATCCTATATGAACTTGGGCCCCACTATACCCTCATGTATATCGAGGATTCCCATAGAAACCTTATGCAATACCTCTATTAGGACATTTTGCCCATAATAGGCATCTCACTACTAGAGTCAAGATCAACTCCAAAGAAGAAATTAAGTGAAGATGGGGTCATAAGGGTTTGATCAATTCTATAATAGGTCACCAACTTATAGCCTCACCCACAAATTTGTTACAAACCCTTAAGTTTACTAATCATAGGTTTGTGGTTTGCTTTCTTGGGTGATTATTATGTTAAACCAATGTTGTTTGTGAGCCAAGTTAGCCTTTACCCAAACCTATACATGCCCATCTAATTATTTTACACATATCATCTTGTACATCCTCATCATCATCCCATTGTACATATGGCCTCTTGTACATCGTTTTACATGTCTCATAATATCTCTCAGTCTAATCATAACCATTAATCATTGATCATACCCCATCACTCACATATCATAATCATATCTTGTCCTCCACATCTTTTCCAAAGTACACTTTATCCATAATTAACCATTTGTCTTGACCTTTCCCTCACCTACTCACCTCATCCCCCATCTAGTTTAACCTCATATTATCTTATCCTAGTTGGCTCTTTAGGTCACGTACATGTCTAAACCATCCCTATCTCATTTACATTACCCCATATCATTTTCATCATCACCTATATATAATTTTCCTTATTTTAATCCCATTATCCTTTCACCTTCATCACATAATCACCTATCTATCCCATCTGGTAATAAATTAGTTCAAGGTTTTGAGCTAGTTCTTCTTGTTACCCATCCAGATCATTCTATCACTTAAGTCCACTATTTCCCATCATTTGGTTAGATCTCATACCTAATCAAAATCCTTATACCATCTTATCACTTTATCAATTTCAATCTAGCAAAACCCATCAATATAATCCTATCATATTGCCTATTCATAACTAGCACCTATCCAATCACCCCCTTGATAGTTTGAACCTAGGCACCCATCAAATCCCCAATCCTTTTGCTAGCTTAAAATATAGGCATTATTGATATACCACTAGCACATATTTCACTATCAATCTAAAGTATAATCCTAGTCTTTTATCCATTCCTCTATCTCATCCTCATCATCACCCATCATACTATCTCAATCCTTTAGACCTATTTTGTTTAATAAACCATCTTTGCTCCTTAGCCTACCTTCACATGACCCTCTTCACCCTCCATATTGTATCATCCCTTATCATGAAGTTAAATCTCATTCTCAAATACCATTATATATTTGCCAATAAGGATGAGATCATATTTTTGTTCCTTAAGATGGGTATCCCACTCCCCAAAGTAATTGATCACATTCAACTCATCTCACCTCACATACAAACCCATTCATGTGAGTCCCATTCCAATTCCCAATCCACTAGCCATTCCTACACTAGCAAAGGGAATCCAGTCTTGACCACCTCATCCAGCCATTCACATCACCAACCATTTAATTTAAAGTCTAATTCTTCCATATATAAATCACAAAGTGAAGTGGGTCCTTATATTCCTCTTCCTATGTCCTTGTAAGCCATTTTCCAATAACTTGTCCTTGTTAACATGATGGTCTATCCACCCATACGGCATATTGATCCCATTAATCATAAGCTCTCTAGGTATAAATCTAATCAATATTATACAGATCATCAAACCTAAGGGCATACCATTAATATATGTCATAATTTCTAAGATTATGTCCAAGACCTCATCAATTATGGTGACATAGTAATTGAGGATGAACTAGATAAATCTATATCCCTAGGTGAATAATAAGAAGAGTCCCATGATTCCATTCCTAGTGATGATCAATACCTTACCCTTCCAAACCAAGGTCAGGACACCACATCCATCTTCCATGGTCCCCCCAATTTCAAAAAATCTTCCATCCAAGATGAGTCTATTCCCCATGATCCTAGTCCTCCATTCCCTTGTAATCCCTTTCATGGGCCTATCTTTGTCAAATCCATTATCCCTCTACCATCTTCCCTTCACTCATCATATATTTAAAACCTTGTGTTGAGAGGTCAATCATAGATAATGAATCTTATATTATTAGTATTGTATCATGTACATCGACATTAGCATTAGATCCAACACAAATCTTATCTTCATTAGGATCATGTTCAACACTAATATCCAAATCAAATTACTCATCAAAAACATCATCCCTCATTGATATTATAGAAGATAATGATAAGGTTTGTCTTTTTAAGGATACCTCTAATCTAAATACCCCTAATACATAACCAAGCATACCTTTAGATCCTAATCAGGATGATGAAATCATAATAGATTTTTTACAAGTTTGTTAGAGTGAACCTGATCCTACATTATATGTATACACTACAAATTGTCTTAGTGATCCTTTTACTAATATTGAGGAGATTTTATCTGATATCAAAACTAGGTCTCCTAGTAACCCCAATTAAGACCATGTTGTCACATCACCACTTGTTGAACTCATCATACCATTTCCCTTACCCTCATCTATTAAAGACCCATTTATTCCTATTGATGAGCATTTGATCACCATCCTCCATAAGGATGAATAGGAACACACATCACCTTTCCTTGAGTAAAAAATATGTGTCACAAATACAAAGGTCCAAGACCATATTCCAAAAGTCATAAATCATGATCAAATAACCTTTGGTCCCATAAGTTAAAATCAAGAAAATTTAAATCTTCAGCCTAATCAAAAAGCATATTTCTCTAGTGAAGCCCAATGTTAAGCACTAGGGTATCATCTATCAAGCTAAAAATTAATCTTCCCTAGTGAAGCCCAAAATTAGGCACCAAGGGGTAGTGAAAGTCAAAACCAATTAGAAAATTAAAATAATGTAAAAATCACTATTATCATGGATAATAATCCATAAAATAGATATAATAGAGATGACCCATAAAGTAAAAATATCTTGGATCTCCTGCAATGTTTTGTCACCTAGCACCATTAAAATGTGGAATGCCCAACATCTCCAATGATGTATGTGACCACTAGTCCTAGTCCTCCACCACTCATCACATCATCCTTTCACAAACCCATAATCCCATAAATTCCTACTACCCATTATATTCTATTACTCCCCTATCAACATCTAGACCTAATCCAATCCATGACTTCCATCTCCTCCTTGGGTAGCATTATCTCTCTTAGGGGTGATAAAGACACCTAGTCTAGATATCTAGAGGGGTCATCATCAAGAATCATTAAAGATCACATAGACCCAAATACATCTGGAAGTGATAACATGATCTTAACATCACACATCTATAGATTAGGTGTTAGCTAAAAATACCTCTAATATCAACATTCTTACATCTCGTACCAACATCTAATAAATCGAGATGCCAAAACGTAAAAAAAATCATTCATCTAATGGTGAAAACCAATCTTTTGTCACCTTGGGTAAGTACCATGATGAAAATTAGTTTTTAGCATCATGGTAGAATAATATATTGTCTACATTTCACCTTAACACTTGGGGGCAAAATCCATCATTTATCATCCATCTCATCCCTATCAAATCTCTTGGTCCATTACTCATATCCATCACCCACCATCATGTCTTCCATTTTATATTATATTCATTCCTATCTTGTCCTTCATAAGAAATTAGAAGGTGTCTTGAGAAATGTTTTGGAATCATCTTGACATATTCTCCAATGGACACTCAGGTGACTAACATTTGGGTCCTTTATGATGTGGTCATTGGCAATCCCTAGTCCCTTCTTCATTGGTCCTCATCCCCTTTTCTGCATCACCATCATCCTTTTGTCATCACATTCATAATCCCATTCATCATTCCTCATATAATTTTCTAGGCTTTATGTTCCATTTACTAATAACCCCATTTTTATAGTGCATATACATATTCCAAAAATCCTAAAAATCATAAAATTTGAAAAGCCCAAAAAAAAATCCATTGTGTCTTGTCTTATGTATGAACCCCATCATCATACCCATTTTATCATCCTAAGAAACACCCATATTATATCTTCCATTCCCTATCATAAAAATCCATCTAATATACATCTTATATCTTTCATCTTCCATCCATCTCATATTTTCCATTTCATCATCCTTTGATACTATATTTAGTCTTGAAACCCAATCCTAGTGGTCACCCATCTCTCCATATCTTCAATATCATCCCTTTGAATAGGAATTATCAACACACATATCCTTATAAAGATTTGAATATATCACCCATAACCTCACTATCATTTCCTTTTCATACCTATCACCCATCCAATCAAGACTTTTCTAGTGTGAAAGGCACCTAATCACTTCATCTCCTAGTCTCCTTGCTATATTAAACTCTTATCAGGGTTTGTCTTTTGGTAACCCTTAATCATTATAATATTCACATATCTTTACAATATAATATCACCACATTTCTAAATCATCCTCCTTTGACCACTTTTATATTTGATTTATAGTTAAATTAGTATCCAAATCCTCATCCAAGTTCCTCGCCTAATTCAAAATCTATATCCACATCCATCTCCTTACCTAAGTCCTAATCCTAATCATGGTCATTAGTCTATTCCAAATTCAAGTCTATCCTAAGTCCAAAATCACATCATGATCATCCTAATATAACCCATCACCTTATCACTTATCCCATCATTAGACAAGACATAATAACATTGCATGTAGATACTTAAGTGTGCTACTTGTATGATCTGTGTTTTTTGACTTGTTTGCATCATATATATATATATATATATATATATAATTTGTATTATGTTTTGTTTTTTTCTATTTAGCATTGAATCTTGTCTCTTTTTAAAATGAATTAGGATGCTATGAGGTCACTAAATCTACAATAATGCTTATAAGTGCCCTCAATGATGCAGAGTTTGCTATTTGCCCACACACTTTGTCATAGTGTCTTCTTGGTCATGCTTATATCATGGGTCATACTACCAAGTCATATATTTAATGGATTTCTTAGACTATGATGATTCTTATGATAGTTTTGATGGCTTTATCATTTAAAATCTCATCATTTATCTAATCATCTCATCATCCTTATCCCCATGAATAATTTAATCCTCTTTAATCCTTATAATCCTCATCTCATCATTTGAGTCACATCAAATAATCACTAACATCATCCTTTAATCACCAATCATCATCATCATCATCATCATCATCATCATCATCTTCTATTCCATCCATTTTCATTTATCCTTGAGTCAGAACTACATCATCTTGAGGTCTTTCTAGACTATGTAGATAGCACTTCACTTTTCAGTGTCTAAGGATAAATCAACCACTATCTACTCTTTAATCATCATCCATCATCACATCTCTCTCATATTTCATCATCCTCAAGTCCTACATCACTCAAATCCTTGAGTTATAATATCAATATTCAATCAATCAATCCATTGATCAATCACCATATTCAACATCATTTCCCTAATCTTTGCATCAATTTATCACACCTATCAATTGGGCCAAACATATCACAACATCCATATTTTCTTCCATCAATCACTGATTGGTGAATTAATCATATATAGTTTATAGTTCCTCCCTCGATTGGGTCATGACATGAACCACAACTTTATCATCATATTATGGCTCATTGAGTTGATGCAATATAATTTTTCGGTCACTCGATCACATCATTCTTATTTTTCATTTCCTTCATCATATCAATCAATTGCATTATTGAGCTATAACCATCAGTAATATTATCAAATCATCATCTTATCCTATCCTATAGATCTCCCTTGAAAGCATACTTACTTGGGATAGTCTAAATATTGTAACCTTTTGTCCTATCATCAACATATTATGACTGATTCCCCCTAGGGATTTGTTGATAACCATGATAAAGTCATCTTTACTCCCTGCACATGTATCTTTGCTAGGGGAAACATAAATCTATATCTCATTTCTCAAGTTGAATTATTCTTCTTCATCTTCTATCTCACATTTGGTATCCCATACCCTTATCTATCCATCATTTCCTCTTTCGAGTGGCCATCCATATCATTATTTAAAAGATTAGTATTCCTTATACTTCACTTCACTCACAATTCCCTTTCAAAGAGGGGAAAAATATATGCATCTAAATTCATTAGCTTCATTTAATGTCACTAATATCACTATTAGTCAACACTAATTTTGCTTATCTAATTTATCTCATCTAATCCAATCATAAAATCACCCCCTTCTAATCATTTATTTAATGTTCCCCTTCATTATTTTCTATCTAATAAACCATAGTTATATCCCACTCCTTCATTAATTATCCTAAATCCCCATTATCCCATCACAATCCCCACTTATCTATTATTTAGGAATTTAAAATTCTCATGGCCCACCTATTAGCCTATTTCTAGGCTCTCTGACACCCCTAGTTTCTAATCACCCACTTAATCCATATCTAATCACCTAACTAATCCTAATTAATCCCTAAAAAAGATTCTAAAATTCTCCAATTCTAGAATCCTCTCTATTCTCATCCTTCCTCTCTAGAAGCTTCTAAATTTAGAGCTTCCAATAAATTTAAAATTCCTTGAAAAATTATGAACCGTTGATCCTCCACAGACCAATGTTGAATTTCAACCATTGATCCTTCCCTCTATATTTTATATATATAAGACCAATCCTCCATGGGATCCATATATAAAATTCATTAAGTCTCCATTCCAATCTAAGTCCTCAAATCCATCATCAACATCCATGATCATGCTAACATAATGTCAAAATTTTGAGTCTAAGGTAATCTTAATCCAATTCCCTTGTTTTTGATCTATTTAATCATAGTTTAGAGTAATTATCTTTAGGAATAGCATGATGGTTTGAATTGTGCATACATATCATTGCATTTTATCTTAATATTTCTAGATCATTGATATTTTGACTAGATTTAGATTAATTGTATGATCTTAAATCCATAGTGCTCAAAAATTCATCTACAATTATTATTTATTGAGGTAAAAATGCAAAGATATTTTGTCTATTTTATCAGTCTATATTGACTATTAAGACATGGAAATTTGTCAAAAAAATTTATTCAATTGTGGTAAGAATCATATGATAGAATTCTATGAGGTCATAACACCCAATACTTGTAATATATATACCAAGTTTTAAACTAGAGATACCATGGAAATGTATCGACTGTTTATTTCATGTTATGCATGAAACACTCTACATAATTAATTTTTAATTGTGATAATAATTGGATGATGTAAATTACTTGTGAGATAATATAACCTAACACTTAAAACTTATGCCCATAATTTTAGATCATTTGGAGTCACCGTAAAAGCATACCATTTGATTCTTTTAGAACACTTGGAATAGTATTTATCCTTATATATTAAGAATTTAATGATTAAATTTGGTTTTATTTTTTTATATGATATGTGTAACACTCAAGCCAAATTTTAGATGATTTATAGTTACATCGGTAATGTACCAGTGATTAATATCAAATGATGTCATTTATGTAGTCTACAACACTTGGCAAGAGGGTTCCTTACGTGCATAAATAATAAGGTAAGATTTGGATGGAGTTTTTTTAATTGATATTATAATGTATTTTACAATATACATTTATATTTATATATATTTTAGTAAATTTATGATGGTTTTTATAGCTATCATTCAGCTTTAAAATGTCACCTAAATACTTTATCTAGTCTACGACACTTGGAAATATGCTTATATTTATGCATTAAAAATGGATTTCCAAATTTTGTGTGGTGATATAAAATTTAATTTAGTATATTTTTTCAAATTTTAAGTCAATTAGATAAACTTTATTAAATATATGGAGGTTTTTGTAACTATCATTCAGCCTAAAAATGTACCTGACAATATTGACAGTTAGGTGTTGATCTTGAAAATTGAAAGTTGCAGAAATATTGCATGTTTTAATTAATCTCATGTAAGTTAAATATACACACAAATAAGTTTTGTATGTCATAATAATAATTTTATTAGGTTAGATAAATTAGTTTATAAAGTGAGTAAGTTATGTGGAGTAGAAGGCAGAGTAAAGTAGATAAGAATAGAGAGAGTTATTTTTTTCACATTTTATCTAAGAAAATAAAAATATATAGCATTGTGATGTATTTTAGATGATAAAACCATTTCAAAAATTAAATTAATGAGAGTCCAAATGTTTTTAAGTACTAATGTTGTCAGTATGTTTGGTTTGAATTTATGTCTTGGTTTGAGTGAATATCTAAGCATTATAGAATTAAAGGTTGTCCTTAGGTGGATATGATATCCATTCTTGCATCATATTCTCCACATTATCAATGATATTAAATTATTTTATTTACACATGACATGATATAGTTAACTCCTATTTTGATATGGGCGACTTACAAGATGCATCCCTCATCATAAAGGGGGGCATTATAGTGGGTTTATCATAGCTACATAATCCTCCATGACAAAGAAATCAAAGTAGAGTACATGTTTCATAGGTTTCAAATATTTATAGTGATTTAGATATAAAATTATTCAAATACATGAAAAATATTTTCACAATGATACAAAGTACAAAGGTGTATGCCATGCATATGCATTCAGTTTGAAAACATTTGAGCACAAATTCAAACACACTTGAGTGTATATGCATGGAATATACACAATAGTTTAGAATAAAATAATTACATGTTTTACATACACATTAATTTTAGATACATATTCTCAAATTTATAATATAATTTCACATCATTCTATATCAGTTGGAATAGATTAAAAAACATGATACTAATTCATCCACACATACACACCATATTTATAGTTAAATGGTTAAAAAAAAAATTCCACGTCACACTTATTAGATATGTGATAATTATGTGGGCATAGACATGGTCCATTATCTTTCAATCATTTATTATATTATACATTAATTTAATCTACACAATAAAACCTACCTACACGGTCGAGGCATGAATTATTTCATTCCTTTGTGATCATGATTTTTTTTTTGTATATAGATTTGAATTGATGAAACTAGAGTGAAATATTACATTTTGAATCAATAATCCATATGTATTGGTTGATTAATTTTTTAACTAACCTTTCCTAATTGGTTCTCTTATTTTATTATGTATTGATCTCTTTAAGTTTAACCTACTCACATGGTTATGTCTCTCTTTTTCAGACATAGTTATTTGGGTTAGTACATGATGTAATTTTATTCATTTTTATGAGGGTTGTGGCATGTTTCCTTCCTAACCTATGATCCTACATAGTTTCAAAAGTTTTGGGAATAATCACCCTAACTCTCCAATGCTTCAATAAGGAGACATCATTTTCAACATGTTATGAAGGAAACATGGTTTGCATCAACACACAGGTGTACTCTAACCCTTATCTTTCAATTTTTAAATTAATATTTCATATTTCACATATATAAAGTGGATACTTCATATTAATTATATATTCACATGAAGAAAAGTTATACAATTTGATCCATCTCACAGAAGGCAATGTGGGTTGTACACACTCAAGTGCATTTTATCTTTTTACTATAGCAATTCCATTACTAGAATATAAAGGGGAAATTTTTAGATAATAAAATATGGTATTATTTACTTTAAAAAGACAATATTGACACAAATTTACCATGAATGACATGATCACATAAATAAGGTCCTAATTTTCCATCCTCTCACACTTGCATACTATCCTATGAGTCAACCCTTTCATTCAATTGTTATACACCTACAAGAACCTTAGAGTATGTTTCAAAAATATTAAATATATTACATAAAAATTTATAGACTCTCATTTTAGTCCACCTATACATGGTTCAATTTTGCTAGTTACAGTTTTTATCGCTAGTTGATAATTATTTGAGTTACTTAGAACTAACCCACTCCTAGAAATGACTATGTTATAAAATCAACCCCATACTTAGGGTTTTGCCATAATCCTAGCATTTTGTGGTGTGAGTAATCATTAAAATGGATCCAAAAATAGTGTTAGTACCTTAAAAACACTTAAGTTTTTAAATATTTTGATACTTATGGGTCAGCCTTTTTATCTAAATTAAACCTCCTTGAGATTATTTTCAAAAGGTGTTGTATAAATACAAATCAAGTACCACTCATTATCATCAAGTACTTTTCAATCACACATCTAAAACTTACCAATAAAAGGCACATCTAAAGCTTACAATGTTTCCTTGTTCTTCCCTATTTTAATATCAGTCATAGGAGTAGTCTTATTACAAGTATAAAACATTCAAAGTATATTCCATGAACAATATTTTTCAAGTTTCAAGCTACATGTACTTGCGTAAGCCCACACATAGAGGAGAACTACATATGTTTGAGGACATCTTTGTATTATTAAATATTAGGTAGCACATACTATTTTTTAGGTTATATCAACTTCACTTTATCCCACTA